>CAXAJV010000532.1:0-600000 GCA_963969225.1 Xylocopa violacea | reverse complement strand
ATTTTACAACATTCCTGACGCGTGGGCCCCTATTTCTCGGTGGGAAGATTATATACGTCTATAACGTTATATATCACAACCTAAGGCAACCTAAAATCTCTACCGTAATAGTTTACAACATTCCTGGCGTGTCGGCTCGTACTTCTCGGTGCGAACATTATATACGTCTATAACGTTATATATCCTAACGTAAGGCAACATAACATCTCGGATATAATATTTTACAACATTCCTGGCGTGTTGTCGCCTGCTTCTCGATGGGGACATTAATTATGTCTATAACGTTGTATATCCTAACCTAACGCAACCTAACATCTCGGATGTAATATTTTACAACATTCTGGCTTGTCGGTCCCCACGTGTCGATCTGGACATTATATACGTCTATAACGATATATATCCAAACTTAAGGGAAACTAACATCTCGGATGTAATATATTATAACATTCCTGGCGCTTCGGCTCCTACTTTTCGGTGGGAACATTATATACGTCTATAACGTTGTATATCCTAACCTAACGCAACCTAACATCTGGGATGTAATATTTTACAACATTCCTGGCATGTCGGACCCTATTTCTCGGTGGGAATATTATATACGTCTATAACGTCATATATCCTAGCCTAAGGCAACCTAACATCTCGGGCTTAATATTTTACAACATTCTGGCTTGTCGGTCCCCACGTCTCGATCTGGACATTATATACTTCTATAACGATATATATCCAAACTTAAGGGAAACTAACATCTCGGATGTAATATTTTACAACATTCCTGGCGCTTCGGCTCCTACTTTTCGGTGGGAACATTATATACGTCTATAACGTTACATATCCTAACGTAAGGCAACATAACATCTCGGATGTAATATTTTACAACATTCCTGGCGTGTCGTCGCCTGCTTCTCGATGGGGACATTATATACGTCTATAACATTGTATATCCTAACCTAACGCAACCTAACATCTGGGATGTAATATTTTACAACATTCCTGGCATGTCGGCCCCTATTTCTCGGTGGGAATATTATATACGTCTATAACGTTATATATCCTAGCCCAAGGCAACCTAACATCTCGGGTTTAATATTTTACAACATTCCTGACGCGTCGGCCCCTATTTCTCGGTGGGAACATTATATACGTCTATAACGTTATATATCATAACCTAAGGCAACCTAACATCTGGGATGTAATATTTTACAACATTCCTGGCATGTCGGACCCTATTTCTCGGTGGGAATATTATATACGTCTATAACGTTATATATCCTAGCCTAAGGCAACCTAACATCTCGGGCTTAATATTTTACAACATTCTGGCTTGTCGGTCCCCACGTCTCGATCTGGACATTATATACTTCTATAACGATATATATCCAAACTTAAGGGAAACTAACATCTCGGATGTAATATTTTACAACATTCCTGGCGCTTCGGCTCCTACTTTTCGGTGGGAACATTATATACGTCTATAACGTTACATATCCTAACGTAAGGCAACATAACATCTCGGATGTAATATTTTACAACATTCCTGGCGTGTCGTCGCCTGCTTCTCGATGGGGACATTATATACGTCTATAACATTGTATATCCTAACCTAACGCAACCTAACATCTGGGATGTAATATTTTACAACATTCCTGGCATGTCGGCCCCTATTTCTCGGTGGGAATATTATATACGTCTATAACGTTATATATCCTAGCCCAAGGCAACCTAACATCTCGGGTTTAATATTTTACAACATTCCTGACGCGTCGGCCCCTATTTCTCGGTGGGAACATTATATACGTCTATAACGTTATATATCATAACCTAAGGCAACCTAAAATCTCTACCGTAATAGTTTACAACATTCCTGGCGTGTCGGCTCGTACTTCTCGGTGCGAACATTATATACGTCTATAACGTTATATATCCTAACGTAAGGCAACATAACATCTCGGATATAATATTTTACAACATTCCTGGCGTGTCGTCGCCTGCTTCTCGATGGGGACATTATATACGTCTATAACGTTGTATATCCTAACCTAACGTAACCTAACATCTGGTATGTAATATTTTACAACATTCCTGGCATGTCGGCCCCTATTTCTCGGTGGGAATATTATATACGTCTATAACGTTATATATCCTAGCCTAAGGCAACCTAACATCTCGGATTTAATATTTTACAACATTGTTGACGCGTCGGCCCCTATTTCTCGGTGGGAACATTATATACGTCTATAACGTTATATATCATAACCTAAGGCAACCTAAAATTTCTACCGTAATAGTTTACAACATTCCTGGCGTGTCGGTTCATACTTCTCTGTGCGAACATTATATACGTCTTTAACGTTATATATCCTAACGTAAGGCAACATAACATCTCGGATGTAATATTTTACAACATTCCTGGCGTGTCGTCGCCTGCTTCTCGATGGGGACATTATATTCGTCTATAACGTTGTATATCCTAACCTAACGCAACCTAATATCTGGGATGTAATATTTTACAACATTCCTGGCATGTCGGTCCCTACGCCTTGGTGGGAACGTTATATACGTCTATAACGACATATATCCAAACTTAAGGGAAACTAACATCTCGGGTGTAATATTTTACAACATTCCTGGCGCTTCGGCTCCTACTTTTCGGTGGGAAAATTATATACGTCTATAACGTTACATATCCTAACGTAAGGCAACATAACATCTCGGATGTTATATTTTACAACATTCCTGGCGTGTCGTCCCCTGCTTCTCGATGGGGACATTATATACGTCTACAACGTTGTATATCCTAGCCTAAGCAATCTAACATCTCGGATGTAATATTTTACAACATTCCTGGCGTGTCGTCGCCTGCTTCTCGATGGGAACATTATATACGTCTATAACGTTATATATCCTAGCCTAAGGCAACCTAACATCTCGGGTTTAATATTTTACAACATTCCTGACGCGTCGGCCCCTATTTCTCGGTGGGAACATTATATACGTCTATAACGTTATATATCCTAGCCTAAGGCAACCTAGCATCTCGGGTTTAATATTTTACAACATTCCTGACGCGTCGGCCCCTATTTCTCGGTGGTAACATTATATACGTCTATAACGTTATATATCATAACCTAAGGCAACCTAAAATCTCTACCGTAATAGTTTACAACATTCCTGGCGTGTCGGCTCGTACTTCTCGGTGCGAACATTATATACGTCTATAACGTTATATATCCTAACGTAAGGCAACATAACATCTCGGATATAATATTTTACAACATTCCTGGCGTGTCGTCGCCTGCTTCTCGATGGGGACATTATATACGTATATAACGTTGTATATCCTAACCTAACGCAACCTAACATCTGGGATGTAATATTTTACAACATTCCTGGCATATCGGTCCCTACGTCTCGGTGGGAACGTCATATACGTCTATAACGACATATATCCAAACTTAAGGGAAACTAACATCTCGGATGTAATATTTCACAACATTCCTGGCGATTCGGCTCCTACTTTTCGGTGGGAACATTATATACGTCTATAACGTTACATATACTAACGTAAGGCAACATAACATCTCGGATGTTATATTTTACAACATTCCTGGCCTGTCGTCGCCTGCTCCTCGATGGGGTCATTATATACGTCTATAACGTTGTATATCCTAACCTAACGCAACCTAACATCTGGGATGTAATATTTTACAATAGTCCTGGCATGTCGGACCCTATTTCTCGGTGGGAATATTATATACGTCTATAACGTTATATATCCTAGCCTAAGGCAACCTAACATCTCAGGTTTAATATTTTACAACATTCCTGACGCGTCGGCCCCTATTTCTCGGTGGGAACATTATATACGTCTATAACGTTGTATATCCTAACCTAACGCAACCAAACATCGCGGGTTTAATATTTTACAACACTCCTGACGCGACGGCCCCTATTTCTCGGTGGGAACATTATATACGTCTATAAAGTTATATATCATAACCTAAGGCAACCTAAAATCTCTACCGTAATAGTTTACAACATTCCTGGCGTGTCGGCTTGTACTTCTCGGTGCGAACATTATATACGTCTATAACGTTATATATCCTAACGTAAGGCAACATAACATCTCGGATATTATATTTTACAACATTCCTGGCGTGTCGTCGCCTGCTTCTCGATGGGGACATTATATACGTCTATAACGTTGTATATCCTAACCTACCGTAACCTAACATCTGGCATGTAATATTTTACAACATTCCTGGCATGTCGGCCCCTATTTCTCGGTGGGAATATTATATACGTCTATAACGTTATATATCCTAGCCTAAGGCAACCTAACATCTCGGGTTTAATATTTTACAACATTGTTGACGCGTCGGCCCCTATTTCTCGGTGGGAACATTATATACGTCTATAACGTTATATATCATAACCTAAGGCAACCTAAAATTTCTACCGTAATAGTTTACAACATTCCTGGTGTGTCAGTTCATACTTCTCGGTGCGAACATTATATACGTCCTTAACGTTATATATCCTAACGTAAGGCAACATAACATCTCGGATGTAATATTTTACAACATTCCTGGCGTGTCGTCGCCTGCTTCTCGATGGGGACATTATATTCGTCTATAACGTTGTATATCCTAACCTAACGCAACCTAACATCTGGGATGTAATATTTTACAACATTCCTGGCATGTCGGTCCCTACGTCTCGGTGGGAACGTTATATTCGTCTATAACGTTATATATCATAACCTAGGGCAACCTAAAATCTCTACCGTAATTGCTTATAACATTCCTGGCGCTTCGGCTCTAACTTTTCGGTGGGAACATTATATACGTCTATAACGTTACATATCCTAACGTAAGGCAACATAACATCTCGGATGTAATATTTTACAACATTCCTGGCGTGTCGTCGCCTGCTTCTCGATGGGGACATTATATACGTCTATAACGTTGTATATCCTAACCTAACGCAACCTAACATCTGGGATGTAATATTTTACAACATTCCTGGCATGTCGGACCCTATTTCTCGGTGGGAATATTATATACGTCTATAACGTTATATATCCTAGCCTAAGGCAACCTAACATCTCGGGTTTAATATTTTACAACATTCCTGACGCGTCGGCCCCTATTTCTCGGTGGGAACATTATATACGTCTATAACGTTGTATATCCTAACCTAACGCAACCTAACATCGCGGGTTTAATATTTTACAACATTCCTGACGCGACGGCCCCTATTTCTCGGTGGGAACATTATATACGTCTATAAAGTTATATATCATAACCTAAGGCAACCTAAAATCTCTACCGTAATAGTTTACAACATTCCTGGCGTGTCGGCTTGTACTTCTCGGTGCGAACATTATATACGTCTATAACGTTATATATCCTAACGTAAGGCAACATAACATCTCGGATATAATATTTTACAACATTCCTGGCGTGTCGTCGCCTGCTTCTCGATGGGGACATTATATACGTCTATAACGTTGTATATCCTAACCTACCGTAACCTAACATCTGGTATGTAATATTTTACAACATTCCTGGCATGTCGGCCCCTATTTCTCGGTGGGAATATTATATACGTCTATAACGTTATATATCCTAGCCTAAGGCAACCTAACATCTCGGGTTTAATATTTTACAACATTGTTGACGCGTCGGCCCCTATTTCTCGGTGGGAACATTATATACGTCTATAACGTTATATATCATAACCTAAGGCAACCTAAAATTTCTACCGTAATAGTTTACAACATTCCTGGTGTGTCAGTTCATACTTCTCGGTGCGAACATTATATACGTCTTTAACGTTATATATCCTAACGTAAGGCAACATAACATCTCGGATGTAATATTTTACAACATTCCTGGCGTGTCGTCGCCTGCTTCTCGATGGGGACATTATATTCGTCTATAACGTTGTATATCCTAACCTAACGCAACCTAACATCTGGGATGTAATATTTTACAACATTCCTGGCATGTCGGTCCCTACGTCTCGGTGGGAACGTTATATTCGTCTATAACGTTATATATCATAACCTAGGGCAACCTAAAATCTCTACCGTAATTGCTTATAACATTCCTGGCGCTTCGGCTCTAACTTTTCGGTGGGAACATTATATACGTCTATAACGTTACATATCCTAACGTAAGGCAACATAACATCTCGGATGTAATATTTTACAACATTCCTGGCGTGTCGTCGCCTGCTTCTCGATGGGGACATTATATACGTCTATAACGTTGTATATCCTAACCTAACGCAACCTAACATCTGGGATGTAATATTTTACAACATTCCTGGCATGTCGGCCCCTATTTCTCGGTGGGAATATTATATACGTCTATAACGTTATATATCCTTGCCTAAGGCAACCTAACATCTCGGGTTTAATATTTTACAACATTCCTGACGCGTCGGCCCCTATTTCTCGGTGGGAACATTATATACGTCTATAACGTTATATATCCTAGCCTAAGGCAACCTAACATCTCGGGTTTAATATTTTACAACATTCCTGACGCGTCGGCCCCTATTTCTCGGTGGGAACATTATATACGTCTATAACGTTATATATCCTAACGTAAGGCAAGATAACATCTCGGATATAATATTTTACAACATTCCTGGCGTGTTGTCGCCTGCTTCTCGATGGGGACATTAATTACGTCTATAACGTTCTATATCCTAACCTAACGCAACCTAACATCTCGGATGTAATATTTTACAACATTCTGGCTTGTCGGTCCCCACGTGTCGATCTGGACATTATATACGTCTATAACGATATATATCCAAACTTAAGGGAAACTAACATCTCGGATGTAATATATTATAACATTCCTGGCGCTTCGGCTCCTACTTTTCGGTGGGAACATTATATACGTCTATAACGTTGTCTATCCTAACCTAACGCAACCTAACATCTGGGATGTAATATTTTACAACATTCCCGGCATGTCGGCCCCTATTTCTCGGTGGGAATATTATATACGTCTATAACGTTATATATCCTAGCCTAAGGCAACCTAAAATCTCTACCGTAACAGTTTCGAACATTCCTGGCGTGTCGGCTCGTACTTCTCGGTGCGAACATTATATACGTCTATAACGTTATAATCCTAACGTAAGGCAACATAACATCTCGGATGTAATATTTTACAACATACCTGGCGTGTCGTCGCCTGCTTCTCGATGGGGACATTATATACGTCTATAACGTTGTATATCCTAACCTAACGCAATCTAACATCTGGGATGTAATATTTTCCAACATTCCTGGCATGTCGGTCCCTACGTCTCGGTGGGAACGTTATATACGTCTATAACGATATATATCCAAACTTAAGGGAAACTAACATCCCGGATGTCATATTTTACAACATTCCTGGCGCTTCGGCCCCTATTTCTCGGTGGTAACATTATATACGTCTATAACGTTATATATCATAACCTAAGGCAACCTAAAATCTCTACCGTAATAGTTTACAACATTCCTGGCGTGTCGGCTCGTACTTCTCGGTGCGAACATTATATACGTCTATAACGTTATATATCCTAACGTAAGGCAACATAACATCTCGGATATAATATTTTACAACATTCCTGGCGTGTCGTCCCCTGCTTCTCGATGGGGACATTATATACGTCTATAACGTTGTATATCCTAACCTAACGCAACCTAACATCTGGGATGAAATATTTTACAACATTCCTGGCATGTCGGTCCCTACGTCTCGGTGGGAACGTTATATACGTCTATAACGATATATATCCAAACTTAAGGGAAACTAACATCTCGGATATCATATTTTACAACATTCCTGGCGCTTCGGCCCCTATTTCTTGGTGGTAACATTATATACGTCTATAACGTTGTATATCATAACCTAAGGCAACCTAAAATCTCTACCGTAATAGTTTACAACAATCCTGGCGTGTCGGCTCGTACTTCTTGGTGCGAACATTATATACGTCTATAACGTTATATATCCTAACGTAAGGCAACATAACATCTCGGATATAATATTTTACAACATTCCTGACGCGTCGGCCCCTATTTCTCGGTGGGAACGTTATATACGTCTATAACGTTATATATCATAACCAAAGGCAACCTAAAATCTCTACCGTAATAGTTTACAACATTCCTGGCGTGTCGGCTCGTACTTCTCGGTGCGAACATTATATACGTCTATAACGTTATATATCCTAACGTAAGGCAACATAACATCTCGGATATAATATTTTACAACATTCCTGGCGTGTCGTCCCCTGCTTCTCGATGGGGACATTATATACGTCTATAACGTTGTATATCCTAACCTAACGCAACCTAACATCTGGGATGAAATATTTTACAACATTCCTGGCATGTCGGTCCCTACGTCTCGGTGGGAACGTTATATACGTCTATAACGATATATATCCAAACTTAAGGGAAACTAACATCTCGGATATCATATTTTACAACATTCCTGGCGCTTCGGCCCCTATTTCTTGGTGGTAACATTATATACGTCTATAACGTTGTATATCATAACCTAAGGCAACCTAAAATCTCTACCGTAATAGTTTACAACTATCCTGGCGTGTCGGCTCGTACTTCTCGGTGCGAACATTATATACGTCTATAACGTTATATATCCTAACGTAAGGCAACATAACATCTCGGATATAATATTTTACAACATTCCTGACGCGTCGGCCCCTATTTCTCGGTGGGAACGTTATATACGTCTATAACGTTATATATCATAACCAAAGGCAACCTAAAATCTCTACCGTAATAGTTTACAACATTCCTGGCGTGTCGGCTCGTACTTCTCGGTGCGAACATTATATACGTCTATAACGTTATATATCCTAACGTAAGGCAACATAACATCTCGGATATAATATTTTACAACATTCCTGGCGTGTCGTCGCCTGCTTCTCGATGGGGACATTATATTCGTCTATAACGTTGTATATCCTAACCTAACGCAACCTAACATCTGGGATGTAATATTTTACAACATTCCTGGCATGTCGGTCCCTACGTCTCGGTGGGAACGTTATATTCGTCTATAACGTTATATATCATAACCTAGGGCAACCTAAAATCTCTACCGTAATTGCTTATAACATTCCTGGCGCTTCGGCTCTAACTTTTCGGTGGGAACATTATATACGTCTATAACGTTACATATCCTAACGTAAGGCAACATAACATCTCGGATGTAATATTTTACAACATTCCTGGCGTGTCGTCGCCTGCTTCTCGATGGGGACATTATATACGTCTATAACGTTGTATATCCTAACCTAACGCAACCTAACATCTGGGATGTAATATTTTACGACATTCCTGGCATGTCGGACGCTATTTCTCGGTGG
Organism: Xylocopa violacea; assembly: GCA_963969225.1. Taxonomy (NCBI): domain Eukaryota; kingdom Metazoa; phylum Arthropoda; class Insecta; order Hymenoptera; family Apidae; genus Xylocopa; species Xylocopa violacea. The sequence goes on along the minus strand of CAXAJV010000532.1, from coordinate 590,589 downwards.
GAATATTATATACGTCTATAACGTTATATATCCTAGCCTAAGGCAACCTAACATCTCGGGTTTAATATTTTACAACATTCCTGACGCGTCGGCCCCTATTTCTCGGTGGGAACATTATATACGTCTATAACGTTGTATATCATAACCTAACGCAACCTAACATCGCGGGTTTAATATTTTACAACATTCCTGACGCGACGGCCCCTATTTCTCGGTGGGAACATTATATACGTCTATAAAGTTATATATCATAACCTAAGGCAACCTAAAATCTCTACCGTAATAGTTTACAACATTCCTGGCGTGTCGGCATGTACTTCTCGGTGCGAACATTATATACGTCTATAACGTTATATATCCTAACGTAAGGCAACATAACATCTCGGATATAATATTTTACAACATTCCTGGCGTGTCGTCGCCTGCTTCTCGATGGGGACATTATATACGTCTATAACGTTGTATATCCTAACCTACCGTAACCTAACATCTGGTATGTAATATTTTACAACATTCCTGGCATGTCGGCCCCTATTTCTCGGTGGGAATATTATATACGTCTATAACGTTATATATCCTAGCCTAAGGCAACCTAACATCTCGGGTTTAATATTTTACAACATTGTTGACGCGTCGGCCCCTATTTCTCGGTGGGAACATTATATACGTCTATAACGTTATATATCATAACCTAAGGCAACCTAAAATTTCTACCGTAATAGTTTACAACATTCCTGGTGTGTCAGTTCATACTTCTCGGTGCGAACATTATATACGTCTTTAACGTTATATATCCTAACGTAAGGCAACATAACATCTCGGATGTAATATTTTACAACATTCCTGGCGTGTCGTCGCCTGCTTCTCGATGGGGACATTATATTCGTCTATAACGTTGTATATCCTAACCTAACGCAACCTAACATCTGGGATGTAATATTTTACAACATTCCTGGCATGTCGGTCCCTACGTCTCGGTGGCAACGTTATATTCGTCTATAACGTTATATATCATAACCTAGGGCAACCTAAAATCTCTACCGTAATTGCTTATAACATTCCTGGCGCTTCGGCTCTAACTTTTCGGTGGGAACATTATATACGTCTATAACGTTACATATCCTAACGTAAGGCAACGTAACATCTCGGATGTAATATTTTACAACATTCCTGGCGTGTCGTCGCCTGCTTCTCGATGGGGACATTATATACGTCTATAACGTTGTATATCCTAACCTAACGCAACCTAACATCTGGGATGTAATATTTTACAACATTCCTGGCATGTCGGCCCCTATTTCTCGGTGGGAATATTATATACGTCTATAACGTTATATATCCTTGCCTAAGGCAACCTAACATCTCGGGTTTAATATTTTACAACATTCCTGACGCGTCGGCCCCTATTTCTCGGTGGGAACATTATATACGTCTATAACGTTATATATCCTAGCCTAAGGCAACCTAACATCTCGGGTTTAATATTTTACAACATTCCTGACGCGTCGGCCCCTATTTCTCGGTGGGAACATTATATACGTCTATAACGTTATATATCCTAACGTAAGGCAACATAACATCTCGGATATAATATTTTACAACATTCCTGGCGTGTTGTCGCCTGCTTCTCGATGGGGACATTAATTACGTCTATAACGTTGTATATCCTAACCTAACGCAACCTAACATCTCGGATGTAATATTTTACAACATTCTGGCTTGTCGGTCCCCACGTGTCGATCTGGGCATTATATACGTCTATAACGTTATATATCCAAACTTAAGGGAAACTAACATCTCGGATGTAATATATTATAACATTCCTGGCGCTTCGGCTCCTACTTTTCGGTGGGAACATTATATACGTCTATAACGTTGTATATCCTAACCTAACGCAACCTAACATCTGGGATGTAATATTTTACAACATTCCCGGCATGTCGGCCTCTATTTCTCGGTGGGAATATTATATACGTCTATAACGTTATATATCCTAGCCTAAGGCAACCTAAAATCTCTACCGTAACAGTTTCGAACATTCCTGGCGTGTCGGCTCGTACTTCTCGGTGCGAACATTATATACGTCTATAACGTTATAATCCTAACGTAAGGCAACATAACATCTCGGATGTAATATTTTACAACATACCTGGCGTGTCGTCGCCTGCTTCTCGATGGGGACATTATATACGTCTATAACGTTGTATATCCTAACCTAACGCAATCTAACATCTGGGATGTAATATTTTCCAACATTCCTGGCATGTCGGTCCCTACGTCTCGGTGGGAACGTTATATACGTCTATAACGATATATATCCAAACTTAAGGGAAACTAACATCCCGGATGTCATATTTTACAACATTCCTGGCGCTTCGGCCCCTATTTCTCGGTGGTAACATTATATACGTCTATAACGTTATATATCATAACCTAAGGCAACCTAAAATCTCTACCGTAATAGTTTACAACATTCCTGGCGTGTCGGCTCGTACTTCTCGGTGCGAACATTATATACGTCTATAACGTTATATATCCTAACGTAAGGCAACATAACATCTCGGATATAATATTTTACAACATTCCTGGCGTGTCGTCCCCTGCTTCTCGATGGGGACATTATATACGTCTATAACGTTGTATATCCTAACCTAACGCAACCTAACATCTGGGATGAAATATTTTACAACATTCCTGGCATGTCGGTCCCTACGTCTCGGTGGGAACGTTATATACGTCTATAACGATATATATCCAAACTTAAGGGAAACTAACATCTCGGATATCATATTTTACAACATTCCTGGCGCTTCGGCCCCTATTTCTTGGTGGTAACATTATATACGTCTATAACGTTGTATATCATAACCTAAGGCAACCTAAAATCTCTACCGTAATAGTTTACAACAATCCTGGCGTGTCGGCTCGTACTTCTCGGTGCGAACATTATATACGTCTATAACGTTATATATCCTAACGTAAGGCAACATAACATCTCGGATATAATATTTTACAACATTCCTGACGCGTCGGCCCCTATTTCTCGGTGGGAACGTTATATACGTCTATAACGTTATATATCATAACCAAAGGCAACCTAAAATCTCTACCGTAATAGTTTACAACATTCCTGGCGTGTCGGCTCGTACTTCTCGGTGCGAACATTATATACGTCTATAACGTTATATATCCTAACGTAAGGCAACATAACATCTCGGATATAATATTTTACAACATTCCTGGCGTGTCGTCGCCTGCTTCTCGATGGGGACATTATATACGTCTATAACGTTGTATATCCTAACCTAACGCAACCTAACATATCGGATGTAATATTTTACAACATTCTGGCTTGTCGGTCCCCACGTCTCGATCTGGACATTATATACTTCTATAACGATATATATCCAAACTTAAGGGAAACTAACATCTCGGATGTAATATTTTACAACATTCCTGGCGTGTCGTCGCCTGCTTCTCGATGGGGACATTATATACGTCTATAACGTTGTATATCCTAACCTAACGCAACCTAATATCTGGGATGTAATATTTTACAACATTCCTGGCATGTCGGTCCCTACGCCTTGGTGGGAACGTTATATACGTCTATAACGACATATATCCAAACTTAAGGGAAACTAACGTCTCGGGTGTAATATTTTACAACATTCCTGGCGCTTCGGCTCCTACTTTTCGGTGGGAAAATTATATACGTCTATAACGTTACATATCCTAACGTAAGGCAACATAACATCTCGGATGTTATATTTTACAACATTCCTGGCGTGTCGTCCCCTGCTTCTCGATGGGGACATTATATACGTCTACAACGTTGTATATCCTAGCCTAAGCAATCTAACATCTCGGATGTAATATTTTACAACATTCCTGGCGTGTCGTCGCCTGCTTCTCGGTGGGAACATTATATACGTCTATAACGTTACATATCCTAACGTAAGGCAACATAACATCTCGGATGTAATATTTTACAACATTCCTGGCGTGTCGTCGCCTGCTTCTCGATGGGGACATTATATACGTCTATAACGTTGTATATCCTAACCTAACGCAACCTAACATCTGGGATGTAATATTTTACAACATTCCTGGCATGTCGGCCCCTATTTCTCGGTGGGAATATTATATACGTCTATAACGTTATATATCCTAGCCTAAGGCAACCTAACATCTCGGGTTTAATATTTTACAACATTCCTGACGCGTCGGCCCCTATTTCTCGGTGGGAACATTATATACGTCTATAACGTTGTATATCCTAACCTAACGCAACCTAACACCGCGGGTTTAATATTTTACAACATTCCTGACGCGTCGGCCCCTATTTCTCGGTGGGAACATTATATACGTCTATAACGTTATATATCATAACCTAAGGCAACCTAAAACCTCTACCGTAATAGTTTACAACATTCCTGGCGTGTCGGCTCGTACTTCTCGGTGGGAACATTATATACGTCTATAACGTTATATATCCTAACGTAACGCAACATAACATCTCGGATATAATATTTTACAACATTCCTGGTGTGTCGTCGCCTGCTTCTCGATGGGGACATTATATACGTCTATAACGTTGTATATCCTAACCTAACGCAACCTAACATCTGGGATGTAATATTTTACAACATTCCTGGCATGTCGGTCCCTACGTCTCGTTGGGAACGTTATATACGTCTATAACGACATATATCCAAACTTAAGGGAAACTAACACCTCGGATGTAATATTTTACAACATTCCTGGCGCTTCGGCTCCTACTTTTCGGTGGGAACATTATATACGTCTATAACGTTACATATCCTAACGTAAGGCAACATAACATCTCGGATGTAATATTTTACAACATTCCTGGCGTGTCGTCGCCTGCTTCTCGATGGGGACATTATATACGTCTATAACGTTGTATATCCTAACCTAACGCAACCTAACATCTGGGATGTAATATTTTACAACATTCCTGGCATGTCGGCCCCTATTTCTCGGTGGGAATATTATATACGTCTATAACGTTATATATCCTAGCCTAAGGCAACCTAACATCTCGGGTTTAATATTTTACAACATTCCTGACGCGTCGGCCCCTATTTCTCGGTGGGAACATTATATACGTCAATAACGTTATATATCATAACCTAAGGCAACCTAAAATCTCTACCGTAATAGTTTACAACATTCCTGGCGTGTCGGCTCGTACTTCTCGGTGCGAACATTATATACGTCTATAACGTTATATATCCTAACGTAAGGCAACATAACTTCTCGGATGTTATATTTTACAACATTCCTGTCGTGTGGTCGCCTGCTTCTCGATGGGGTCATTATATACGTCTATAACATTGTATATCCTAACCTAAGGCAACCTAACATCTCGGATGTAATATTTTACAACATTCTGGCTTGTCAGTCCCCACGTCTCGATCTGGACATTATATACATTTATAACGATATATATCCAAACTTAAGGGAAACTAACATCTCGGATGTAATATTTTGCCACATTCCTGGCGCTTCGGCTCCTACTTTTCGGTGGGAACATTATATACGTCTATAACGTTACATATCCTAACGTAAGGCAACATAACATCTCGGATGTTATATTTTACAACATTCCTGGCGTGTCGTCGCCTGCTTCTCGATGGGGACATTATATACGTCTATAACGTTGTATATCCTAGCCTAAGCAATCTAACATCTCGGATGTAATATTTTACAACATTCCTGGCGTGTCGTCGCCTGCTTCTCGATGGGGACATTATATACGTCTATAACGTTGTATATCCTAACCTAACGCAACCTAACATCTGGGATGTAATATCTTACAACATTCCTGGCATGTCGGTCCCTACGTCTCGGTGGGAACGTTATATACGTCTATAACGATATATATCCACACCTAAGGGAAACTAACTTCTCGGGTGTCATATTTTACAACATTCCTGGCGCTTCGGCTCCTACTTTTCGGTGGGAACATTATATACGTCTATAACGTTACATATCCTAACGTAAGGCAACATAACATCTCGGATGTTATATTTTACAACATTCCTGGCGTGTCGTCGCATGCTTCTCGATGGGGACATTATATACGTCTATAACGTTGTATATCCTAGCCTAAGCAATCTAACATCTCGGATGTAATATTTTACAACATTCCTGGCGTGTCGGCTCGTACTTCTCGGTGCGAACATTATATACGTCTATAACGTTGTATATCCTAACCTAAGGCAACCTAACATCTCGGACGTAATATTTTACAACATTCTGGCTTGTCGGTCCCCACGTCTCGATCTGGACATTATATACGTCTATAACGATATATATCCAAACTTAAGGGAAACTAACATCTCGGATGTAATATTTTATAACATTCCTGGCGCTTCGGCTCCTACTTTTCGGTGGGAACATTATATACGTCTATAACGTTGTATATCTTAACCTAACGCAACCTAACATCTCGAGTTTAATATTTTACAACATTCCTGACGCGTCGGCCCCTATTTCTCGGTGGGAACATTATATACGTCCATAACGTTATATATCATAACCTAAGGCAACCTAAAATCTCTACCGTAACAGTTTACAACATTCCTGGCGTGTCGGCTCGTACTTCTCGGTGGGAACATTATATACGTCTATAACGTTACATATCCTAACGTAAGGCAACATAACATCTCGGATGTTATATTTTACAACATTCCTGGCGTGTCGTCGCCTGCTTCTCGATGGGGACATTATATACGTCTATAACGTTGTATATCCTAACCTAACGCAACCTAACATCGCGGGTCTAATATTTTACAACATTCCTGACGCGTCGGCCCCTATTTCTCGGTGGGAACATTATATACGTCTATAACGTTATATATCATAACCTAAGGCAACCTAAAACCTCTACCGTAATAGTTTACAACATTCCTGGCGTGTCGGCTCGTACTTCTCCGTGGGAACATTATATACGTCTATAACGTTATATATCCTAACGTAAGGCAACATAACATCTCGGATGTTATATTTTACAACATTTCTGGCGTGTCGTCGCCTGCTTCTCGACGGGGACATTATATACGTCTATAACATTTTATATCCTAACATAAGGCAACCTAACATCTCGGATGTAATATTTTACAACATTCTGGCTTGTCAGTCCCCACGTCTCGATCTGCACATTATATACATTTATAACGATATATATCCAAACTTAAGGGAAACTAACATCTCGGATGTAATATTTTGCCACATTCCTGGCGCTTCGGCTCCTACTTTTCGGTGGGAACATTATATACGTCTATAACGTTACATATCCTAACGTAAGGCAACATAACATCTCGGATGTTATATTTTACAACATTCCTGGCGTGTCGTCGCCTGCTTCTCGATGGGGACATTATATACGTCTATAACGTTGTATATCCTAACCTAACGCAACCTAACATCGCGGGTTTAATATTTTACAACATTCCTGACGCGTCGGCCCCTATTTCTCGGTGGGAACATTATATACGTCTATAACGTTATATATCATAACCTAAGGCAACCTAAAACCTCTACCGTAATAGTTTACAACATTCCTGGCGTGTCGGCTCGTACTTCTCGGTGGGAACATTATCTACGTCTATAACGTTATATATCCTAACGTAACGCAACATAACATCTCGGATATAATATTTTACAACATTCCTGGCGTGTCGTCGCCTGCTTCTCGATGGGGACATTATATACGTCTATAACGTTGTATATCCTAACCTAACGCAACCTAACATCTGGGATGTAATATTTTACAACATTCCTGACGCGTCGGCCCCTATTTCTCGGTGGGAACATTATATACGTCTATAACGTTATATATCATAACCTAAGGCAACCTAAAACCTCTACCGTAATAGTTTACAACATTCCTGGCGTGTCGGCTCGTACTTCTCGGTGGGAACATTATCTACGTCTATAACGTTACATATCCTAACGTAAGGCAACATAACATCTCGGATGTAATATTTTACAACATTCCTGGCGTGTCGTCGCCTGCTTCTCGATGGGGACATTATATACGTCTATAACGTTGTATATCCTAACCTAACGCAACCTAACATCTGGGATGTAATATTTTACAACATTCTGGCTTGTCGGTCCCGACGTCTCGATCTGGACATTATATACGTCTATAACGATATATATCCAAACTTAAGGGAAACTAACATCTCGGATGTAATATTTTCTAACATTCCTGGCGCTTCGGCTCCTACTTTTCGGTGGGAACATTATATACGTCTATAACGTTGTATATCCTAACCTAACGCAACCTAACATCTGGGATGTAATATTTTACAACATTCCTGGCATGTCGGCCCCTATTTCTCGGTGGGAATATTATATACGTCTATAACGTTATATATCCTAGCCTAAGGCAACCTAACATCTCGAGTTTAATATTTTACAACATTCCTGACGCGTCGGCCCCTATTTCTCGGTGGGAACATTATATACGTCCATAACGTTATATATCATAACGTAAGGCAACCTAAAATCTCTACCGCAACAGTTTACAACATTTCTGGCGTGTCGGCTCGTACTTCTCGGTGCGAACATTATATAGGTCTATAACGTTATATATCCTAACGTAAGGCAACATATCATCTCGGATGTAATATTTTACAACATACCTGGCGTGTCGTCGCCTGCTTCTCGATGGGGACATTATATACGTCTATAACGTTGTATATCCTAACCTAACGCAATCTAACATCTGGGATGTAATATTTTCCAACATTCCTGGCATGTCGGTCCCTACGTCTCGGTGGGAACGTTATATACGTCTATAACGATATATATCCAAACTTAAGGGAAACTAACATCCCGGATGTCATATTTTACAACATTCCTGGCGCTTCGGCCCCTATTTCTCGGTGGTAACAGTATATACGTCTATAACGTTATATATCATAACCTAAGGCAACCTAAAATCTCTACCGTAATAGTTTACAGCATTCCTGGCGTGTCGGCTCGTACTTCTCGGTGCGAACATTATATACGTCTATAACGTTATATATCCTAACGTAAGGCAACATAACATCTCGGATATAATATTTTACAACATTCCTGGCGTGTCGTCCCCTGCTTCTAGATGGGGACATTATATACGTCTATAACGTTGTATATCCTAACCTAACGCAACCTAACATCTGGGATGAAATATTTTACAACATTCCTGGCATGTCGGTCCCTACGTCTCGGTGGGAACGTTATATACGTCTATAACGATATATATCCAAACTTAAGGGAAACTAACATCTCGGATATCATATTTTACAACATTCCTGGCGCTTCGGCCCCTATTTCTTGGTGGTAACATTATATACGTCTATAACGTTGTATATCATAACCTAAGGCAACCTAAAATCTCTACCGTAATAGTTTACAACAATCCTGGCGTGTCGGCTCGTACTTCTCGGTGCGAACATTATATACGTCTATAACGTTATATATCCTAACGTAAGGCAACATAACATCTCGGATATAATATTTTACAACATTCCTGACGCGTCGGCCCCTATTTCTCGGTGGGAACGTTATATACGTCTATAACGTTATATATCATAACCAAAGGCAACCTAAAATCTCTACCGTAATAGTTTACAACATTCCTGGCGTGTCGGCTCGTACTTCTCGGTGCGAACATTATATACGTCTATAACGTTATATATCCTAACGTAAGGCAACATAACATCTCGGATATAATATTTTACAACATTCCTGGCGTGTCGTCGCCTGCTTCTCGATGGGGACATTATATACGTCTATAACGTTGTATATCCTAACCTAACGCAACCTAACATATCGGATGTAATATTTTACAACATTCTGGCTTGTCGGTCCCCACGTCTCGATCTGGACATTATATACTTCTATAACGATATATATCCAAACTTAAGGGAAACTAACATCTCGGATGTAATATTTTACAACATTCCTGGCGTGTCGTCGCCTGCTTCTCGATGGGGACATTATATACGTCTATAACGTTGTATATCCTAACCTAACGCAACCTAATATCTGGGATGTAATATTTTACAACATTCCTGGCATGTCGGTCCCTACGCCTTGGTGGGAACGTTATATACGTCTATAACGACATATATCCAAACATAAGGGAAACTAACATCTCGGGTGTAATATTTTACAACATTCCTGGCGCTTCGGCTCCTACTTTTCGGTGGGAAAATTATATACGTCTATAACGTTACATATCCTAACGTAAGGCAACATAACATCTCGGATGTTATATTTTACAACATTCCTGGCGTGTCGTCCCCTGCTTCTCGATGGGGACAATATATACGTCTACAACGTTGTATATCCTAGCCTAAGCAATCTAACATCTCGGATGTAATATTTTACAACATTCCTGGCGTGTCGTCGCCTGCTTCTCGGTGGGAACATTATATACGTCTATAACGTTACATATCCTAACGTAAGGCAACATAACATCTCGGATGTAATATTTTACAACATTCCTGGCGTGTCGTCGCCTGCTTCTCGATGGGGACATTATATACGTCTATAACGTTGTATATCCTAACCTAACGCAACCTAACATCTGGGATGTAATATTTTACAACATTCCTGGCATGTCGGCCCCTATTTCTCGGTGGGAATATTATATACGTCTATAACGTTATATATCCTAGCCTAAGGCAACCTAACATCTCGGGTTTAATATTTTACAACATTCCTGACGCGTCGGCCCCTATTTCTCGGTGGGAACATTATATACGTCTATAACGTTGTATATCCTAACCTAACGCAACCTAACACCGCGGGTTTAATATTTTACAACATTCCTGACGCGTCGGCCCCTATTTCTCGGTGGGAACATTATATACGTCTATAACGTTATATATCATAACCTAAGGCAACCTAAAACCTCTACCGTAATAGTTTACAACATTCCTGGCGTGTCGGCTCGTACTTCTCGGTGGGAACATTATATACGTCTATAACGTTATATATCCTAACGTAACGCAACATAACATCTCGGATATAATATTTTACAACATTCCTGGCGTGTCGTCGCCTGCTTCTCGATGGGGACATTATATACGTCTATAACGTTGTATATCCTAACCTAACGCAACCTAACATCTGGGATGTAATATTTTACAACATTCCTGGCATGTCGGTCCCTACGTCTCGTTGGGAACGTTATATACGTCTATAACGACATATATCCAAACTTAAGGGAAACTAACACCTCGGATGTAATATTTTACAACATTCCTGGCGCTTCGGCTCCTACTTTTCGGTGGGAACATTATATACGTCTATAACGTTACATATCCTAACGTAAGGCAACATAACATCTCGGATGTAATATTTTACAACATTCCTGGCGTGTCGTCGCCTGCTTCTCGATGGGGACATTATATACGTCTATAACGTTGTATATCCTAACCTAACGCAACCTAACATCTGGGATGTAATATTTTACAACATTCCTGGCATGTCGGCCCCTATTTCTCGGTGGGAATATTATATACGTCTATAACGTTATATATCCTAGCCTAAGGCAACCTAACATCTCGGGTTTAATATTTTACAACATTCCTGACGCGTCGGCCCCTATTTCTCGGTGGGAACATTATATACGTCAATAACGTTATATATCATCACCTAAGGCAACCTAAAATCTCTACCGTAATAGTTTACAACATTCCTGGCGTGTCGGCTCGTACTTCTCGGTGCGAACATTATATACGTCTATAACGTTATATATCCTAACGTAAGGCAACATAACTTCTCGGATGTTATATTTTACAACATTCCTGTCGTGTGGTCGCCTGCTTCTCGATGGGGTCATTATATACGTCTATAACATTGTATATCCTAACCTAAGGCAACCTAACATCTCGGATGTAATATTTTACAACATTCTGGCTTGTCAGTCCCCACGTCTCGATCTGGACATTATATACATTTATAACGATATATATCCAAACTTAAGGGAAACTAACATCTCGGATGTAATATTTTGCCACATTCCGGGCGCTTCGGCTCCTACTTTTCGGTGGGAACATTATATACGTCTATAACGTTACATATCCTAACGTAAGGCAACATAACATCTCGGATGTTATATTTTACAACATTCCTGGCGTGTCGTCGCCTGCTTCTCGATGGGGACATTATATACGTCTATAACGTTGTATATCCTAGCCTAAGCAATCTAACATCTCGGATGTAATATTTTACAACATTCCTGGCGTGTCGTCGCCTGCTTCTCGATGGGGACATTATATACGTCTATAACGTTGTATATCCTAACCTAACGCAACCTAACATCTGGGATGTAATATCTTACAACATTCCTGGCATGTCGGTCCCTACGTCTCGGTGCGAACATTATATACGTCTATAACGTTGTATATCCTAACCTAAGGCAACCTAACATCTCGGACGTAATATTTTACAACATTCTGGCTTGTCGGTCCCCACGTCTCGATCTGGACATTATATACGTCTATAACGATATATATCCAAACTTAAGGGAAACTAACATCTCGGATGTAATATTTTATAACATTCCTGGCGCTTCGGCTCCTACTTTTCGGTGGGAACATTATATACGTCTATAACGTTGTATATCTTAACCTAACGCAACCTAACATCTCGAGTTTAATATTTTACAACATTCCTGACGCGTCGGCCCCTATTTCTCGGTGGGAACATTATATACGTCCATAACGTTATATATCATAACCTAAGGCAACCTAAAATCTCTACCGTAACAGTTTACAACATTCCTGGCGTGTCGGCTCGTACTTCTCGGTCGGAACATTATATACGTCTATAACGTTACATATCCTAACGTAAGGCAACATAACATCTCGGATGTTATATTTTACAACATTCCTGGCGTGTCGTCGCCTGCTTCTCGATGGGGACATTATATACGTCTATAACGTTGTATATCCTAACCTAACGCAACCTAACATCGCGGGTCTAATATTTTACAACATTCCTGACGCGTCGGCCCCTATTTCTCGGTGGGAACATTATATACGTCTATAACGTTATATATCATAACCTAAGGCAACCTAAAACCTCTACCGTAATAGTTTACAACATTCCTGGCGTGTCGGCTCGTACTTCTCGGTGGGAACATTATATACGTCTATAACGTTATATATCCTAACGTAAGGCAACATAACATCTCGGATGTTATATTTTACAACATTTCTGGCGTGTCGTCGCCTGCATCTCGACGGGGACATTATATACGTCTATAACATTTTATATCCTAACATAAGGCAACCTAACATCTCGGATGTAATATTTTACAACATTCTGGCTTGTCAGTCCCCACGTCTCGATCTGCACATTATATACATTTATAACGATATATATCCAAACTTAAGGGAAACTAACAACTCGGATGTAATATTTTGCCACATTCCTGGCGCTTCGGCTCCTACTTTTCGGTGGGAACATTATATACGTCTATAACGTTACATATCCTAACGTAAGGCAACATAACATCTCGGATGTTATATTTTACAACATTCCTGGCGTGTCGTCACCTGCTTCTCGATGGGGACATTATATACGTCTATAACGTTGTATATCCTAACCTAACGCAACCTAACATCGCGGGTTTAATATTTTACAACATTCCTGACGCGTCGGCCCCTATTTCTCGGTGGGAACATTATATACGTCTATAACGTTATATATCATAACCTAAGGCAACCTAAAACCTCTACCGTAATAGTTTACAACATTCCTGGCGTGTCGGCTCGTACTTCTCGGTGGGAACATTATATACGTCTATAACGTTATATATCCTAACGTAACGCAACATAACATCTCGGATATAATATTTTATAACATTCCTGGCGTGTCGTCGCCTGCTTCTCGATGGGGACATTATATACGTCTATAACGTTGTATATCCTAACCTAACGCAACCTAACATCTGGGATGTAATATTTTACAACATTCCTGGCATGTCGGTCCCTACGTCTCGTTGGGAACGTTATATACGTCTATAACGACATATATCCAAACTTAAGGGAAACTGACACCTCGGATGTAATATTTTACAACATTCCTGGCGCTTCGGCTCCTACTTTTCGGTGGGAACATTATATACGTCTATAACGTTACATATCCTAACGTAAGCCAACATAACATCTCGGATGTAATATTTTACAACATTCCTGGCGTGTCGTCGCCTGCTTCTCGATGGGGACATTATATACGTCTATAACGTTGTATATCCTAACCTAACGCAACCTAACATCTGGGATGTAATATTTTACAACATTCCTGGCATGTCGGCCCCTATTTCTCGGTGGGAATATTATATACGTCTATAACGTTATATATCCTAGCCTAAGGCAACCTAACATCTCGGGTTTAATATTTTACAACATTCCTGACGCGTCGGCCCCTATTTCTCGGTGGGAACATTATATACGTCAATAACGTTATATATCATAACCTAAGGCAACCTAAAATCTCTACCGTAATAGTTTACAACATTCCTGGCGTGTCGGCTCGTACTTCTCGGTGCGAACATTATATACGTCTATAACGTTATATATCCTAACGTAAGGCAACATAACTTCTCGGATGTTATATTTTACAACATTCCTGTCGTGTGGTCGCCTGCTTCTCGATGGGGTCATTATATACGTCTATAACATTGTATATCCTAACCTAACGCAACCTAACATCTCGGATGTAATATTTTACAACATTCTGGCTTGTCAGTCCCCACGTCTCGATCTGGACATTATATACATTTATAACGATATATATCCAAACTTAAGGGAAACTAACATCTCGGATGTAATATTTTGCCACATTCCTGGCGCTTCGGCTCCTACTTTTCGGTGGGAACATTATATACGTCTATAACGTTACATATCCTAACGTAAGGCAACATAACATCTCGGATGTTATATTTTACAACATTCCTGGCGTGTCGTCGCCTGCTTCTCGATGGGGACATTATATACGTCTATAACGTTGTATATCCTAGCCTAAGCAATCTAACATCTCGGATGTAATATTTTACAACATTCCTGGCGTGTCGTCGCCTGCTTCTCGATGGGGACATTATATACGTCTATAACGTTGTATATCCTAACCTAACGCAACCTAACATCTGGGATGTAATATTTTCCAACATTCCTGGCATGTCGGTCCCTACGTCTCGGAGGGAACGTTATATACGTCTATAACCATATATATCCACACTTAAGGGAAACTAACTTCTCGGGTGTCATATTTTACAACATTCCTGGCGCTTCGGCTCCTACTTTTCGGTGGGAACATTATATACGTCTATAACGTTACATATCCTAACGTAAAGCAACATAACATCTCGGATGTTATATTTTACAACATTCCTGGCGTGTCGTCGCCTGCTTCTCGATGGGGACATTATATACGTCTATAACGTTATATATCCTAACCTAACGCAATCTAACATCTGGGATGTAATATTTTCCAACATTCCTGGCATGTCGGTCCCTACGTCTCGGTGGGAACGTTATATACGTCTATAACGACATATATCCAAACTTAAGGGAAACTAACATCTCGGATGTAATATTTTACAACATTCCTGGCTCTTCGGCTCCTACTTTTAGGTGGGAACATTATATATGTCTATAACGTTACATATCCTAACGTAAGGCAACATAACATCTCGGATGTTATATTTTACAACATTCCTGGCGTGTCGTCTCCTGCTTCTCGATTGGGACCTTATATACGTCTATAACATTGTATATCCTAGCCTAAGCAATCTAACATCTCGGATGTAATATTTTACAACATTCCTGGCGTGTCGTCGCCTGCTTCTCGATTGGGACCTTATATACGTCTATAACATTGTATATCCTAGCCTAAGCAATCTAACATCTCGGATGTAATATTTTACAACATTCCTGGCGTGTCGTCGCCTGCTTCTCGATGGGGACATTGTATACATCTATAACGTTGTATATCCTAACCTAACGCAACCTAACATCTGGGATGTAATATCTTACAACATTCCTGGCATGTCGGTCCCTACGTCTCGGTGGGAACGTTATATACGTCTATAACGATATATATCCAAACTTAAGGGAAACTAACATCTCGGATGTCATATTTTACAACATTCCCGGCGCTTCGGCCCCTATTTCTCGGTGGTAACATTATATACGTCTATTACGACATATATCCAAACTTAAGGGAAACTAACATCCCGGATGTAATATTTTACAACATTCCTGGCGTGTCGGCTCGTACTTCTCGGTGCGAACATTATATACGTCTATAACGTTATATATCCTAACGTAAGGCAACATAACATCTCGGATATAATATTTTACAACATTCCTGGCGTGTCGTCGCCTGCTTCTCGATGGGGACATTATATACGTCTATAACGTTGTATATCCTAACCTAACGCAACCTAACATCTGGGATGTAATATTTTACAACATTCCTGGCGTGTCGTCGCCTGCTTCTCGATGGGGACATTATATACGTCTATAACGTTGTATATCCTAACCTAACGCAACCTATCATCTCGGATGTAATATTTTACAACATTCCTGGCATGTCGGTCCCTACGTCACGGTGGGAATGTTACATACGTCTATAACGATATATATCCAAACTTAAGGGAAACTAACATCTCGGATGTCATATTTTACAACATTCCTGGCGCTTCGGCCCCTATTTCTCGGTGGTAACATTATATACGTCTATAACGTTATATATCATAACCTAAGGCAACCTAAAATCTCTACCGTAATAGTTTACAACATTCCTGGCGTGTCGGCTCGTACTTCTCGGTGCGAACATTATATACGTCTATAACGTTATATATCTTAACGTAAGGCAACATAACATCTCGGATGTAATATTTTACAACATACCTGGCGTGTCGTCGCCTGCTTCTCGATGGGGACATTATATACGTCTATAACGTTGTATATCCTAACCTAACGCAATCTAACATCTGGGATGTAATATTTTCCAACATTCCTGGCATGTCGGTCCCTACGTCTCGGAGGGAACGTTATATACGTCTATAACGATATATATCCAAACTTAAGGGAAACTAACATCTCGGGTGTCATATTTTACAACATTCCTGGCGCTTCGGCTCCTACTTTTCGGTGGGAACATTATATACGTCTATAACGTTACATATCCTAACGTAAGGCAACATAACATCTCGGATGTTATATTTTACAACATTCCTGGCGTGTCGTCGCCTGCTTCTCGATGGGGACATTATATACGTCTATAACGTTGTATATCCTAACCTAAGGCAACCTAACATCTCGGATGTAATATTTTACAACATTCTGGCTTGTCAGTCCCCACGTCTCGATCTGGACATTATATACATTTATAACGATATATATCCAAACTTAAGGGAAACTAACATCTCGGATGTAATATTTTACAACATTCCTGGTGCTTCGGCTCCTACTTTTCGGTGGGAACGTTATATACGTCTATAAAGTTACATATCCTAACGTAAGGCAACATAACATCTCGGATGTTATATTTTACAACATTCCTGGCGTGTCGTCGCCTGCTTCTCGATGGGGACATTATATACGTCTATAACGTTGTATATCCTAGCCTAAGCAATCTAACATCTCGGATGTAATATTTTACAACATTCCTGGCATGTCGGTCCCTACGTCTCGGTGGGAACGTTATATACGTCTATAACGACATATATCCAAACTTAAGGGAAACTAACATCTCGGATGTAATATTTTACAACATTCCTGGCTCTTCGGCTCCTACTTGTCGGTGGGAACATTATATACGTCTATAACGTTACATATCCTAACGTAAGGCAACATAACATCTCGGATGTTATATTTTACAACATTCCTGGCGTGTCGTCGCCTGCTTCTCGATGGGGACATTATATACGTCTATAACGTTGTATATCCTAGCCTAAGCAATCTAACATCTCGGATGTAATATTTTACAACATTCCTGGCGTGTCGTCGCCTGCTTCTCGATGGAGACATTATATACGTCTATAACGTTGTATATCCTAACCTAACGCAACCTAACATCTGGGATGTAATATTTTACAACATTCCTGGCATGTCGGCTCCTATTTCTCGGTGGGAATATTATATACGTCTATAACGTTATATATCCTATCCTAAGGCAACCTAACATGTCGGGTTTAATATTTTACATCATTCCTGACGCGTCGGCCCCTATTTCTCGGTGGGAACATTATATACGTCTATAACGTTATATATCATAACCTAAGGCAACCTAAAATCTCTACCGTAATAGTTTACAACATTCCTGGCGTGTCGGCTCGTACTTCTCGGTGCGAACATTATATACGTCTATAACGTTATATATCCTAACGTAAGACAACATAACATCTCGGATATAATATTTTACAACATTCCTGGCGTGTCGTCGCCTGTTTCTCGATGGGGACATTATATACGTCTATAACGTTGTATATCCTAATCTAACGCAACCTAACATCTCGGATGTAATATTTTACAACATTCTGGCTTGTCGGTCCCCACGTCTCGATCTGCACATTATATACGCCTATAACGATATATATCCAAACTTAAGGGAAACTAACACCTCGGATGTAATATTTTACAACATTCCTGGCGCTTCGGCTCCTACTTTTCGGTGGGAACATTATATACGTCTATAACGTTACATATCCTAACGAAAGGCAACATAACATCTCGGATGTTATATTTTACAACATTCCTGGCGTGTCGTCGCCTGCTTCTCGATGGGGACATTATACACGTCTATAACGTTGTATATCCTAGCCTAAGCAATCTAACATCTCGGATGTAATATTTTACAACACTCCTGGCGTGTCGTCGCCTGCTTCTCGATGGGGACATTATATACGTCTATAACATTGTATATCCTAACCTAACGCAACCTAACATCTCGGATGTAATATTTTACAAAATTCTGGCTTGTCGGTCCCGACGTCTCGATCTGGACATTATATACGTATATAACGATATATATCCAAACTTAAGGGAAACTAACATCTCGGATGTAATATTTTATAACATTCCCGGCGCTTCGGCTCCTACTTTTCGGTGGGAACATTATATACGTCTATAACGTTGTATATCCTAACCTAACGCAACCTAACATCTGGGATGTAATATTTTACAACATTCCTGGCATGTCGGCCCCTATTTCTCGGTGGGAATATTATATACGTCTATAACGTTATATATCCTAGCCTAAGGCAACCTAACATCTCGAGTTTAATATTTTACAACATTCCTGACGCGTCGGCCCCTATTTCTCGGTGGGAACATTATATACGTCCATAACGTTATATATCATAACCTAAGGCAACCTAAAATCTCTACCGTAACAGTTTACAACATTTCTGGCGTGTCGGCTCGTACTTCTCGGTGCGAACATTATATACGTCTATAACGTTATATATCCTAACGTAAGGCAACATAACATCTCGGATGTAATATTTTACAACATACCTGGCGTGTCGTCGCCTGCTTCTCGATGGGGACATTATATACGTCTATAACGTTATATATCCTAACCTAACGCAATCTAACATCTGGGATGTAATATTTTCCAACATTCCTGGCATGTCGGTCCCTACGTCTCGGAGGGAACGTTATATACGTCTATAACGATATATATCCAAACTTAAGGGAAACTAACATCTCGGGTGTCATATTTTACAACATTCCTGGCGCTTCGGCTCCTACTTTTCGGTGGGAACATTATATACGTCTATAACGTTACATATCCTAACGTAAGGCAACATAACATCTCGGATGTTATATTTTACAACATTCCTGGCGTGTGGTCGCCTGCTTCTCGATGGGGTCATTATATACGTCTATAACATTGTGTATCCTAACCTAAGGCAACCTAACATCTCGGATGTAATATTTTACAACATTCTGGCTTGTCAGTCCCCACGTCTCGATCTGGACATTATAAACATTTATAACGATATATATCCAAACTTAAGGGAAACTAACATCTCGGATGTAATATTTTACAACATTCCTGGTGCATCGGCTCCTACTTTTCGGTGGGAACGTTATATACGTCTATAACGTTACATATCCTAACGTAAGGCAACATAACATCTCGGATGTTATATTTTACAACATTCCTGGCGTGTCGTCGCCTGCTTCTCGATGGGGACATTATATACGTCTATAACGTTGTATATCCTAGCCTAAGCAATCTAACATCTCGGATGTAATATTTTACAACATTCCTGGCATGTCGGTCCCTACGTCTCGGTGGGAACGTTATATACGTCTATAACGACATATATCCAAACTTAAGGGAAACTAACATCTCGGATGTAATATTTTACAACATTCCTGGCTCTTCGGCTCCTACTTTTCGGTGGGAACATTATATACGTCTATAACGTTACATATCCAAACGTAAGGCAACATAACATCTCGGATGTTACATTTTACAACATTCCTGGCGTGTCGTCTCCTGCTTCTCGATGGGGACATTATATACGTCTATAACGTTGTATATCCTAGCCTAAGCAATCTAACATCTCGGATGTTATATTTTACAACATTCCTGGCGTGTGGTCGCCTGCTTCTCGATGGGGTCATTATATACGTCTATAACATTGTATATCCTAACCTAAGGCAACCTAACATCTCGGATGTAATATTTTACAACATTCTGGCTTGTCAGTCCCCACGTCTCGATCTGGACATTATAAACATTTATAACGATATATATCCAAACTTAAGGGAAACTAACATCTCGGATGTAATATTTTACAACATTCCTGGTGCTTCGGCTCCTACTTTTCGGTGGGAACGTTATATACGTCTATAACGTTACATATCCTAACGTAAGGCAACATAACATCTCGGATGTTATATTTTACAACATTCCTGGCGTGTCGTCGCCTGCTTCTCGATGGGGACATTATATACGTCTATAACGTTGTTTATCCTAGCCTAAGCAATCTAACATCTCGGATGTAATATTTTACAACATTCCTGGCATGTCGGTCCCTACGTCTCGGTGGGAACGTTATATACGTCTATAACGACATATATCCAAACTTAAGGGAAACTAACATCTCGGATGTAATATTTTACAACATTCCTGGCTCTTCGGCTCCTACTTTTCGGTGGGAACATTATATACGTCTATAACGTTACATATCCTAACGTAAGGCAACATAACATCTCGGATGTTACATTTTACAACATTCCTGGCGTGTCGTCTCCTGCTTCTCGATGGGGACATTATATACGTCTATAACGTTGTATATCCTAGCCTAAGCAATCTAACATCTCGGATGTAATATTTTACAACATTCCTGGCGTGTCGTCGCCTGCTTCTCGATGGGGACATTATATACGTCTATAACGTTGTATATCCTAACCTAACGCAATCTAACATCTGGGATGTAATATTTTCCAACATTCCTGGCATGTCGGTCCCTACGTCTCGGAGGGAACGTTATATTCGTCTATAACCATATATATCCACACTTAAGGGAAACTATCTTCTCGGGTGTCATATTTTACAACATTCCTGGCGCTTCGGCTCCTACTTTTCGGTGGGAACATTATATACGTCTATAACGTTACATATCCTAACGTAAGGCAACATAACATCTCGGATGTTATATTTTACAACATTCCTGTCGTGTGGTCGCCTGCTTCTCGATGGGGTCATTATATACGTCTATAACATTATATATCCTGACCTAAGGCAACCTAACATCTGGGATGTAATATTTTACAACATTCCGGCTTGTCGGTCCCCACGTCTCGATCTGGACATTATATACGTCTATAACGATATATATCCAAACTTAAGGGAAACTAACATCTCGGGTGTCATATTTTACAACATTCCTGGCGCTTCGGCTCCTACTTTTCGGTGGGAACATTATATACGTCTATAACGTTACATATCCTAACGTAAGGCAACATAACATATCGGATGTTATATTTTACAACATTCCTGGCGTGTGGTCGCCTGCTTCTCGATGGGGTCATTATATACGTCTATAACATTGTATATCCTAACCTAAGGCAACCTAACATCTCGGATGTAATATTTTACATCATTCTGGCTTGTCAGTCCCCACGTCTCGATCTGGACATTATAAACATTTATAACGATATATATCCAAACTTAAGGGAAACTAACATCTCGGATGTAATATTTTACAACATTCCTGGTGCTTCGGCTCCTACTTTTCGGTGGGAACGTTATATACGTCTATAACGTTACATATCCTAACGTAAGGCAACATAACATCTCGGATGTTATATTTTACAACATTCCTGGCGTGTCGTCGCCTGCTTCTCGATGGGGACATTATATACGTCTATAACGTTGTATATCCTAGCCTAAGCAATCTAACATCTCGGATGTAATATTTTACAACATTCCTGGCATGTCGGTCCCTACGTCTCGGTGGGAACGTTATATACGTCTATAACGACATATATCCAAACTTAAGGGAAACTAACATCTCGGATGTAATATTTTACAACATTCCTGGCTCTTCGGCTCCTACTTTTCGGTGGGAACATTATATACGTCTATAACGTTACATATCCTAACGTAAGGCAACATAACATCTCGGATGTTACATTTTACAACATTCCCGGCGTGTCGTCTCCTGCTTCTCGATGGGGACATTATATACGTCTATAACGTTGTATATCCTAGCCTAAGCAATCTAACATCTCGGATGTAATATTTTACAACATTCCTGGCGAGTCGTCGCCTGCTTCTCGATGGGGACATTATATACGTCTATAACGTTGTATATCCTAACCTAACGCAACCTAACATCTGGGATGTAATATCTTACAACATTCCTGGCATGTCGGTCCCTACGTCTCGGTGGGAACGTTATATACGTCTATAACGATATATATCCAAACTTAAGGGAAACTAACATCTCGGATGTCATATTTTACAACATTCCCGGCGCTTCGGCCCCTATTTCTCGGTGGTAACATTATATACGTCTATAACGTTATATATCATAACCTAAGGCAACCTAAAATCTCTACCGTAATAGTTTACAACATTCCTGGCGTGTCGGCTCGTACTTCTCGGTGCGAACATTATATACGTCTATAACGTTATATATCCTAACGTAAGGCAACATAACATCTCGGATATAATATTTTACAACATTCCTGGCGTGTCGTCGCCTGCTTCTCGATGGGGACATTATATACGTCTATAACGTTGTATATCCTAACCTAACGCAACCTATCATCTCGGATGTAATATTTTACAACATTCCTGGCATGTCGGTCCCTACGTCTCGGTGGGAATGTTACATACGTCTATAACGATATATATCCAAACTTAAGGGAAACTAACACCTCGGATGTCATATTTTACAACATTCCTGGCGCTTCGGCCCCTATTTCTCGGTGGTAACATTATATACGTCTATAACGTTAAATATCATAACCTAAGGCAACCTAAAATCTCTACCGTAATAGTTTACAACATTCCTGGCGTGTCGGCTCGTACTTCTCGGTGCGAACATTATATACGTCTATAACGTTATATATCCTACCGTAAGGCAACATAACATCTCGGATATAATATTTTACAACATTCCTGGCGTGTCGTCGCCTGCTTCTCGATGGGGACATTATATACGTCTATAACGTTGTATATCCTAACCTAACGCAACCTAACATCTGGGATGTAATATTTTTCAACATTCCTGGCATGTCGGTCCCTACGTCTCGGTGGGAACGTTATATACGTCTATAACGACATATATCCAAACTTAAGGGAAACTAACATCTCGGATCTAATATTTTACAACATTCCTGGCTCTTCGGCTCCTACTTTTCGGTGGGAACATTATATACGTCTATAACGTTACATATCCTAACGTAAGGCAACATAACATCTCGGATGTTATATTTTACAACATTCCTGGCGTGTCGTCGCCTGCTTCTCGATGGGGACATTATATACGTCTATAACGTTGTATATCCTAGCCTAAGCAATCTAACATCTCGGATGTAATATTTTACAACATTCCTGGCGTGTCGTCGCCTGCTTCTCGATGGGGACATTATATACGTCTATAACGTTGTATATCCTAACCTAACGCAACCTAAAATCGCGGGTTTAATATTTTACAACATTTCTGACGCGTCGGCCCCTATTTCTCGGTGGGAAAATTATATACGTCTATAACGTTATATATCATAACCTAAGGCAACCTAAAACCTCTACCGTAATAGTTTACAACATTCCTGGCGTGTCGGCTCGTACTTCTCGGTGGGAACATTATATACGTCTATAACGCTATATATCCTAACGTAACGCAACATAACATCTCGGATATAATATTTTACAACATTCCTGGCGTGTCGTCGCCTGCTTCTCGATGGGGACATTATATACGTCTATAACGTTGTATATCCTAACCTAACGCAACCTAACATCTGGGATGTAAAATTTTACAACACTCCTGGCATGTCGGTCCCTACGTCTCGTTGGGAACGTTATATACGTCTATAACGACATATATCCAAACTTAAGGGAAACTAACATCTCGGATGTAATATTTTACAACATTCCTGTCGCTTCGGCTCCTACTTTTCGGTGGGAACATTATAAACGTCTATAACGTTACATATCCTAACGTAAGGCAACATAACATCTCGGATGTTATATTTTACAACATTCCTGGCGTGTCGTCGCCTGCTTCTCGATGGGGACATTATATACGTCTATAACGTTGTATATCCTAACCTAACGCAACCTAACATCTGGGATGTAATATTTTACAACATTCCTGGCATGTCGGTCCCTACGTCTCGGTGGGAACGTTATATACGTCTATTACGACATATATCCAAACTTAAGGGAAACTAACATCCCGGATGTAATATTTTACAACATTCCTGGCGATTCGGCTCCCACTTTTCGGTGGGAACATTATATACGTCTATAACGTTACATATCCTAACGTAAGGCAACATAACATCTCGGATGTTATATTTTACAACATTCCTGGCGTGTCGTCGCCTGCTCCTCGATGGGGTCATTATATACGTCTATAACGTTGTATATCCTAACCTAAGGCAACCTAACATCTCGGATGTAATATTTTACAACATTCTGGCTTGTCGGTCCCCACGTCTCGATCTGCACATTATATACGTCTATAACGATATATATCCAAACTTAAGGGAAACCTACATCTCGGATGTAATATTTTACATCATTCCTGGCGCTTCGGCTCCTACTTTTCGGTGGGAACATTATATACGTCTATAACGTTACATATCCTAACGTAAGGCAACATAACATCTCGGATGTAATATTTTACAACATTCCTGGCGTGTCGTCGCCTGCTTCTCGATGGGGACATTATATACGTCTATAACGTTGTATATCCTAACCTAACGCATCCTAACATCTGGGATGTAATATTTTACAACATTCCTGGCATGTCGGCCCCTATTTCTCGGTGGGAACATTATATACGTCTATAACGTTATACATCATAAACTATGGCAACCTAAAATCTCTACCGTAATAGTTTACAACATTCCTGGCGCTTCGGCTCCTACTTTTCGGTGGGAACATTATATACGTCTATAACGTTACATATCCTAACGTAAGGCAACATAACATCTCGGATGTTATATTTTACAACATTCCTGTCGTGTGGTCGCCTGCTTCTCGATGGGGTCATTATATACGTCTATAACATTATATATCCTAACCTAAGGCAACCTAACATCTCGGATGTAATATTTTACAACATTCTGGCTTGTCAGTCCCCACGTCTCGATCTGGACATTATATACATTTATAACGATATATATCCAAACTTAAGGGAAACTAACATCTCGGATGTAATATTTTGCAACATTCCTGGCGCTTCGGCTCCTACTTTTCGGTGGGAACATTATATACGTCTATAACGTTACATATCCTAACGTAAGGCAACATAACATCTCGGATGTTATATTTTACAACATTCCTGGCGTGTCGTCGCCTGCTTCTCGATGGGGACATTATATACGTCTATAACGTTGTATATCCTAGCCTAAGCAATCTAACATCTCGGATGTAATATTTTACAACATTCCTGGCGTGTCGTCGCCTGCTTCTCGATGGGGACATTATATACGTCTATAACGTTGTATATCCTAACCTAACGCAACCTAACATCTGGGATGTAATATCTTACAACATTCCTGGCATGTCGGTCCCTACGTCTCGGTGGGAACGTTATATACGTCTATAACGATATATATCCACACTTAAGGGAAACTAACTTCTCGGGTGTCATATTTTACAACATTCCTGGCGCTTCGGCTCCTACTTTTCGGTGGGAACATTATATACGTCTATAACGTTACATATCCTAACGTAAGGCAACATAACATCTCGGATGTTATATTTTACAACATTCCTGTCGTGTGGTCGCCTGCTTCTCGATGGGGTCATTATATACGTCTATAACATTGTATATCCTAACCTAAGGCAACCTAACATCTCGGATGTAATATTTTACAACATTCTGACTTGTCAGTCCCCACGTCTCGATCTGGACATTATATACATTTATAACGATATATATCCAAACTTAAGGGAAACTAACATCTCAGATGTAATATTTTGCAACATTCCTGGCGCTTCGGCTCCTACTTTTCGGTGGGAACATTATATACGTCTATAGCGTTACATATCCTAACGTAAGGCAACATAACATCTCGGATGTTATATTTTACAACATTCCTGGCGTGTCGTCGCCTGCTTCTCGATGGGGACATTATATACGTCTATAACGTTGTATATCCTAACCTAACGCAACCTAACATCTGGGATGTAATATTTTACAACATTCCTGGCATGTCGGTCCCTACGTCTCGGTGGGAACGTTATATACGTCTATAACGACATATATCCAAACTTAAGGGAAACTAACATCTCGGATGTAATATTTTACAACATTCCTGGCTCTTCGGCTCCTACTTTTCGGTGGGAACATTATATACGTCTATAACGTTACATATCCTAACGTAAGGCAACATAACATCTCGGATGTTATATTTTACAACATTCCTGGCATGTCGTCGCCTGCTCCTCGATGGGGTCATTATATACGTCTATAACGTTGTATATCCTAACCTAACGCAACCTAACATCTCGGATGTAATATTTTACAACATTCTGGCTTGTCGGTCCCCACGTCTCGATCTGGACATTATATACGTCTATAACGATATATATCCAAACTTAAGGGAAACTAACATCTCGGATGTAATATTTTATAACATTCCTGGCGCTTCGGCTCCTACTTTTCGGTGGGAACATTATATACGTCTATAACGTTGTATATCCTAACCTAACGCAACCTAACATCTGGGATGTAATATTTTACAACATTCCTGGCATGTCGGCCCCTATTTCTCGGTGGGAATATTATATACGTCTATAACGTTATATATCCTAGCCTAAGGCAACCTAACATTTCGAGTTTAATATTTTATAACATTCCTGACGCGTCGGCCCCTATTTCTCGGTGGGAACATTATATACGTCTATAACGTTATACATCATAACCTATGGCAACCTAAAATCTCTACCGTAATAGTTTACAACATTCCTGGCGCTTCGGCTCCTACTTTTCGGTGGGAACATTATATACGTCTATAACGTTACATATCCTAACGTAAGGCAACATAACATCTCGGATGTTATATTTTACAACATTCCTGTCGTGTGGTCGCCTGCTTCTCGATGGGGTCATTATATACGTCTATAACATTATATATCCTAACCTAAGGCAACCTATCATCTGGGATGTAATATTCTACAACATTCCTGGCATGTCGGCCCCTATTTCTCGGTGGGAATATTACATACGTCTATAACGTTATATATCCTAGCCTAAGGCAACCTAACATCTCGCGTTTAATATTTTACAACATTCCTGACGCGTCGGCCCCTATTTCTCGGTGGGAATATTATATACGTCTATAACGTTATATATCATAACCTAAGGCAACCTAAAATCTCTACCGTAATAGTTTACGACGTTCCTGGCGTGTCGGCTCGTACTTCTCGGTGCGAACATTATATACGTCTATAACGTTATATATCCTAACGTAAGGCAACATAACATCTCGGATGTAATATTTTACAACATCCCTGGCGTGTCGTCGCCTGCTTCTCGATGGGGACATTACATACGTCTATAACGTTGTATATCCTAACCTAACGCAACCTAACATCTGGGATGTAATATTTTACAACATTCCTGGCATGTCGGTCCCTACGTCTCGGTGGGAACGTTATATACGTCTATAACGACATATATCCAAACTTAAGGGAAACTAACATCTCGGATGTAATATTTTACAACATTCCTGGCTCTTCGGCTCCTACTTTTCGGTGGGAACATTATATACGTCTATAACGTTACATATCCTAACGTAAGGCAACATAACATCTCGGATGTTATATTTTACAACATTCCTGGCGTGTCGTCGCCTGCTCCTCGATGGGGTCATTATATACGTCTATAACGTTGTATATCCTAACCTAACGCAACCTAACATCTCGGATGTAATATTTTACAACATTCTGGCTTGTCGGTCCCCACGTCTCGATCTGGACATTATATACGTCTATAACGATATATATCCAAACTTAAGGGAAACTAACATCTCGGATGTAATATTTTATAACATTCCTGGCGCTTCGGCTCCTACTTTTCGGTGGGAACATTATATACGTCTATAACGTTGTATATCCTAACCTAACGCAACCTAACATCTGGGATGTAATATTTTACAACATTCCTGGCATGTCGGCCCCTATTTCTCGGTGGGAATATTATATACGTCTATAACGTTATATATCCTAGCCTAAGGCAACCTAACATTTCGAGTTTAATATTTTATAACATTCCTGACGCGTCGGCCCCTATTTCTCGGTGGGAACATTATATACGTCCATAACGTTATATATCATAACCTAAGGCAACCTAAAATCTCTACCGTAACAGTTTACAACAATCCTGGCGTGTCGGCTCGTACTTCTCGGTGCGAACATTATATACGTCTATAACGATATATATCCAAACTTAAGGGAAACTAACATCCCGGATGTAATATTTTACAACATTCCTGGCGAGTCGTCGCCTGCTTCTCGATGGGGACATTATATACGTCTATAACGTTGTATATCCTAGCCTAAGCAATCTAACATCTCGGATGTAATATTTTACAACATTCCTGGCGAGTCGTCGCCTGCTTCTCGATGGGGACATTATATACGTCTATAACGTTGTATATCCTAACCTAACGCAACCTAACATCTGGGATGTAATATCTTACAACATTCCTGGCATGTCGGTCCCTACGTCTCGGTGGGAACGTTATATACGTCTATAACGATATATATCCAAACTTAAGGGAAACTAACATCTCGGATGTCATATTTTACAACATTCCCGGCGCTTCGGCCCCTATTTCTCGGTGGTAACATTATATACGTCTATAACGTTATATATCATAACCTAAGGCAACCTAAAATCTCTACCGTAATAGTTTACAACATTCCTGGCGTGTCGGCTCGTACTTCTCGGTGCGAACATTATATACGTCTATAACGTTATATATCCTAACGTAAGGCAACATAACATCTCGGATATAATATTTTACAACATTCCTGGCGTGTCGTCGCCTGCTTCTCGATGGGGACATTATATACGTCTATAACGTTGTATATCCTAACCTAACGCAACCTATCATCTCGGATGTAATATTTTACAACATTCCTGGCATGTCGGTCCCTACGTCTCGGTGGGAATGTTACATACGTCTATAACGATATATATCCAAACTTAAGGGAAACTAACACCTCGGATGTCATATTTTACAACATTCCTGGCGCTTCGGCCCCTATTTCTCGGTGGTAACATTATATACGTCTATAACGTTAAATATCATAACCTAAGGCAACCTAAAATCTCTACCGTAATAGTTTACAACATTCCTGGCGTGTCGGCTCGTACTTCTCGGTGCGAACATTATATACGTCTATAACGTTATATATCCTAACGTAAGGCAACATAACATCTCGGATATAATATTTTACAACATTCCTGGCGTGTCGTCGCCTGCTTCTCGATGGGGACATTATATACGTCTATAACGTTGTATATCCTAACCTAACGCAACCTAACATCTGGGATGTAATATTTTACAACATTCCTGGCATGTCGGTCCCTACGTCTCGTTGGGAACGTTATATACGTCTATAACGACATATATCCAAACTTAAGGGAAACTAACATCTCGGATGTAATATTTTACAACATTCCTGGCGCTTCGGCTCCTACTTTTCGGTGGGAACATTATAAACGTCTATAACGTTACATATCCTAACGTAAGGCAACATAACATCTCGGATGTTATATTTTACAACATTCCTGGCGTGTCGTCGCCTGCTTCTCGATGGGGACATTATATACGTCTATAACGTTGTATATCCTAACCTAACGCAACCTAACATCTGGGATGTAATATTTTACAACATTCCTGGCATGTCGGTCCCTACGTCTCGGTGGGAACGTTATATACGTCTATTACGACATATATCCAAACTTAAGGGAAACTAACATCCCGGATGTAATATTTTACAACATTCCTGGCGATTCGGCTCCCACTTTTCGGTGGGAACATTATATACGTCTATAACGTTACATATCCTAACGTAAGGCAACATAACATCTCGGATGTTATATTTTACAACATTCCTGGCGTGTCGTCGCCTGCTCCTCGATGGGCTCATTATATACGTCTATAACGTTGTATATCCTAACCTAAGGCAACCTAACATCTCGGATGTAATATTTTACAACATTCTGGCTTGTCGGTCCCCACGTCTCGATCTGCACATTATATACGTCTATAACGATATATATCCAAACTTAAGGGAAACCTACATCTCGGATGTAATATTTTACATCATTCCTGGCGCTTCGGCTCCTACTTTTCGGTGGGAACATTATATACGTCTATAACGTTACATATCCTAACGTAAGGCAACATAACATCTCGGATGTAATATTTTACAACATTCCTGGCGTGTCGTCGCCTGCTTCTCGATGGGGACATTATATACGTCTATAACGTTGTATATCCTAACCTAACGCATCCTAACATCTGGGATGTAATATTTTACAACATTCCTGGCATGTCGGTCCCTACGTCTCGGTGGGAACGTTATATACGTCTATAACGACATATATCCAAACTTAAGGGAAACTAACATCTCGGATGTAATATTTTGCAACATTCCTGGCGCTTCGGCTCCTACTTTTCGGTGGGAACATTATATACCTCTGTAACGTTACATATCCTAACGTAAGGCAACATAACATCTCGGATGTTATATTTTACAACATTCCTGGCGTGTCGTCGCCTGCTTCTCGATGGGGACATTATATACGTCTATAACGTTGTATATCCTAGCCTAAGCAATCTAACATCTCGGATGTAATATTTTACAACATTCCTGGCGTGTCGTCGCCTGCTTCTCGATGGGGACATTATATACGTCTATAACGTTGTATAGCCTAACCTAACGCAACCTAACATCTGGGATGTAATATCTTACAACATTCCTGGCATGTCGGTCCCTACGTCTCGGTGGGAACGTTATATACGTCTATAACGATATATATCCACACTTAAGGGAAACTAACATCTCGGATCTAATATTTTACAACATTCCTGGCTCTTCGGCTCCTACTTTTCGGTGGGAACATTATATACGTCTATAACGTTACATATCCTAACGTAAGGCAACATAACATCTCGGATGTTATATTTTACAACATTCCTGGCGTGTCGTCGCCTGCTTCTCGATGGGGACATTATATACGTCTATAACGTTGTATATCCTAGCCTAAGCAATCTAACATCTCGGATGTAATATTTTACAACATTCCTGGCGTGTCGTCGCCTGCTTCTCGATGGGGACATTATATACGTCTATAACGTTGTATATCCTAACCTAACGCAACCTAAAATCGCGGGTTTAATATTTTACAACATTTCTGACGCGTCGGCCCCTATTTCTCGGTGGGAAAATTATATACGTCTATAACGTTATATATCATAACCTAAGGCAACCTAAAACCTCTACCGTAATAGTTTACAACATTCCTGGCGTGTCGGCTCGTACTTCTCGGTGGGAACATTATATACGTCTATAACGCTATATATCCTAACGTAACGCAACATAACATCTCGGATATAATATTTTACAACATTCCTGGCGTGTCGTCGCCTGCTTCTCGATGGGGACATTATATACGTCTATAACGTTGTATATCCTAACCTAACGCAACCTAACATCTGGGATGTAATATTTTACAACATTCCTGGCATGTCGGTCCCTACGTCTCGTTGGGAACGTTATATACGTCTATAACGACATATATCCAAACTTAAGGGAAACTAACATCTCGGATGTAATATTTTACAACATTCCTGGCGCTTCGGCTCCTACTTTTCGGTGGGAACATTATAAACGTCTATAACGTTACATATCCTAACGTAAGGCAACATAACATCTCGGATGTTATATTTTACAACATTCCTGGCGTGTCGTCGCCTGCTTATCGATGGGGACATTATATACGTCTATAACGTTGTATATCCTAACCTAACGCAACCTAACATCTGGGATGTAATATTTTACAACATTCCTGGCATGTCGGTCCCTACGTCTCGGTGGGAACGTTATATACGTCTATTACGACATATATCCAAACTTAAGGGAAACTAACATCCCGGATGTAATATTTTACAACATTCCTGGCGATTCGGCTCCCACTTTTCGGTGGGAACATTATATACGTCTATAACGTTACATATCCTAACGTAAGGCAACATAACATCTCGGATGTTATATTTTACAACATTCCTGGCGTGTCGTCGCCTGCTCCTCGATGGGCTCATTATATACGTCTATAACGTTGTATATCCTAACCTAAGGCAACCTAACATCTCGGATGTAATATTTTACAACATTCTGGCTTGTCGGTCCCCACGTCTCGATCTGCACATTATATACGTCTATAACGATATATATCCAAACTTAAGGGAAACCTACATCTCGGATGTAATATTTTACATCATTCCTGGCGCTTCGGCTCCTACTTTTCGGTGGGAACATTATATACGTCTATAACGTTACATATCCTAACGTAAGGCAACATAACATCTCGGATGTAATATTTTACAACATTCCTGGCGTGTCGTCGCCTGCTTCTCGATGGGGACATTATATACGTCTATAACGTTGTATATCCTAACCTAACGCATCCTAACATCTGGGATGTAATATTTTACAACATTCCTGGCATGTCGGCCCCTATTTCTCGGTGGGAATATTATATACGTCTATCACGTTATATATCCTAGCCTAAGGCAACCTAACATCTCGAGTTTAATATTTTACAACATTCCTGACGCGTCGGCCCCTATTTCTCGGTGGGAACATTATATACGTCTATAACGTTATACATCATAACCTATGGCAACCTAAAATCTCTACCGTAATAGTTTACAACATTCCTGGCGCTTCGGCTCCTACTTTTCGGTGGGAACATTATATACGTCTATAACGTTACATATCCTAACGTAAGGCAACATAACATCTCGGATGTTATATTTTACAACATTCCTGTCGTGTGGTCGCCTGCTTCTCGATGGGGTCATTATATACGTCTATAACATTATATATCCTAACCTAAGGCAACCTATCATCTGGGATGTAATATTCTACAACATTCCTGGCATGTCGGCCCCTATTTCTCGGTGGGAATATTACATACGTCTATAACGTTATATATCCTAGCCTAAGGCAACCTAACATCTCGCGTTTAATATTTTACAACATTCCTGACGCGTCGGCCCCTATTTCTCGGTGGGAATATTATATACGTCTATAACGTTATATATCATAACCTAAGGCAACCTAAAATCTCTACCGTAATAGTTTACGACGTTCCTGGCGTGTCGGCTCGTACTTCTCGGTGCGAACATTATATACGTCTATAACGTTATATATCCTAACGTAAGGCAACATAACATCTCGGATGTAATATTTTACAACATTCCTGGCGTGTCGTCGCCTGCTTCTCGATGGGGACATTACATACGTCTATAACGTTGTATATCCTAACCTAACGCAACCTAACATCTGGGATGTAATATTGTACAACATTCCTGGCATGTCGGTCCCTACGTCTCGGTGGGAACGTTATATACGTCTATAACGATATATATCCAAACTTAAGGGAAACTAACATCTCGGATGTCATATTTTACAACATTCCTGGCGCTTCGGCCCCTATTTCTCGGTGGTAACATTATATACGTCTATAACGTTATATATCATAACCTAAGGCAACCTAAAATCTCTACCGTAATTGTTTACAACATTCCTGGCGTGTCGGCTCGTACTTCTCGGTGCGAACATTATATACGTCTATAACGTTATATATCCTAACGTAAGGCAACATACCATCTCGGATATAATATTTTACAACATTCCTGGCGTGTCGCCGCCTGCTTCTCGATGGGGAAATTATATACGTCTATAACGTTGTATATCCTAACCTAACGCAACCTAACATCTGGGATGTAATATTTTACAACATTCCTGGCATGTCGGCGCCTATTTCTCGGTGGGAATATTATATACGTCTATAACGTTATATATCCTAGCCTAAGGCAACCTAACATCTCGGGTTTAATATTTTACAACATTCCTTACGCGTCTGCCCCTATTTCTCGGTGGGAACATTTTATACTTCTATAACGTTATATATCATAACCTAAGGCAACCTAAATTCTCTACCGTAATAGTTTACAACATTCCTGGCGTGTCGGCTCGTACTTCTCGGTGCGAACATTATATACGTCTATAACGTTATATATCCTAACGTAAGGCAACATAACATCTCGGATGTAATATTTTACAACATACCTGGCGTGTCGTCGCCTGCTTCTCGATGGGGACATTATATACGTCTATAACGTTGTATATCCTAACCTAACGCAATCTAACATCTGGGATGTAATATTCTCCAACATTACTGGCATGTCGGTCTCTACGTCTCGGAGGGAACGTTATATACGTCTATAACGATATATATCCAAACTTAAGGGAAACTAACATCTCGGGTGTCATATTTTACAACATTCCTGGCGCTTCGGCTCCTACTTTTCGGTGGGAACTTTATATACGTCTATAACGTTACATATCCTAACGTAAGGCAACATAACATCTCGGATGTTATATTTTACAACATTCCTGGCGTGTCGTCGCCTGCTTCTCGATGGGGACATTATATACGTCTATAACGTTGTATATCCTAGCCTAAGCAATCTAACATCTCGGATGTAATATTTTACAACATTCCTGGCGTGTCGTCGCCTGCTTCTCGATGGGAACATTATATACGTCTATAACGTTGTATATCCTAACCTAACGCAACCTATCATCTGGGATGTAATATTCTACAACATTCCTGGCATGTCGGCCCCTATTTCTCGGTGGGAATATTATATACGTCTATAACGTTATATATCCTAGCCTAAGGCAACCTAACATCTCGGGTTTAATATTTTACAACATTCCTGACGCGTCGGCCCCTATTTCTCGGTGGGAACATTATATACTTCTTTAACGTTATATATCATAACCTAAGGCAACCTAAAATCTCAACCGTAATAGTTTACAACATTCCTGGCGCTTCGGCTCCTACTTTTCGGTGGGAACATTATATACGTCTATAACGTTACATATCCTAACGTAAGGCAACATAACATCTCGGATGTAATATTTTACAACATTCCTGGCGTGTCGTCGCCTGCTTCTCGATGGGGACATTATATACGTCTATCACGTTGTATATCCTAACCAAACGCAACCTAACATCTGGGATGTAATATTTTACAACATTCCTGGCATGTCGGCCCCTATTTCTCGGTGGGAATATTATATACGTCTATAACGTTATATATCCTAGCCTAAGGCAACCTAACATCTCGGGTTTAATATTTTACAACATTCCTGACGCGTCTGCCCCTATTTCTCGGTGGGAACATTTTATACTTCTATAACGTTATATATCATAACCTAAGGCAACCTAAATTCTCTACCGTAATAGTTTACAACATTCCTGGCGCTTCGGCTCCTACTTTTCGCTGGGAACGTTATATACGTCTATAACGTTACATATCCTAACGTAAGGCAACATAACATCTCGGATGTAATATTTTACAACATTCCTGGCGTGTCGTTGCCTGCTTCTCGGTGGGGACGTTATATACGTCTATAACGTTGTATATCCTAACCTAACGCAACCTAACATCTGGGATGTAATATTTTACAACATTCCTGGCATGTCGGCCCCTATTTCTCGGTGGGAATATGATATACGTCTATAACGTTATATATCCTAGCCTAAGGCAACCTAACATCTCGGGTTTAATATTTTACAACATTCCTGACGCGTCGGCCCCTATCTCTCGGTGGGAACATTATATACGTCTATAACGTTATATATCATAACCTAAGGCAACCTAAAATCTCTACCGTAATAGTTTACGACGTTCCTGGCGTGTCGGCTCGTACTTCTCGGTGCGAACATTATATACGTCTATAACGTTATATATCCTAACGTAAGGCAACATAACATCTCGGATGTAATATTTTACAACATTCCTGGCGTGTCGTCGCCAGCTTCTCGATGGGGACATTATATACGTCTATAACGTTGTATATCCTAACCTAACGCAACCTAACATCTGGGATGTAATATTGTACAACATTCCTGGCATGTCGGTCCCTACGTCTCGGTGGGAACGTTATATACGTCTATACCGATATATATCCAAACTTAAGGGAAACTAACATCTCGGATGTCATATTTTACCACATTCCTGGCGATTCGGCTACTACTTTTCGGTGGGAACATTATATACGTCTATAACGTTACATATCCTAACGTAAGGCAACATAACATCTCGGATGTAATATTTTACAACATTCCTGGCATGTCGTCGCCTGCTTCTCGATGGGGACATTATATAAATCTATATGGTTGTATATCCTAACCTAACGCAACCTAACATCTGGGATGTAATATTTTACAACATTCCTGGCATGTCGGTCCCTACGTCTCGGTGGTAACATTACATACGTCTATAACGTTATATATCCTAGCCTAAGGCGGCCTAACATGTCGAATGTAATATTTTACATCATTCCTGGCGTGTCGGCCCGTAGTTCTCGGTGGTAACAATATATTCGTCTATAACGTTATGTATCCTAGCCTAAGGCAACCTAACATGCCGAATGTAATATTTTACAACATTCCTGGCGTGTCGTCGCCTACTTCTCGATGGGGACATTATATACGTCTATAACGTTGTATATCCTAACCTAACGCAACCTAACATCTGGGATGTATCATTTTACAACATTCCTGGCATGTCGGTCCCTACGTCTCTGTGGGAACATCATATACGTCTATAGCGATATATATCCTAACGTAAGGCAACATAACATCTCGGATGCAATATTTTACAACATTCCTGACGCGTCGGCCCCTATTTCTCGGTGGGAATATTATATACGTCTATAACGTTATATATCATAACCTAAGGCAACCTAAAATCTCTACCGTAATAGTTTACGACGTTCCTGGCGTGTCGGCTCGTACTTCTCGGTGCGAACATTATATACGTCTATAACGTTATATATCCTAACGTAAGGCAACATAACATCTCGGATGTAATATTTTACAACATCCCTGGCGTGTCGTCGCCTGCTTCTCGATGGGGACATTACATACGTCTATAACGTTGTATATCCTAACCTAACGCAACCTAACATCTGGGATGTAATATTTTACAACATTCCTGGCATGTCGGTCCCTACGTCTCGGTGGGAACGTTATATACGTCTATAACGACATATATCCAAACTTAAGGGAAACTAACATCTCGGATGTAATATTTTACAACATTCCTGGCTCTTCGGCTCCTACTTTTCGGTGGGAACATTATATACGTCTATAACGTTACATATCCTAACGTAAGGCAACATAACATCTCGGATGTTATATTTTACAACATTCCTGGCGTGTCGTCGCCTGCTCCTCGATGGGGTCATTATATACGTCTATAACGTTGTATATCCTAACCTAACGCAACCTAACATCTCGGATGTAATATTTTACAACATTCTGGCTTGTCGGTCCCCACGTCTCGATCTGGACATTATATACGTCTATAACGATATATATCCAAACTTAAGGGAAACTAACATCTCGGATGTAATATTTTATAACATTCCTGGCGCTTCGGCTCCTACTTTTCGGTGGGAACATTATATACGTCTATAACGTTGTATATCCTAACCTAACGCAACCTAACATCTGGGATGTAATATTTTACAACATTCCTGGCATGTCGGCCCCTATTTCTCGGTGGGAATATTATATACGTCTATAACGTTATATATCCTAGCCTAAGGCAACCTAACATTTCGAGTTTAATATTTTATAACATTCCTGACGCGTCGGCCCCTATTTCTCGGTGGGAACATTATATACGTCCATAACGTTATATATCATAACCTAAGGCAACCTAAAATCTCTACCGTAACAGTTTACAACAATCCTGGCGTGTCGGCTCGTACTTCTCGGTGCGAACATTATATACGTCTATAACGATATATATCCAAACTTAAGGGAAACTAACATCCCGGATGTAATATTTTACAACATTCCTGGCGAGTCGTCGCCTGCTTCTCGATGGGGACATTATATACGTCTATAACGTTGTATATCCTAGCCTAAGCAATCTAACATCTCGGATGTAATATTTTACAACATTCCTGGCGAGTCGTCGCCTGCTTCTCGATGGGGACATTATATACGTCTATAACGTTGTATATCCTAACCTAACGCAACCTAACATCTGGGATGTAATATCTTACAACATTCCTGGCATGTCGGTCCCTACGTCTCGGTGGGAACGTTATATACGTCTATAACGATATATATCCAAACTTAAGGGAAACTAACATCTCGGATGTCATATTTTACAACATTCCCGGCGCTTCGGCCCCTATTTCTCGGTGGTAACATTATATACGTCTATAACGTTATATATCATAACCTAAGGCAACCTAAAATCTCTACCGTAATAGTTTACAACATTCCTGGCGTGTCGGCTCGTACTTCTCGGTGCGAACATTATATACGTCTATAACGTTATATATCCTAACGTAAGGCAACATAACATCTCGGATATAATATTTTACAACATTCCTGGCGTGTCGTCGCCTGCTTCTCGATGGGGACATTATATACGTCTATAACGTTGTATATCCTAACCTAACGCAACCTATCATCTCGGATGTAATATTTTACAACATTCCTGGCATGTCGGTCCCTACGTCTCGGTGGGAATGTTACATACGTCTATAACGATATATATCCAAACTTAAGGGAAACTAACACCTCGGATGTCATATTTTACAACATTCCTGGCGCTTCGGCCCCTATTTCTCGGTGGTAACATTATATACGTCTATAACGTTAAATATCATAACCTAAGGCAACCTAAAATCTCTACCGTAATAGTTTACAACATTCCTGGCGTGTCGGCTCGTACTTCTCGGTGCGAACATTATATACGTCTATAACGTTATATATCCTAACGTAAGGCAACATAACATCTCGGATATAATATTTTACAACATTCCTGGCGTGTCGTCGCCTGCTTCTCGATGGGGACATTATATACGTCTATAACGTTGTATATCCTAACCTAACGCAACCTAACATCTGGGATGTAATATTTTACAACATTCCTGGCATGTCGGTCCCTACGTCTCGTTGGGAACGTTATATACGTCTATAACGACATATATCCAAACTTAAGGGAAACTAACATCTCGGATGTAATATTTTACAACATTCCTGGCGCTTCGGCTCCTACTTTTCGGTGGGAACATTATAAACGTCTATAACGTTACATATCCTAACGTAAGGCAACATAACATCTCGGATGTTATATTTTACAACATTCCTGGCGTGTCGTCGCCTGCTTCTCGATGGGGACATTATATACGTCTATAACGTTGTATATCCTAACCTAACGCAACCTAACATCTGGGATGTAATATTTTACAACATTCCTGGCATGTCGGTCCCTACGTCTCGGTGGGAACGTTATATACGTCTATTACGACATATATCCAAACTTAAGGGAAACTAACATCCCGGATGTAATATTTTACAACATTCCTGGCGATTCGGCTCCCACTTTTCGGTGGGAACATTATATACGTCTATAACGTTACATATCCTAACGTAAGGCAACATAACATCTCGGATGTTATATTTTACAACATTCCTGGCGTGTCGTCGCCTGCTCCTCGATGGGCTCATTATATACGTCTATAACGTTGTATATCCTAACCTAAGGCAACCTAACATCTCGGATGTAATATTTTACAACATTCTGGCTTGTCGGTCCCCACGTCTCGATCTGCACATTATATACGTCTATAACGATATATATCCAAACTTAAGGGAAACCTACATCTCGGATGTAATATTTTACATCATTCCTGGCTCTTCGGCTCCTACTTTTCGGTGGGAACATTATATACGTCTATAACGTTACATATCCTAACGTAAGGCAACATAACATCTCGGATGTTATATTTTACAACATTCCTGGCGTGTCGTCGCCTGCTTCTCGATGGGGACATTATATACGTCTATAACGTTGTATATCCTAGCCTAAGCAATCTAACATCTCGGATGTAATATTTTACAACATTCCTGGCGTGTCGTCGCCTGCTTCTCGATGGGGACATTATATACGTCTATAACGTTGTATATCCTAACCTAACGCAACCTAAAATCGCGGGTTTAATATTTTACAACATTTCTGACGCGTCGGCCCCTATTTCTCGGTGGGAAAATTATATACGTCTATAACGTTATATATCATAACCTAAGGCAACCTAAAACCTCTACCGTAATAGTTTACAACATTCCTGGCGTGTCGGCTCGTACTTCTCGGTGGGAACATTATATACGTCTATAACGCTATATATCCTAACGTAACGCAACATAACATCTCGGATATAATATTTTACAACATTCCTGGCGTGTCGTCGCCTGCTTCTCGATGGGGACATTATATACGTCTATAACGTTGTATATCCTAACCTAACGCAACCTAACATCTGGGATGTAATATTTTACAACATTCCTGGCATGTCGGTCCCTACGTCTCGTTGGGAACGTTATATACGTCTATAACGACATATATCCAAACTTAAGGGAAACTAACATCTCGGATGTAATATTTTACAACATTCC
The DNA here is from genome assembly GCA_963969225.1 of Xylocopa violacea. Classification (NCBI taxonomy): domain Eukaryota; kingdom Metazoa; phylum Arthropoda; class Insecta; order Hymenoptera; family Apidae; genus Xylocopa; species Xylocopa violacea. The sequence goes on along the minus strand of CAXAJV010000532.1, from coordinate 549,032 downwards.
TGGCGCTTCGGCTCCTACTTTTCGGTGGGAACATTATAAACGTCTATAACGTTACATATCCTAACGTAAGGCAACATAACATCTCGGATGTTATATTTTACAACATTCCTGGCGTGTCGTCGCCTGCTTATCGATGGGGACATTATATACGTCTATAACGTTGTATATCCTAACCTAACGCAACCTAACATCTGGGATGTAATATTTTACAACATTCCTGGCATGTCGGTCCCTACGTCTCGGTGGGAACGTTATATACGTCTATTACGACATATATCCAAACTTAAGGGAAACTAACATCCCGGATGTAATATTTTACAACATTCCTGGCGATTCGGCTCCCACTTTTCGGTGGGAACATTATATACGTCTATAACGTTACATATCCTAACGTAAGGCAACATAACATCTCGGATGTTATATTTTACAACATTCCTGGCGTGTCGTCGCCTGCTCCTCGATGGGCTCATTATATACGTCTATAACGTTGTATATCCTAACCTAAGGCAACCTAACATCTCGGATGTAATATTTTACAACATTCTGGCTTGTCGGTCCCCACGTCTCGATCTGCACATTATATACGTCTATAACGATATATATCCAAACTTAAGGGAAACCTACATCTCGGATGTAATATTTTACATCATTCCTGGCGCTTCGGCTCCTACTTTTCGGTGGGAACATTATATACGTCTATAACGTTACATATCCTAACGTAAGGCAACATAACATCTCGGATGTAATATTTTACAACATTCCTGGCGTGTCGTCGCCTGCTTCTCGATGGGGACATTATATACGTCTATAACGTTGTATATCCTAACCTAACGCATCCTAACATCTGGGATGTAATATTTTACAACATTCCTGGCATGTCGGCCCCTATTTCTCGGTGGGAATATTATATACGTCTATCACGTTATATATCCTAGCCTAAGGCAACCTAACATCTCGAGTTTAATATTTTACAACATTCCTGACGCGTCGGCCCCTATTTCTCGGTGGGAACATTATATACGTCTATAACGTTATACATCATAACCTATGGCAACCTAAAATCTCTACCGTAATAGTTTACAACATTCCTGGCGCTTCGGCTCCTACTTTTCGGTGGGAACATTATATACGTCTATAACGTTACATATCCTAACGTAAGGCAACATAACATCTCGGATGTTATATTTTACAACATTCCTGTCGTGTGGTCGCCTGCTTCTCGATGGGGTCATTATATACGTCTATAACATTATATATCCTAACCTAAGGCAACCTATCATCTGGGATGTAATATTCTACAACATTCCTGGCATGTCGGCCCCTATTTCTCGGTGGGAATATTACATACGTCTATAACGTTATATATCCTAGCCTAAGGCAACCTAACATCTCGCGTTTAATATTTTACAACATTCCTGACGCGTCGGCCCCTATTTCTCGGTGGGAATATTATATACGTCTATAACGTTATATATCATAACCTAAGGCAACCTAAAATCTCTACCGTAATAGTTTACGACGTTCCTGGCGTGTCGGCTCGTACTTCTCGGTGCGAACATTATATACGTCTATAACGTTATATATCCTAACGTAAGGCAACATAACATCTCGGATGTAATATTTTACAACATTCCTGGCGTGTCGTCGCCTGCTTCTCGATGGGGACATTACATACGTCTATAACGTTGTATATCCTAACCTAACGCAACCTAACATCTGGGATGTAATATTGTACAACATTCCTGGCATGTCGGTCCCTACGTCTCGGTGGGAACGTTATATACGTCTATAACGATATATATCCAAACTTAAGGGAAACTAACATCTCGGATGTCATATTTTACAACATTCCTGGCGCTTCGGCCCCTATTTCTCGGTGGTAACATTATATACGTCTATAACGTTATATATCATAACCTAAGGCAACCTAAAATCTCTACCGTAATTGTTTACAACATTCCTGGCGTGTCGGCTCGTACTTCTCGGTGCGAACATTATATACGTCTATAACGTTATATATCCTAACGTAAGGCAACATACCATCTCGGATATAATATTTTACAACATTCCTGGCGTGTCGCCGCCTGCTTCTCGATGGGGAAATTATATACGTCTATAACGTTGTATATCCTAACCTAACGCAACCTAACATCTGGGATGTAATATTTTACAACATTCCTGGCATGTCGGCGCCTATTTCTCGGTGGGAATATTATATACGTCTATAACGTTATATATCCTAGCCTAAGGCAACCTAACATCTCGGGTTTAATATTTTACAACATTCCTTACGCGTCTGCCCCTATTTCTCGGTGGGAACATTTTATACTTCTATAACGTTATATATCATAACCTAAGGCAACCTAAATTCTCTACCGTAATAGTTTACAACATTCCTGGCGTGTCGGCTCGTACTTCTCGGTGCGAACATTATATACGTCTATAACGTTATATATCCTAACGTAAGGCAACATAACATCTCGGATGTAATATTTTACAACATACCTGGCGTGTCGTCGCCTGCTTCTCGATGGGGACATTATATACGTCTATAACGTTGTATATCCTAACCTAACGCAATCTAACATCTGGGATGTAATATTCTCCAACATTACTGGCATGTCGGTCTCTACGTCTCGGAGGGAACGTTATATACGTCTATAACGATATATATCCAAACTTAAGGGAAACTAACATCTCGGGTGTCATATTTTACAACATTCCTGGCGCTTCGGCTCCTACTTTTCGGTGGGAACTTTATATACGTCTATAACGTTACATATCCTAACGTAAGGCAACATAACATCTCGGATGTTATATTTTACAACATTCCTGGCGTGTCGTCGCCTGCTTCTCGATGGGGACATTATATACGTCTATAACGTTGTATATCCTAGCCTAAGCAATCTAACATCTCGGATGTAATATTTTACAACATTCCTGGCGTGTCGTCGCCTGCTTCTCGATGGGAACATTATATACGTCTATAACGTTGTATATCCTAACCTAACGCAACCTATCATCTGGGATGTAATATTCTACAACATTCCTGGCATGTCGGCCCCTATTTCTCGGTGGGAATATTATATACGTCTATAACGTTATATATCCTAGCCTAAGGCAACCTAACATCTCGGGTTTAATATTTTACAACATTCCTGACGCGTCGGCCCCTATTTCTCGGTGGGAACATTATATACTTCTTTAACGTTATATATCATAACCTAAGGCAACCTAAAATCTCAACCGTAATAGTTTACAACATTCCTGGCGCTTCGGCTCCTACTTTTCGGTGGGAACATTATATACGTCTATAACGTTACATATCCTAACGTAAGGCAACATAACATCTCGGATGTAATATTTTACAACATTCCTGGCGTGTCGTCGCCTGCTTCTCGATGGGGACATTATATACGTCTATCACGTTGTATATCCTAACCAAACGCAACCTAACATCTGGGATGTAATATTTTACAACATTCCTGGCATGTCGGCCCCTATTTCTCGGTGGGAATATTATATACGTCTATAACGTTATATATCCTAGCCTAAGGCAACCTAACATCTCGGGTTTAATATTTTACAACATTCCTGACGCGTCTGCCCCTATTTCTCGGTGGGAACATTTTATACTTCTATAACGTTATATATCATAACCTAAGGCAACCTAAATTCTCTACCGTAATAGTTTACAACATTCCTGGCGCTTCGGCTCCTACTTTTCGCTGGGAACGTTATATACGTCTATAACGTTACATATCCTAACGTAAGGCAACATAACATCTCGGATGTAATATTTTACAACATTCCTGGCGTGTCGTTGCCTGCTTCTCGGTGGGGACGTTATATACGTCTATAACGTTGTATATCCTAACCTAACGCAACCTAACATCTGGGATGTAATATTTTACAACATTCCTGGCATGTCGGCCCCTATTTCTCGGTGGGAATATGATATACGTCTATAACGTTATATATCCTAGCCTAAGGCAACCTAACATCTCGGGTTTAATATTTTACAACATTCCTGACGCGTCGGCCCCTATCTCTCGGTGGGAACATTATATACGTCTATAACGTTATATATCATAACCTAAGGCAACCTAAAATCTCTACCGTAATAGTTTACGACGTTCCTGGCGTGTCGGCTCGTACTTCTCGGTGCGAACATTATATACGTCTATAACGTTATATATCCTAACGTAAGGCAACATAACATCTCGGATGTAATATTTTACAACATTCCTGGCGTGTCGTCGCCAGCTTCTCGATGGGGACATTATATACGTCTATAACGTTGTATATCCTAACCTAACGCAACCTAACATCTGGGATGTAATATTGTACAACATTCCTGGCATGTCGGTCCCTACGTCTCGGTGGGAACGTTATATACGTCTATACCGATATATATCCAAACTTAAGGGAAACTAACATCTCGGATGTCATATTTTACCACATTCCTGGCGATTCGGCTACTACTTTTCGGTGGGAACATTATATACGTCTATAACGTTACATATCCTAACGTAAGGCAACATAACATCTCGGATGTAATATTTTACAACATTCCTGGCATGTCGTCGCCTGCTTCTCGATGGGGACATTATATAAATCTATATGGTTGTATATCCTAACCTAACGCAACCTAACATCTGGGATGTAATATTTTACAACATTCCTGGCATGTCGGTCCCTACGTCTCGGTGGTAACATTACATACGTCTATAACGTTATATATCCTAGCCTAAGGCGGCCTAACATGTCGAATGTAATATTTTACATCATTCCTGGCGTGTCGGCCCGTAGTTCTCGGTGGTAACAATATATTCGTCTATAACGTTATGTATCCTAGCCTAAGGCAACCTAACATGCCGAATGTAATATTTTACAACATTCCTGGCGTGTCGTCGCCTACTTCTCGATGGGGACATTATATACGTCTATAACGTTGTATATCCTAACCTAACGCAACCTAACATCTGGGATGTATCATTTTACAACATTCCTGGCATGTCGGTCCCTACGTCTCTGTGGGAACATCATATACGTCTATAGCGATATATATCCTAACGTAAGGCAACATAACATCTCGGATGCAATATTTTACAACATTCCTGACGCGTCGGCCCCTATTTCTCGGTGGGAACATAATATACGTCTATAACGTTATATATCCTAGCCTAAGGTAACCTAACATGTCGGATGTAATATTTTACAACATTCCTGGCGTGTCGGCGCCTGCTTCTCGATGGGGACATTATATACGTCTATAGCGTTGTATATCCTAACCTAACGCAACCTAACTTCTGGGATGTAATATTTTACAACATTCCTGGCATGTCGGTCCCTACGTATCGGTGGTAACATTACATACGTCTATAACGTTATATATCCTAGCCTAAGGCGGCCTAACATGTCGAATGTAATATTTTACATCATTCCTGGCGTGTCGGCCCGTAGTTCTCGGTGGTAACAATATATTCGTCTATAACGTTCTGTATCGTAGCCTAAGGCAACCTAACATGCCGAATGTAATATTTTACAACATTCCTGGCGTGTCGTCGCCTGCTTCTCGATGGGGACATTATATACGTCTATAACGTTGTATATCCTAGCCTAAGCAATCTAACATCTCGGATGTAATATTTTACAACATTCCTGGCGTGTCGTCGCCTGCTTCTCGATGGAGACATTATATACGTCTATAACGTTGTATATCCTAACCTAACGCAACCTAACATCTGGGATGTAATATCTTACAACATTCCTGGCATGTCGGTCCCAACGTCTCGGTGGGAACGTTATATACGTCTATAACGATATATATCCACACTTAAGGGAAACTAACTTCTCGGGTGTCATACTTTACAACATTCCTGGCGCTTCGGCTCCTACTTTTCGGTGGGAACATTATATACGTCTATAACGTTACATATTCTAACGTAAGGCAACACAACATCTCGGATGTTATATTTTACAACATTCCTGTCGTGTGGTCGCCTGCTTCTCGATGGGGTCATTATATACGTCTATAACGTTGTATATCCTAGCCTAAGCAATCTAACATCTCGGATGTAATATTTTACAACATTCCTGGCGTGTCGGCTCGTACTTCTCGGTGCGAACATTATATACGTCTATAACGTTGTATATCCTAACCTAACGCAACCTAACATCTCGGATGTAATATTTTACAACATTCTGGCTTGTCGGTCCCCACGTCTCGATCTGGACATTATATACGTCTATAACGATATATATCCAAACTTAAGGGAAACTAACATCTCGGATGTAATATTTTATAACATTCCTGGCGCTTCGGCTCCTACTTTTCGGTGGGAACATTATATACGTCTATAACGTTGTATATCCTAACCTAACGCAACCTAACATCTGGGATATAATATTGTACAACATTCCTGGCATGTCGGTCCCTACGTCTCGGTGGGAACGTTATATACGTCTATAACGATATATATCCAAACTTAAGGGAAACTAACATCTCGGATGTCATATTTTACCACATTCCTGGCGCTTCGGCCCCTATTTCTCGGTGGTAACATTATATACGTCTATAACGTTATATATCATAACCTAAGGCAACCTAAAATCTCTACCGTAATAGTTTACAACATTCCTGGCGTGTCGGCTCGTACTTCTCGGTGCGAACATTATATACGTCTATAACGTTATATATCCTAACGTAAGGCAACATACCATCTCGGATATAATATTTTACAACATTCCTGGCGTGTCGTCGCCTGCTTCTCGGTGGGGTCATTATATACGTCTATAACGTTGTATATCCTAACCTAACGCAACCTAACATCTGGGATGTAATATTTTACAACATTCCTGGCATGTCGGTTCCTACGTCTCGGTGGGAACGTTATATACGTCTATAACGACATATATCCAAACTTAAGGGAAACTAACACCTCGGATGTAATATTTTACAACATTCCTGGCGATTCGGCTACTACTTTTCGGTGGGAACATTATATACGTCTATAACGTTACATATCCTAACGTAAGGCAACATAACATCTCGGATGTAATATTTTACAACATTCCTGGCATGTCGTCGCCTGCTTCTCGATGGGGACATTATATAAGTCTATATCGTTGTATATCCTAACCTAACGCAACCTAACATCTGGGATGTAATATTTTACAACATTCCTGGCATGTCGGTCCCTACGTCTCGGTGGTAACATTACATACGTCTATAACGTTATATATCCTAGCCTAAGGCGGCCTAACATGTCGAATGTAATATTTTACATCATTCCTGGCGTGTCGGCCCGTAGTTCTCGGTGGTAACAATATATTCGTCTATAACGTTATGTATCCTAGCCTAAGGCAACCTAACATGCCGAATGTAATATTTTACAACATTCCTGGCGTGTCGTCGCCTACTTCTCGATGGGGACATTATATACGTCTATAACGTTGTATATCCTAACCTAACGCAACCTAACATCTGGGATGTATCATTTTACAACATTCCTGGCATGTCGGTCCCTACGTCTCTGTGGGAACATCATATACGTCTATAGCGATATATATCCTAACGTAAGGCAACATAACATCTCGGATGCAATATTTTACAACATTCCTGACGCGTCGGCCCCTATTTCTCGGTGGGAACATAATATACGTCTATAACGTTATATATCCTAGCCTAAGGTAACCTAACATGTCGGATGTAATATTTTACAACATTCCTGGCGTGTCGGCGCCTGCTTCTCGATGGGGACATTATATACGTCTATAGCGTTGTATATCCTAACCTAACGCAACCTAACTTCTGGGATGTAATATTTTACAACATTCCTGGCATGTCGGTCCCTACGTATCGGTGGTAACATTACATACGTCTATAACGTTATATATCCTAGCCTAAGGCGGCCTAACATGTCGAATGTAATAATTTACATCATTCCTGGCGTGTCGGCCCGTAGTTCTCGGTGGTAACAATATATTCGTCTATAACGTTCTGTATCGTAGCCTAAGGCAACCTAACATGCCGAATGTAATATTTTACAACATTCCTGGCGTGTCGTCGCCTGCTTCTCGATGGGGACATTATATACGTCTATAACGTTGTATATCCTAGCCTAAGCAATCTAACATCTCGGATGTAATATTTTACAACATTCCTGGCGTGTCGTCGCCTGCTTCTCGATGGAGACATTATATACGTCTATAACGTTGTATATCCTAACCTAACGCAACCTAACATCTGGGATGTAATATCTTACAACATTCCTGGCATGTCGGTCCCAACGTCTCGGTGGGAACGTTATATACGTCTATAACAATATATATCCACACTTAAGGGAAACTAACTTCTCGGGTGTCATACTTTACAACATTCCTGGCGCTTCGGCTCCTACTTTTCGGTGGGAACATTATATACGTCTATAACGTTACATATTCTAACGTAAGGCAACACAACATCTCGGATGTTATATTTTACAACATTCCTGTCGTGTGGTCGCCTGCTTCTCGATGGGGTCATTATATACGTCTATAACGTTGTATATCCTAGCCTAAGCAATCTAACATCTCGGATGTAATATTTTACAACATTCCTGGCGTGTCGGCTCGTACTTCTCGGTGCGAACATTATATACGTCTATAACGTTGTATATCCTAACCTAACGCAACCTAACATCTCGGATGTAATATTTTACAACATTCTGGCTTGTCGGTCCCCACGTCTCGATCTGGACATTATATACGTCTATAACGATATATATCCAAACTTAAGGGAAACTAACATCTCGGATGTAATATTTTATAACATTCCTGGCGCTTCGGCTCCTACTTTTCGGTGGGAACATTATATACGTCTATAACGTTGTATATCCTAACCTAACGCAACCTAACATCTGGGATGTAATATTTTACAACATTCCTGGCATGTCGGCCCCTATTTCTCGGTGGGAATATTATATACGTCTATAACGTTATATATCCTAGCCTAAGGCAACCTAACATCTCGAGTTTAATATTTTACAACATTCCTGACGCGTCGGCCCCTATTTCTCGGTGGGAACATTATATACGTCTATAACGTTATATATCATAACCTAAGGCAACCTAAAATCTCTACCGTAATTGTTTACAACATTCCTGGCGTGTCGGCTCGTACTTCTCGGTGCGAACATTATATACGTCTATAACGTTATATATCCTAACGTAAGGCAACATACCATCTCGGATATAATATTTTACAACATTCCTGGCGTGTCGCCGCCTGCTTCTCGATGGGGAAATTATATACGTCTATAACGTTGTATATCCTAACCTAACGCAACCTAACATCTGGGATGTAATATTTTACAACATTCCTGGCATGTCGGCCCCTATTTCTCGGTGGGAATATTATATACGTCTATAACGTTATATATCCTAGCCTAAGGCAACCTAACATCTCGGGTTTAATATTTTACAACATTCCTGACGCGTCTGCCCCTATTTCTCGGTGGGAACATTTTATACTTCTATAACGTTATATATCATAACCTAAGGCAACCTAAATTCTCTACCGTAATAGTTTACAACATTCCTGGCGCTTCGGCTCCTACTTTTCGCTGGGAACGTTATATACGTCTATAACGTTACATATCCTAACGTAAGGCAACATAACATCTCGGATGTAATATTTTACAACATTCCTGGCCTGTCGTCGCCTGCTTCTCGATGGGGACATTACATACGTCTATAACGTTGTATATCCTAACCTAACGCAACCTAACATCTGGGATATAATATTGTACAACATTCCTGGCATGTCGGTCCCTACGTCTCGGTGGGAACGTTATATACGTCTATAACGATATATATCCAAACTTAAGGGAAACTAACATCTCGGATGTCATATTTTACCACATTCCTGGCGCTTCGGCCCCTATTTCTCGGTGGTAACATTACATACGTCTATAACGTTATATATCATAACCTAAGGCAACCTAAAATCTCTACCGTAATAGTTTACAACATTCCTGGCGTGTCGGCTCGTACTTCTCGGTGCGAACATTATATACGTCTATAACGTTATATATCCTAACGTAAGGCAACATACCATCTCGGATATAATATTTTACAACATTCCTGGCGTGTCGTCGCCTGCTTCTCGGTGGGGTCATTATATACGTCTATAACGTTGTATATCCTAACCTAACGCAACCTAACATCTGGGATGTAATATTTTACAACATTCCTGGCATGTCGGTTCCTACGTCTCGGTGGGAACGTTATATACGTCTATAACGACATATATCCTAACTTAAGGGAAACTAACACCTCGGATGTAATATTTTACAACATTCCTGGCGATTCGGCTACTACTTTTCGGTGGGAACATTATATACGTCTATAACGTTACATATCCTAACGTAAGGCAACATAACATCTCGGATGTAATATTTTACAACATTCCTGGCATGTCGTCGCCTGCTTCTCGATGGGGACATTATATAAGTCTATATCGTTGTATATCCTAACCTAACGCAACCTAACATCTGGGATGTAATATTTTACAACATTCCTGGCATGTCGGTCCCTACGTCTCGGTGGTAACATTACATACGTCTATAACGTTATATAGCCTAGCCTAAGGCGGCCTAACATGTCGAATGTAATATTTTACATCATTCCTGGCGTGTCGGCCCGTAGTTCTCGGTGGTAACAATATATTCGTCTATAACGTTATGTATCCTAGCCTAAGGCAACCTAACATGCCGAATGTAATATTTTACAACATTCCTGGCGTGTCGTCGCCTACTTCTCGATGGGGACATTATATACGTCTATAATGTTGTATATCCTAACCTAACGCAACCTAACATCTGGGATGTATCATTTTACAACATTCCTGGCATGTCGGTCCCTACGTCTCTGTGGGAACATCATATACGTCTATAGCGATATATATCCTAACGTAAGGCAACATAACATCTCGGATGCAATATTTTACAACATTCCTGACGCGTCGGCCCCTATTTCTCGGTGGGAACATAATATACGTCTATAACGTTATATATCCTAGCCTAAGGTAACCTAACATGTCGGATGTAATATTTTACAACATTCCTGGCGTGTCGGCGCCTGCTTCTCGATGGGGACATTATATACGTCTATAGCGTTGTATATCCTAACCTAACGCAACCTAACTTCTGGGATGTAATATTTTACAACATTCCTGGCATGTCGGTCCCTACGTCTCGTTGGGAACGTTATATACGTCTATAACGATATATATCCACACTTAAGGGAAACTAACTTCTCGGGTGTCATACTTTACAACATTCCTGGCGCTTCGGCTCCTACTTTTCGGTGGGAACATTATATACGTCTATAACGTTACATATTCTAACGTAAGGCAACACAACATCTCGGATGTTATATTTTACAACATTCCTGTCGTGTGGTCGCCTGCTTCTCGATGGGGTCATTATATACGTCTATAACGTTGTATATCCTAGCCTAAGCAATCTAACATCTCGGATGTAATATTTTACAACATTCCTGGCGTGTCGGCTCGTACTTCTCGGTGCGAACATTATATACGTCTATAACGTTGTATATCCTAACCTAACGCAACCTAACATCTCGGATGTAATATTTTACAACATTCTGGCTTGTCGGTCCCCACGTCTCGATCTGGACATTATATACGTCTATAACGATATATATCCAAACTTAAGGGAAACTAACATCTCGGATGTAATATTTTATAACATTCCTGGCGCTTCGGCTCCTACTTTTCGGTGGGAACATTATATACGTCTATAACGTTGTATATCCTAACCTAACGCAACCTAACATCTGGGATGTAATATTTTACAACATTCCTGGCATGTCGGCCCCTATTTCTCGGTGGGAATATTATATACGTCTATAACGTTGTATATCCTAACCTAACGTAACCTAACATCGCGGGTTTAATATTTTACAACATTCCTGACGCGTCGGCCCCTATTTCTCGGTGGGAACATTATATACGTCTATAACGTTATATATCATAACCTAAGGCAACCTAAAACCTGTACCGTAATAGTTTACAACATTCCTGGCGTGTCGGCTCGTACTTCTCGGTGGGAACATTATATACGTCTATAACGTTATATATCCTAACGTAACGCAACATAACATCTCGGATATAATATTTTACAACATTCCTGGCGTGTCGTCACCTGCTTCTCGATGGGGACATTATATACGTCTATAACGTTGTATATCCTAACCTAACGCAACCTAACATCTGGGATGTAATATTTTACAACATTCCTGGCATGTCGGTCCCTACGTCTCGTTGGGAACGTTATATACGTCTATAACGACATATATCCAAACTTAAAGGAAACTAACATCTCGGATGTAATATTTTACAACATTCCTGGCGCTTCGGCTCCTACTTTTCGGTGGGAACATTATATACGTCTATAACGTTACATATCCTAACGTAAGGCAACATAACATCTCGGATGTTATATTTTACAACATTCCTGGCGTGTCGTCGCCTGCTCCTCGATGGGGTCATTATATACGTCTATAACGTTGTATATCCTAACCTAAGGCAACCTAACATCTCGGATGTAATATTTTACAACATTCTGGCTTGTCGGTCCCCACGTCTCGATCTGCACATTATATACGTCTATAACGATATATATCCAAACTTAAGGGAACCCTACATCTCGGATGTAATATTTTACATCATTCCTGGCGCTTCGGCTCCTACTTTTCGGTGGGAACATTATATACGTCTATAACGTTACATATCCTAACGTAAGGCAACATAACATCTCGGATGTAATATTTTACAACATTCCTGGCGTGTCGTCGCCTGCTTCTCGATGGGGACATTATATACGTCTATAACGTTGTATATCCTAACCTAACGCATCCTAACATCTGGGATGTAATATTTTACAACATTCCTGGCATGTCGGCCCCTATTTCTCGGTGGGAATATTATATACGTCTATAACGTTATATATCCTAGCCTAAGGCAACCTAACATCTCGAGTTTAATATATTACAACATTCCTGACGCGTCGGCCCATATTTCTCGGTGGGAACATTATATACGTCTATAACGTTATACATCATAACCTATGGCAACCTTAAATCTCTACCGTAATAGTTTACAACATTCCTGGCGTGTCGGCTCGTACTTCTCGGTGCGAACATTATATACGTCTATAACGTTATATATCCTAACGTAAGGCAACATAACATCTCGGATATAATATTTTACAACATTCCTGGCGTGTCGTCGCCTGCTTCTCGATGGGGACATTATATACGTCTATAACGTTGTATATCCTAACCTAACGCAACCTAACATCTGGGATGTAATATTTTACAACATTCCTGGCATGTCGGTCCCTACGTCTCGGTGGGAACGTTATATACGTCTATAACGACATATATCCAAACTTAAGGGAAACTAACATCTCGGATGTAATATTTTACAACATTCCTGGCTCTTCGGCTCCTACTTTTCGGTAGGAACATTATATACGTCTATAACGTTACATATCCTAACGTAAGGCAACATAACATCTCGGATGTTATATTTTACAACATTCCTGGCGTGTCGTCGCCTGCTTCTCGATGGGGACATTATATACGTCTATAACGTTGTATATCTTAGCCTAAGCAATCTAACATCTCGGATGTAATATTTTACAACATTCCTGGCGTGTCGTCGCCTGCTTCTCGATGGGGACATTATATACGTCTATAACGTTGTATATCCTAACCTAACGCAACCTAACATCTGGGATGTAATATTTTACAACATTCCTGGCATGTCGGATCCTATTTCTCGGTGGGAATATTATATACGTCTATAACGTTATATATCCTATCCTAAGGCAACCTAACATCTCGGGTTTAATATTTTACATCATTCCTGACGCGTCGGCCCCTATTTCTCGGTGGGAACATTATATACGTCTATAACGTTATATATCATAACCTAAGGCAACCTAAAATCTCTACCGTAATAGTTTACAACATTCCTGGCGTGTCGGCTCGTACTTCTCGGTGCGAACATTATATACGTCTATAACGTTATATATCCTAACGTAAGGCAACATAACATCTCGGATATAATATTTTACAACATTCCTGGCGTGTCGTCGCCTGTTTCTCGATGGGGACATTATATACGTCTATAACGTTGTATATCCTAATCTAACGCAACCTAACATCTCGGATGTAATATTTTACAACATTCTGGCTTGTCGGTCCCCACGTCTCGATCTGCACATTATATACGTCTATAACGATATATATCCAAACTTAAGGGAAACTAACACCTCGGATGTAATATTTTACAACATTCCTGGCGCTTCGGTTCCTACTTTTCGGTGGGAACATTATATACGTCTATAACGTTACATATCCTAACGTAAGGCAACATAACATCTCGGATGTTATATTTTACAACATTCCTGGCGTGTCGTCGCCTGCTTCTCGATGGGGACATTATACACGTCTATAACGTTGTATATCCTAGCCTAAGCAATCTAACATCTCGGATGTAATATTTTACAACATTCCTGGCGTGTCGTCGCCTGCTTCTCGATGGGGACATTATATACGTCTATAACGTTGTATATCCTAACCTAACGCAACCTAAAATCGCGGGTTTAATATTTTACAACATTTCTGACGCGTCGGCCCCTATTTCTCGGTGGGAACATTATATACGTCTATAACGTTATATATCATAACCTAAGGCAACCTAAAACCTCTACCGTAATAGTTTACAACATTCCTGGCGTGTCGGCTCGTACTTCTCGGTGGGAACATTATATACGTCTATAACGTTATATATCCTAACGTAACGCAACATAACATCTCGGATATAATATTTTACAACATTCCTGGCGTGTCGTCGCCTGCTTCTCGATGGGGACATTATATACGTATATAACGTTGTATATCCTAACCTAACGCAACCTAACATCTGGGATGTAATATTTTACAACATTCCTGGCATGTCGGTCCCTACGTCTCGGTGGGAACGTTATATACGTCTATAACGTTATATATCCTAGCCTAAGGCAACCTAACATCTCGGGTTTAATATTTTACAACATTCCTGACGCGTCTGCCCCTATTTCTCGGTGGGAACATTTTATACTTCTATAACGTTATATATCATAACCTAAGGCAACCTAAATTCTCTACCGTAATAGTTTACAACATTCCTGGCGCTTCGGCTCCTACTTTTCGCTGGGAACGTTATATACGTCTATAACGTTACATATCCTAACGTAAGGCAACATAACATCTCGGATGTAATATTTTACAACATTCCTGGCGTGTCGTTGCCTGCTTCTCGGTGGGGACGTTATATACGTCTATAACGTTGTATATCCTAACCTAACGCAACCTAACATCTGGGATGTAATATTTTACAACATTCCTGGCATGTCGGCCCCTATTTCCCGGTGGGAATATGATATACGTCTATAACGTTATATATCCTAGCCTAAGGCAACCTAACATCTCGGGTTTAATATTTTACAACATTCCTGACGCGTCGGCCCCTATCTCTCGGTGGGAACATTATATACGTCTATAACGTTATATATCATAACCTAAGGCAACCTAAAATCTCTACCGTAATAGTTTACGACGTTCCTGGCGTGTCGGCTCGTACTTCTCGGTGCGAACATTATATACGTCTATAACGTTATATATCCTAACGTAAGGCAACATAACATCTCGGATGTAATATTTTACAACATTCCTGGCGTGTCGTCGCCAGCTTCTCGATGGGGACATTATATACGTCTATAACGTTGTATATCCTAACCTAACGCAACCTAACATCTGGGATGTAATATTGTACAACATTCCTGGCATGTCGGTCCCTACGTCTCGGTGGGAACGTTATATACGTCTATACCGATATATATCCAAACTTAAGGGAAACTAACATCTCGGATGTAATATTTTACAACATTCCTGGCGATTCGGCTCCCACTTTTCGGTGGGAACATTATATACGTCTATAACGTTACATATCCTAACGTAAGGCAACATAACAACTCGGATGTTATATTTTACAACATTCCTGGCGTGTCGTCGCCTGCTCCTCGATGGGGTCATTATATACGTCTATAACGTTGTATATCCTAACCTAAGGCAACCTAACATCTCGGATGTAATATTTTACAACATTCTGGCCTGTCGGTCCCCACGTCTCGATCTGCACATTATATACGTCTATAACGATATATATCCAAACTTAAGGGAAACCTACATCTCGGATGTTATATTTTACATCATTCCTGGCGCTTCGGCTCCTACTTTTCGGTGGGAACATTATATACGTCTATAACGTTACATATCCTAACGTAAGGCAACATAACATCTCGGATGTAATATTTTACAACATTCCTGGCGTGTCGTCGCCTGCTTCTCGATGGGGACATTATATACGTCTATAACGTTGTATATCCTAACCTAACGCATCCTAACATCTGGGATGTAATATTTTACAACATTCCTGGCATGTCGGCCCCTATTTCTCGGTGGGAATATTATATACGTCTATAACGTTATATATCCTAGCCTAAGGCAACCTAACATCTCGAGTTTAATATTTTACAACATTCCTGACGCGTCGGCCCCTATTTCTCGGTGGGAACATTATATACGTCTATAACGTTATACATCATAACCTATGGCAACCTAAAATCTCTACCGTAATAGTTTACAACATTCCTGGCGTGTCGGCTCGTACTTCTCGGTGCGAACATTATATACGTCTATAACGTTATATATCCTAACGTAAGGCAACATAACATCTCGGATGTAATATTTTACAACATACCTGGCGTGTCGTCGCCTGCTTCTCGATGGGGACATTATATACGTCTATAACGTTGTATATCCTAACCTAACGCAATCTAACATCTGGGATGTAATATTTTCCAACATTCCTGGCATGTCGGTACCTACGTCTCGGAGGGAACGTTATATTCGTCTATAACCATATATATCCACACTTAAGGGAAACTAACTTCTCGGGTGTCATATTTTACAACATTCCTGGCGCTTCGGCTCCTACTTTTCGGTGGGAACATTATATACGTCTATAACGTTACATATCCTAACGTAAGGCAACATAACATCTCGGATGTTATATTTTACAACATTCCTGTCGTGTGGTCGCCTGCTTCTCGATGGGGTCATTATATACGTCTATAACATTATATATCCTAACCTAAGGCAACCTAACATCTCGGATGTAATATTTTACAACATTCTGGCTTGTCAGTCCCCACGTCTCGATCTGGACATTATATACATTTATAACGATATATATCCAAACTTAAGGGAAACTAACATCTCGGATGTAATATTTTGCAACATTCCTGGCGCTTCGGCTCCTACTTTTCGGTGGGAACATTATATACGTCTATAACGTTACATATCCTAACGTAAGGCAACATAACATCTCGGATGTTATATTTTACAACATTCCTGGCGTGTCGTCGCCTGCTTCTCGATGGGGACATTATATACGTCTATAACGTTGTATATCCT
This sequence comes from Xylocopa violacea, assembly GCA_963969225.1. NCBI lineage: Eukaryota > Metazoa > Arthropoda > Insecta > Hymenoptera > Apidae > Xylocopa > Xylocopa violacea. The sequence continues at coordinate 531,437 of CAXAJV010000532.1, read as the reverse complement.
AGCCTAAGCAATCTAACATCTCGGATGTAATATTTTACAACATTCCTGGCGTGTCGTCGCCTGCTTCTCGATGGGGACATTATATACGTCTATAACGTTGTATATCCTAACCTAACGCAACCTAACATCTGGGATGTAATATCTTACAACATTCCTGGCATGTCGGTCCCTACGTCTCGGTGGGAACGTTATATACGTCTATAACGATATATATCCGCACTTAAGGGAAACTAACTTCTCGGGTGTCATATTTCACAACATTCCTGGCGCTTCGGCTCCTACTTTTCGGCGGGAACATTATATACGTCTATAACGTTACATATCCTAACGTAAGGCAACATAACATCTCGGATGTTATATTTTACAACATTCCTGTCGTGTGGTCGCCTGCTTCTCGATGGGGTCATTATATACGTCTATAACATTATATATCCTAACCTAAGGCAACCTAACATCTCGGATGTAATATTTTACAACATTCTGGCTTGTCGGTCCCCACGTCTCGATCTGCACATTATATACGCCTATAACGATATATATCCAAACTTAAGGGAACCCTACATCTCGGATGTAATATTTTACATCATTCCTGGCGCTTCGGCTCCTACTTTTCGGTGGGAACATTATATACCTCTGTAACGTTACATATCCTAACGTAAGGCAACATAACATCTCGGATGTTATATTTTACAACATTCCTGGCGTGTCGTCGCCTGCTTCTCGATGGGGACATTATATACGTCTATAACGTTGTATATCCTAGCCTAAGCAATCTAACATCTCGGATGTAATATTTTACAACATTCCTGGCGTGTCGTCGCCTGCTTCTCGATGGGGACATTATATACGTCTATAACGTTGTATAGCCTAACCTAACGCAACCTAACATCTGGGATGTAATATCTTGCAACATTCCTGGCATGTCGGTCCCTACGTCTCGGTGGGAACGTTATATACGTCTATAACGATATATATCCACACTTAAGGGAAACTAACTTCTCGGGTGTCATATTTTACAACATTCCTGGCGCTTCGGCTCCTACTTTTCGGTGGGAACATTATATACGTCTATAACGTTACATATCCTAACGTAAGGCAACATAACATCTCGGATGTTATATTTTACAACATTCCTGTCGTGTGGTCGCCTGCTTCTCGATGGGGTCATTAGATACGTCTATAACATTGTATATCCTAACCTAAGGCAACCTAACATCTCGGATGTAATATTTTACAACATTCTGGCTTGTCAGTCCCCACGTCTCGATCTGGACATTATATACATTTATAACGATATATATCCAAACTTAAGGGAAACTAACATCTCAGATGTAATATTTTGCAACATTCCTGGCGCTTCGGCTCCTACTTTTCGGTGGGAACATTATATACGTCTATAACGTTACATATCCTAACGTAAGGCAACATAACATCTCGGATGTTATATTTTACAACATTCCTGGCGTGTCGTCGCCTGCTTCTCGATGGGGACATTATATACGTCTATAACGTTGTATATCCTAGCCTAAGCAATCTAACATCTCGGATGTAATATTTTACAACATTCCTGGCGTGTCGTCGCCTGCTTCTCGATGGGGACATTATATACGTCTATAACATTGTATATCCTAACCTAAGGCAACCTAACATCTCGGATGTAATATTTTACAACATTCTGGCTTGTCAGTCCCCACGTCTCGATCTGGACATTATATACATTTATAACGATATATATCCAAACTTAAGGGAAACTAACATCTCGGATGTAATATTTTAAAACATTCCTGGTGCTTCGGCTCCTACTTTTCGGTGGGGACATTGTATACGTCTATAACGTTGCATATCCTAACGTAAGGCAACATAACATCTCGGATGTTATATTTTACAACATTCCTTGCGTGTCGTCGCCTGCTTCTCGATGGGGACTTTATATACGTCTATAAGGTTGTATATCCTAACCTAACGCAACCTAACATCTCGGATGTAATATTTTACAACATTCTGGCTTGTCGGTCCCGACGTCTCGATCTGGACATTATATACGTCTATAACGATATATATCCGAACTTACGGGAAACTAACATCTCGGATGTAATATTTTATAACATTCCTGGCGCTTCGGCTCCTACTTTTCGGTGGGAACATTATATACGTCTATAACATTGTATATCCTAACCTAACGCAACCTAACATCTGGGATGTAATATTTTACAACATTCCTGGCGTGTCGTCGCCTGCTTCTCGATGGGGACATTATATACGTCTATAACGTTATATATCCTAACCTAACGCAACCTAACATCTGGGATGTAATATCTTACAACATTCCTGGCATGTCGGTCCCTACGTCTCGGTGGGAACGTTATATACGTCTATAACGACATATATCCAAACTTAAGGGAAACTAACACCTCGGATGTAATATTTTACAACATTCCTGGCGATTCGGCTACTACTTTTCGTTGGGAACATTATATACGTCTATAACGTTACATATCCTAACGTAAGGCAACATAACATCTCGGATGTAATATTTTACAACATTCCTGGCGTGTCGGCGCCTGCTTCTCGATGGGGACATTATATACGTCTATAGCGTTGTATGTCCTAACCTAACGCAACCTAACTTCTGGGATGTAATATTTTACAACATTCCTGGCATGTCGGTCCCTACGTATCGGTGGTAACATTACATACGTCTATAACGTTATATATCCTAGCCTAAGGCGGCCTAACATGTCGAATGTAATATTTTACATCATTCCTGGCGTGTCGGCCCGTAGTTCTCGGTGGTAACAATATATTCGTCTATAACGTTCTGTATCGTAGCCTAAGGCAACCTAACATGCCGAATGTAATATTTTACAACATTCCTGGCGTGTCGTCGCCTGCTTCTCGATGGGGACATTATATACGTCTATAACGTTGTATATCCTAGCCTAAGCAATCTAACATCTCGGATGTAATATTTTACAACATTCCTGGCGTGTCGTCGCCTGCTTCTCGATGGAGACATTATATACGTCTATAACGTTGTATATCCTAACCTAATGCAACCTAACATCTGGGATGTAATATCTTACGACATTCCTGGCATGTCGGTCCCAACGTCTCGATCTGGACATTATATACGTCTATAGCGATATACATCCAAACTTAAGGGAAACTAACATCTCGGATGTAATATTTTATAACATTCCTGGCGCTTCGGCTCCTACTTTTCGGTGGGAACATTATATACGTCTATAACGTTATATATCCTAACGTAAGGCAACATAACATTTCGGATGTAATATTTTACAACATACCTGGCGTGTCGTCGCCTGCTTCTCGATGGGGACATTATATACGTCTATAACGTTGTATATAATAACCTAACGCAATCTAACATCTGGGATGTAATATTTTCCAACATTCCTGGCATGTCGGTCCCTACGTCTCGGAGGGAACGTTATATACGTCTATAACGATATATATCCAAACTTAAGGGAAGCTAACATCTCGGGTGTCATATTTTACAACATTCCTGGCGCTTCGGCTCCTACTTTTCGGTGGGAACATTATATACGTCTATAACGTTACATATCCTAACGTAAGGCAACATAACATCTCGGATGTTATATTTTACAACATTCCTGGCGTGTGGTCGCCTGCTTCTCGATGGGGTCATTATATACGTCTATAACATTGTATATCCTAACCTAAGGCAACCTAACATCTCGGATGTAATATTTTACAACATTCTGGCATGTCAGTCCCCACGTCTCGATCTGGACATTATATACATTTATAACGATATATATCCAAACTTAAGGGAAACTAACATCTCGGATGTAATATTTTACAACATTCCTGGTGCTTCGGCTCCTACTTTTCGGTGGGAACATTATATACGTCTATAACGTTACATATCCTAACGTAAGGCAACATAACATCTCGGATGTTATATTTTACAACATTCCTGGCGTGTCGTCGCCTGCTTCTCGATGGGGCCATTATATACGTCTATAACGTTGTATATCCTAACCTAACGCAACCTAACATCAGGGATGTAATATTTTACAACATTCCTGGCATGTCGGCCCCTATTTCTCGGTGGGAATATTATATACGTCTATAACGTTGTATATCCTAACCTAACGCAACCTAACATCGCGGGTTTAATATTTTACAACATTCCTGACGCGTCGGCCCCTATTTCTCGGTGGGAACATTATATACGTCTATAACGTTATATATCATAACCTAAGGCAACCTAAAACCTCTACCGTAATAGTTTACAACATTCCTGGCGTGTCGGCTCGTACTTCTCGGTGCGAACATTATATACGTCTATAACGTTATATATCCTAACGTAAGGCAACATAACATCTCGGATATAATATTTTACAACATTCCTGGCGTGTCGTCGCCTGCTTCTCGATGGGGACATTATATACGTCTATAACGTTGTATATCCTAACCTAACGCAACCTAACATCTGGGATGTAATATTTTACAACATTCCTGGCATGTCGGTCCCTACGTCTCGGTGGGAACGTTATATACGTCTATAACGACATATATCCAAACTTAAGGGAAACTAACATCTCGGATGTAATATTTTACAACATTCCTGGCTCTTCGGCTCCTACTTTTCGGTAGGAACATTATATACGTCTATAACGTTACATATCCTAACGTAAGGCAACATAACATCTCGGATGTTATATTTTACAACATTCCTGGCGTGTCGTCGCCTGCTCCTCGATGGGGTCATTATATACGTCTATAAAGTTGTAGATCCTAACCTAAGGCAACTTAACATCTCGGATGTAATATTTTACAACATTCTGGCTTGTCGGTCCCCACGTCTCGATCTGCACATTATATACGTCTATAACGATATATATCCAAACTTAAGGGAACCCTACATCTCGGATGTAATATTTTACATCATTCCTGGCGCTTCGGCTCCTACTTTTCGGTGGGAACATTATATACGTCTATAACGTTACATATCCTAACGTAAGGCAACATAACATCTCGGATGTAATATTTTACAACATTCCTGGCGTGTCGTCGCCTGCTTCTCGATGGGGACATTATATACGTCTATAACGTTGTATATCCTAACCTAACGCATCCTAACATCTGGGATGTAATATTTTACAACATTCCTGGCATGTCGGCCCCTATTTCTCGGTGGGAATATTATATACGTCTATAACGTTATATATCCTAGCCTAAGGCAACCTAACATCTCGAGTTTAATATATTACAACATTCCTGACGCGTCGGCCCCTATTTCTCGGTGGGAACATTATATACGTCTATAACGTTATACATCATAACCTATGGCAACCTTAAATCTCTACCGTAATGGTTTACAACATTCCTGGCGTGTCGGCTCGTACTTCTCGGTGCGAACATTATATACGTCTATAACGTTATATATCCTAACGTAAGGCAACATAACATCTCGGATATAATATTTTACAACATTCCTGGCGTGTCGTCGCCTGCTTCTCGATGGGGACATTATATACGTCTATAACGTTGTATATCCTAACCTAACGCAACCTAACATCTGGGATGTAATATTTTACAACATTCCTGGCATGTCGGTCCCTACGTCTCGGTGGGAACGTTATATACGTCTATAACGACATATATCCAAACTTAAGGGAAACTAACATCTCGGATGTAATATTTTACAACATTCCTGGCTCTTCGGCTCCTACTTTTCGGTAGGAACATTATATACGTCTATAACGTTACATATCCTAACGTAAGGCAACATAACATCTCGGATGTTATATTTTACAACATTCCTGGCGTGTCGTCGCCTGCTTCTCGATGGGGACATTATATACGTCTATAACGTTGTATATCTTAGCCTAAGCAATCTAACATCTCGGATGTAATATTTTACAACATTCCTGGCGTGTCGTCGCCTGCTTCTCGATGGGGACATTATATACGTCTATAACGTTGTATATCCTAACCTAACGCAACCTAACATCTGGGATGTAATATTTTACAACATTCCTGGCATGTCGGATCCTATTTCTCGGTGGGAATATTATATACGTCTATAACGTTATATATCCTATCCTAAGGCAACCTAACATCTCGGGTTTAATATTTTACATCATTCCTGACGCGTCGGCCCCTATTTCTCGGTGGGAACACTATATACGACTATAACGTTATATATCATAACCTAAGGCAACCTAAAATCTCTACCGTAATAGTTTACAACATTCCTGGCGTGTCGGCTCGTACTTCTCGGTGCGAACATTATATACGTCTATAACGTTATATATCCTAACGTAAGGCAACATAACATCTCGGATATAATATTTTACAACATTCCTGGCGTGTCGTCGCCTGTTTCTCGATGGGGACATTATATACGTCTATAACGTTGTATATCCTAATCTAACGCAACCTAACATCTCGGATGTAATATTTTACAACATTCTGGCTTGTCGGTCCCCACGTCTCGATCTGCACATTATATACGTCTATAACGATATATATCCAAACTTAAGGGAAACTAACACCTCGGATGTAATATTTTCCAACATTCCTGGCGCTTCGGCTCCTACTTTTCGGTGGGAACATTATATACGTCTATAACGTTACATATCCTAACGTAAGGCAACATAACATCTCGGATGTTATATTTTACAACATTCCTGGCGTGTCGTCGCCTGCTTCTCGATGGGGACATTATACACGTCTATAACGTTGTATATCCTCGCCTAAGCAATCTAACATCTCGGATGTAATATTTTACAACATTCCTGGCGTGTCGTCGCCTGCTTCTCGATGGGGACATTATATACGTCTATAACGTTGTATATCCTAACCTAACGCAACCTAAAATCGCGGGTTTAATATTTTACAACATTTCTGACGCGTCGGCCCCTATTTCTCGGTGGGAACATTATATACGTCTATAACGTTATATATCATAACCTAAGGCAACCTAAAACCTCTACCGTAATAGTTTACAACATTCCTGGCGTGTCGGCTCGTACTTCTCGGTGGGAACATTATATACGTCTATAACGTTATATATCCTAACGTAACGCAACATAACATCTCGGATATAATATTTTACAACATTCCTGGCGTGTCGTCGCCTGCTTCTCGATGGGGACATTATATACGTCTATAACGTTGTATATCCTAACCTAACGCAACCTAACATCTGGGATGTAATATTTTACAACATTCCTGGCATGTCGGGCCCTACGTCTCGTTGGGAACGTTATATACGTCTATAACGACATATATCCAAACTTAAGGGAAACTAACATCTCGGATGTAATATTTTACAACATTCCTGGCGATTCGGCTCCCACTTTTCGGTGGGAACATTATATACGTCTATAACGTTACATATCCTAACGTAAGGCAACATAACAACTCGGATGTTATATTTTACAACATTCCTGGCGTGTCGTCGCCTGCTCCTCGATGGGGTCATTATATACGTCTATAACGTTGTATATCCTAACCTAAGGCAACCTAACATCTCGGATGTAATATTTTACAACATTCTGGCCTGTCGGTCCCCACGTCTCGATCTGCACATTATATACGTCTATAACGATATATATCCAAACTTAAGGGAAACCTACATCTCGGATGTTATATTTTACATCATTCCTGGCGCTTCGGCTCCTACTTTTCGGTGGGAACATTATATACGTCTATAACGTTACATATCCTAACGTAAGGCAACATAACATCTCGGATGTAATATTTTACAACATTCCTGGCGTGTCGTCGCCTGCTTCTCGATGGGGACATTATATACGTCTATAACGTTGTATATCCTAACCTAACGCATCCTAACATCTGGGATGTAATATTTTACAACATTCCTGGCATGTCGGCCCCTATTTCTCGGTGGGAATATTATATACGTCTATAACGTTATATATCCTAGCCTAAGGCAACCTAACATCTCGAGTTTAATATTTTACAACATTCCTGACGCGTCGGCCCCTATTTCTCGGTGGGAACATTATATACGTCTATAACGTTATACATCATAACCTATGGCAACCTAAAATCTCTACCGTAATAGTTTACAACATTCCTGGCGTGTCGGCTCGTACTTCTCGGTGCGAACATTATATACGTCTATAACGTTACATATCCTAACGTAAGGCAACATAACATCTGGGATGTAATATTTTACAACATTCCTGGCATGTCGGCCCCTATTTCTCGGTGGGAATATTATATACGTCTATAACGTTATATATCCTAGCCTAAGGCAACCTAACATCTCGAGTTTAATATTTTACAACATTCCTGACGCGTCGGCCCCTATTTCTCGGTGGGAACATTATATACGTCTATAACGTTATACATCATAACCTATGGCAACCTAAAATCTCTACCGTAATAGTTTACAACATTCCTGGCGTGTCGGCTCGTACTTCTCGGTGCGAACATTATATACGTCTATAACGTTATATATCCTAACGTAAGGCAACATAACATCTCGGATGTAATATTTTACAACATACCTGGCGTGTCGTCGCCTGCTTCTCGATGGGGACATTATATACGTCTATAACGTTGTATATCCTAACCTAACGCAATCTAACATCTGGGATGTAATATTTTCCAATATTCCTGGCATGTCGGTACCTACGTCTCGGAGGGAACGTTATATTCGTCTATAACCATATATATCCACACTTAAGGGAAACTAACTTCTCGGGTGTCATATTTTACAACATTCCTGGCGCTTCGGCTCCTACTTTTCGGTGGGAACATTATATACGTCTATAACGTTACATATCCTAACGTAAGGCAACATAACATCTCGGATGTTATATTTTACAACATTCCTGTCGTGTGGTCGCCTGCTTCTCGATGGGGTCATTATATACGTCTATAACATTATATATCCTAACCTAAGGCAACCTAACATCTCGGATGTAATATTTTACAACATTCTGGCTTGTCAGTCCCCACGTCTCGATCTGGACATTATATACATTTATAACGATATATATCCAAACTTAAGGGAAACTAACATCTCGGATGTAATATTTTGCAACATTCCTGGCGCATCGGCTCCTACTTTTCGGTGGGAACATTATATACGTCTATAACGTTACATATCCTAACGTAAGGCAACATAACATCTCGGATGTTATATTTTACAACATTCCTGGCGTGTCGTCGCCTGCTTCTCGATGGGGACATTATATACGTCTATAACGTTGTATATCCTAGCCTAAGCAATCTAACATCTCGGATGTAATATTTTACAACATTCCTGGCGTGTCGTCGCCTGCTTCTCGATGGGGACATTATATACGTCTATAACGTTGTATATCCTAACCTAACGCAACCTAACATCTGGGATGTAATATCTTACAACATTCCTGGCATGTCGGTCCCTACGTCTCGGTGGGAACGTTATATACGTCTATAACGATATATATCCACACTTAAGGGAAACTAACTTCTCGGGTGTCATATTTCACAACATTCCTGGCGCTTCGGCTCCTACTTTTCGGTGGGAACATTATATACGTCTATAACGTTACATATCCTAACGTAAGGCAACATAACATCTCGGATGTTATATTTTACAACATTCCTGTCGTGTGGTCGCCTGCTTCTCGATGGGGTCATTATATACGTCTATAACATTATATATCCTAACCTAAGGCAACCTAACATCTCGGATGTAATATTTTAAAACATTCTGGCTTGTCAGTCCCCACGTCTCGATCTGGACATTATATACATTTATAACGATATATGTCCAAACTTAAGGGAAACTAACATCTCGGATGTAATATTTTGCAACATTCCTGGCGCTTCGGCTCCTACTTTTCGGTGGGAACATTATATACCTCTGTAACGTTACATATCCTAACGTAAGGCAACATAACATCTCGGATGTTATATTTTACAACATTCCTGGCGTGTCGTCGCCTGCTTCTAGATGGGGACATTATATACGTCTATAACGTTGTATATCCTAGCCTAAGCAATCTAACATCTCGGATGTAATATTTTACAACATTCCTGGCGTGTCGTCGCCTGCTTCTCGATGGGGACATTATATACGTCTATAACGTTGTATAGCCTAACCTAACGCAACCTAACATCTGGGATGTAATATCTTACAACATTCCTGGCATGTCGGTCCCTACGTCTCGGTGGGAACGTTATATACGTCTATAACGATATATATCCACACTTAAGGGAAACTAACTTCTCGGGTGTCATATTTTACAACATTCCTGGCGCTTCGGCTCCTACTTTTCGGTGGGAACATTATATACGTCTATAACGTTACATATCCTAACGTAAGGCAACATAACATCTCGGATGTTATATTTTACAACATTCCTGTCGTGTGGTCGCCTGCTTCTCGATGGGGTCATTAGATACGTCTATAACATTGTATATCCTAACCTAAGGCAACCTAACATCTCGGATGTAATATTTTACAACATTCTGGCTTGTCAGTCCCCACGTCTCGATCTGGACATTATATACATTTATAACGATATATATCCAAACTTAAGGGAAACTAACATCTCAGATGTAATATTTTGCAACATTCCTGGCGCTTCGGCTCCTACTTTTCGGTGGGAACATTATATACGTCTATAACGTTACATATCCTAACGTAAGGCAACATAACATCTCGGATGTTATATTTTACAACATTCCTGGCGTGTCGTCGCCTGCTTCTCGATGGGGACATTATATACGTCTATAACGTTGTATATCCTAGCCTAAGCAATCTAACATCTCGGATGTTATATTTTACAACATTCCTGGCGTGTCGTCGCCTGCTTCTCGATGGGGACATTATATACGTCTATAACGTTGTATATTCTAACCTAACGCAACCTAACATCTGGGATGTAATATTTTACAACATTCCTGGCATGTCGGTCCCTACGCCTCGGTGGGAATGTTATATACGTCTATAACGACATATATCCAAACTTAAGGGAAACTAACATCTCGGATGTAATATTTTACAACATTCCTGGCGATTCGGCTCCCACTTTTCGGTGGGAACATTATATACGTCTATAACGTTACATATCCTAACGTAAGGCAACATAACAACTCGGATGTTATATTTTACAACATTCCTGGCGTGTCGTCGCCTGCTCCTCGATGGGGTCATTATATACGTCTATAACGTTGTATATCCTAACCTAAGGCAACCTAACATCTCGGATGTAATATTTTACAACATTCTGGCCTGTCGGTCCCCACGTCTCGATCTGCACATTATATACGTCTATAACGATATATATCCAAACTTAAGGGAAACCTACATCTCGGATGTTATATTTTATATCATTCCTGGCGCTTCGGCTCCTACTTTTCGGTGGGAACATTATATACGTCTATAACGTTACATATCCTAACGTAAGGCAACATAACATCTCGGATGTAATATTTTACAACATTCCTGGCGTGTCGTCGCCTGCTTCTCGATGGGGACATTATATACGTCTATAACGTTGTATATCCTAACCTAACGCATCCTAACATCTGGGATGTAATATTTTACAACATTCCTGGCATGTCGGCCCCTATTTTGCGGTGGGAATATTATATACGTCTATAACGTTATATATCCTAGCCTAAGGCAACCTAACATCTCGAGTTTAATATTTTACAACATTCCTGACGCGTCGGCCCCTATTTCTCGGTGGGAACATTATATACGTCTATAACGTTATACATCATAACCTATGGCAACCTAAAATCTCTACCGTAATAGTTTACAACATTCCTGGCGTGTCGGCTCGTACTTCTCGGTGCGAACATTATATACGTCTATAACGTTATATATACTAACGTAAGGCAACATAACATCTCGGATGTAATATTTTACAACATACCTGGCGTGTCGTCGCCTGCTTCTCGATGGGGACATTATATACGTCTATAACGTTGTATATCCTAACCTAACGCAATCTAACATCTGGGATGTAATATTTTCCAATATTCCTGGCATGTCGGTACCTACGTCTCGGAGGGAACGTTATATTCGTCTATAACCATATATATCCACACTTAAGGGAAACTAACTTCTCGGGTGTCATATTTTACAACATTCCTGGCGCTTCGGCTCCTACTTTTCGGTGGGAACATTATATACGTCTATAACGTTACATATCCTAACGTAAGGCAACATAACATCTCGGATGTTATATTTTACAACATTCCTGTCGTGTGGTCGCCTGCTTCTCGATGGGGTCATTATATACGTCTATAACATTATATATCCTAACCTAAGGCAACCTAACATCTCGGATGTAATATTTTAAAACATTCTGGCTTGTCAGTCCCCACGTCTCGATGTGGACATTATATACATTTATAACGATATATATCCAAACTTAAGGGAAACTAACATCTCGGATGTAATATTTTGCAACATTCCTGGCGCTTCGGCTCCTACTTTTCGGTGGGAACATTATATACCTCTGTAACGTTACATATCCTAACGTAAGGCAACATAACATCTCGGATGTTATATTTTACAACATTCCTGGCGTGTCGTCGCCTGCTTCTCGATGGGGACATTATATACGTCTATAACGTTGTATATCCTAGCCTAAGCAATCTAACATCTCGGATGTAATATTTTACAACATTCCTGGCGTGTCGTCGCCTGCTTCTCGATGGGGACATTATATACGTCTATAACGTTGTATAGCCTAACCTAACGCAACCTAACATCTGGGATGTAATATCTTACAACATTCCTGGCATGTCGGTCCCTACGTCTCGGTGGGAACGTTATATACGTCTATAACGATATATATCCACACTTAAGGGAAACTAACTTCTCGGGTGTCATATTTTACAACATTCCTGGCGCTTCGGCTCCTACTTTTCGGTGGGAACATTATATACGTCTATAACGTTACATATCCTAACGTAAGGCAACATAACATCTCGGATGTTATATTTTACAACATTCCTGTCGTGTGGTCGCCTGCTTCTCGATGGGGTCATTAGATACGTCTATAACATTGTATATCCTAACCTAAGGCAACCTAACATCTCGGATGTAATATTTTACAACATTCTGGCTTGTCAGTCCCCACGTCTCGATCTGGACATTATATACATTTATAACGATATATATCCAAGCTTAAGGGAAACTAACATCTCAGATGTAATATTTTGCAACATTCCTGGCGCTTCGGCTCCTACTTTTCGGTGGGAACATTATATACGTCTATAACGTTACATATCCTAACGTAAGGCAACATAACATCTCGGATGTTATATTTTACAACATTCCTGGCGTGTCGTCGCCTGCTTCTCGATGGGGACATTATATACGTCTATAACGTTGTATATCCTAGCCTAAGCAATCTAACATCTCGGATGTTATATTTTACAACATTCCTGGCGTGTCGTCGCCTGCTTCTCGATGGGGACATTATATACGTCTATAACGTTGTATATTCTAACCTAACGCAACCTAACATCTGGGATGTAATATTTTACAACATTCCTGGCATGTCGGTCCCTACGTCTCGGTGGGAATGTTATATACGTCTATAACGACATATATCCAAACTTAAGGGAAACTAACATCTCGGATGTAATATTTTACAACATTCCTGGCGATTCGGCTCCCACTTTTCGGTGGGAACATTATATACGTCTATAACGTTACATATCCTAACGTAAGGCAACATAACAACTCGGATGTTATATTTTACAACATTCCTGGCGTGTCGTCGCCTGCTCCTCGATGGGGTCATTATATACGTCTATAACGTTGTATATCCTAACCTAAGGCAACCTAACATCTCGGATGTAATATTTTACAACATTCTGGCCTGTCGGTCCCCACGTCTCGATCTGCACATTATATACGTCTATAACGATATATATCCAAACTTAAGGGAAACCTACATCTCGGATGTTATATTTTACATCATTCCTGGCGCTTCGGCTCCTACTTTTCGGTGGGAACATTATATACGTCTATAACGTTACATATCCTAACGTAAGGCAACATAACATCTCGGATGTAATATTTTACAACATTCCTGGCGTGTCGTCGCCTGCTTCTCGATGGGGACATTATATACGTCTATAACGTTGTATATCCTAACCTAACGCATCCTAACATCTGGGATGTAATATTTTACAACATTCCTGGCATGTCGGCCCCTATTTCTCGGTGGGAAGATTATATACGTCTATAACGTTATATATCCTAGCCTAAGGCAACCTAACATCTCGAGTTTAATATTTTACAACATTCCTGACGCGTCGGCCCCTATTTCTCGGTGGGAACATTATATACGTCTATAACGTTATACATCATAACCTATGGCAACCTAAAATCTCTACCGTAATAGTTTACAACATTCCTGGCGTGTCGGCTCGTACTTCTCGGTGCGAACATTATATACGTCTATAACGTTATATATCCTAACGTAAGGCAACATAACATCTCGGATGTAATATTTTACAACATACCTGGCGTGTCGTCGCCTGCTTCTCGATGGGGACATTATATACGTCTATAACGTTGTATATCCTAACCTAACGCAATCTAACATCTGGGATGTAATATTTTCCAATATTCCTGGCATGTCGGTACCTACGTCTCGGAGGGAACGTTATATTCGTCTATAACCATATATATCCACACTTAAGGGAAACTAACTTCTCGGGTGTCATATTTTACAACATTCCTGGCGCTTCGGCTCCTACTTTTCGGTGGGAACATTATATACGTCTATAACGTTACATATCCTAACGTAAGGCAACATAACATCTCGGATGTTATATTTTACAACATTCCTGTCGTGTGGTCGCCTGCTTCTCGATGGGGTCATTATATACGTCTATAACATTATATATCCTAACCTAAGGCAACCTAACATCTCGGATGTAATATTTTACAACATTCTGGCTTGTCAGTCCCCACGTCTCGATCTGGACATTATATACATTTATAACGATATATATCCAAACTTAAGGGAAACTAACATCTCGGATGTAATATTTGGCAACATTCCTGGCGCTTCGGCTCCTACTTTTCGGTGGGAACATTATATACGTCTATAACGTTACATATCCTAACGTAAGGCAACATAACATCTCGGATGTTATATTTTACAACATTCCTGGCGTGTCGTCGCCTGCTTCTCGATGGGGACATTATATACGTCTATAACGTTGTATATCCTGGCCTAAGCAATCTAACATCTCGGATGTAATATTTTACAACATTCCTGGCGTGTCGTCGCCTGCTTCTCGATGGGGACATTATATACGTCTATAACGTTGTATATCCTAACCTAACGCAACCTAACATCTGGGATGTAATATCTTACAACATTCCTGGCATGTCGGTCCCTACGTCTCGGTGGGAACGTTATATACGTCTATAACGATATATATCCACACTTAAGGGAAACTAACTTCTCGGGTGTCATATTTTGCAACATTCCTGGCGCTTCGGCTCCTACTTTTCGGTGGGAACATTATATACCTCTGTAACGTTACATATCCTAACGTAAGGCAACATAACATCTCGGATGTTATATTTTACAACATTCCTGGCGTGTCGTCGCCTGCTTCTCGATGGGGACATTATATACGTCTATAACGTTGTATATCCTAGCCTAAGCAATCTAACATCTCGGATGTAATATTTTACAACATTCCTGGCGTGTCGTCGCCTGCTTCTCGATGGGGACGTTATATACGTCTATAACGTTGTATAGCCTAACCTAACGCAACCTAACATCTGGGATGTAATATCTTACAACATTCCTGGCATGTCGGTCCCTACGTCTCGGTGGGAACGTTATATACGTCTATAACGATATATATCCACACTTAAGGGAAACTAACTTCTCGGGTGTCATATTTTACAACATTCCTGGCGCTTCGGCTCCTACTTTTCGGTGGGAACATTATATACGTCTATAACGTTACATATCCTAACGTAAGGCAACATAACATCTCGGATGTTATATTTTACAACATTCCTGTCGTGTGGTCGCCTGCTTCTCGATGGGGTCATTAGATACGTCTATAACATTGTATATCCTAACCTAAGGCAACCTAACATCTCGGATGTAATATTTTACAACATTCTGGCTTGTCAGTCCCCACGTCTCGATCTGGACATTATATACATTTATAACGATATATATCCAAACTTAAGGGAAACTAACATCTCAGATGTAATATTTTGCAACATTCCTGGCGCTTCGGCTCCTACTTTTCGGTGGGAACATTATATACGTCTATAACGTTACATATCCTAACGTAAGGCAACATAACATCTCGGATGTTATATTTTACAACATTCCTGGCGTGTCGTCGCCTGCTTCTCGATGGGGACATTATATACGTCTATAACGTTGTATATCCTAGCCTAAGCAATCTAACATCTCGGATGTTATATTTTACAACATTCCTGGCGTGTCGTCGCCTGCTTCTCGATGGGGACATTATATACGTCTATAACGTTGTATATTCTAACCTAACGCAACCTAACACCTGGGATGTAATATTTTACAACATTCCTGGCATGTCGGTCCCTACGTCTCGGTGGGAATGTTATATACGTCTATAACGACATATATCCAAACTTAAGGGAAACTAACATCTCGGATGTAATATTTTACAACATTCCTGGCGATTCGGCTCCCACTTTTCGGTGGGAACATTATATACGTCTATAACGTTACATATCCTAACGTAAGGCAACATAACAACTCGGATGTTATATTTTACAACATTCCTGGCGTGTCGTCGCCTGCTTCTCGATGGGGACATTATATACGTCTATAACGTTGTATATCCTAACCTAACGCATCCTAACATCTGGGATGTAATATTTTACAACATTCCTGGCATGTCGGCCCCTATTTCTCGGTGGGAATATTATATACGTCTATAACGTTATATATCCTAGCCTAAGGCAACCTAACATCTCGAGTTTAATATTTTACAACATTCCTGACGCGTCGGCCCCTATTACTCGGTGGGAACATTATATACGTCTATAACGTTATACATCATAACCTATGGCAACCTAAAATCTCTACCGTAATAGTTTACAACATTCCTGGCGTGTCGGCTCGTACTTCTCGGTGCGAACATTATATACGTCTATAACGTTATATATCCTAACGTAAGGCAACATAACTTCTCGGATGTAATATTGTACAACATACCTGGCGTGTCGTCGCCTGCTTCTCGATGGGGACATTATATACGTCTATAACGTTGTATATCCTAACCTAACGCAATCTAACATCTGGGATGTAATATTTTCCAATATTCCTGGCATGTCGGTACCTACGTCTCGGAGGGAACGTTATATTCGTCTATAACCATATATATCCACACTTAAGGGAAACTAACTTCTCGGGTGTCATATTTTACAACATTCCTGGCGCTTCGGCTCCTACTTTTCGGTGGGAACATTATATACGTCTATAACGTTACATATCCTAACGTAAGGCAACATAACATCTCGGATGTTATATTTTACAACATTCCTGGCGTGTCGTCGCCTGCTTCTCGATGGGGACATTATATACGTCTATAACGTTGTATATCCTGGCCTAAGCAATCTAACATCTCGGATGTAATATTTTACAACATTCCTGGCGTGTCGTCGCCTGCTTCTCGATGGGGACATTATATACGTCTATAACGTTGTATATCCTAACCTAACGCAACCTAACATCTGGGATGTAATATCTTACAACATTCCTGGCATGTCGGTCCCTACGTCTCGGTGGGAACGTTATATACGTCTATAACGATATATATCCACACTTAAGGGAAACTAACTTCTCGGGTGTCATATTTCACAACATTCCTGGCGCTTCGGCTCCTACTTTTCGGTGGGAACATTATATACGTCTATAACGTTACATATCCTAACGTAAGGCAACATAACATCTCGGATGTTATATTTTACAACATTCCTGTCGTGTGGTCGCCTGCTTCTCGATGGGGTCATTATATACGTCTATAACATTATATATCCTAACCTAAGGCAACCTAACATCTCGGATGTAATATTTTAAAACATTCTGGCTTGTCAGTCCCCACGTCTCGATCTGGACATTATATACATTTATAACGATATATATCCAAACTTAAGGGAAACTAACATCTCGGATGTAATATTTTGCAACATTCCTGGCGCTTCGGCTCCTACTTTTCGGTGGGAACATTATATACCTCTGTAACGTTACATATCCTAACGTAAGGCAACATAACATCTCGGATGTTATATTTTACAACATTCCTGGCGTGTCGTCGCCTGCTTCTCGATGGGGACATTATATACGTCTATAACGTTGTATATCCTAGCCTAAGCAATCTAACATCTCGGATGTAATATTTTACAACATTCCTGGCGTGTCGTCGCCTGCTTCTCGATGGGGACATTATATACGTCTATAACGTTGTATAGCCTAACCTAACGCAACCTAACATCTGGGATGTAATATCTTACAACATTCCTGGCATGTCGGTCCCTACGTCTCGGTGGGAACGTTATATACGTCTATAACGATATATATCCACACTTAAGGGAAACTAACTTCTCGGGTGTCATATTTTACAACATTCCTGGCGCTTCGGCTCCTACTTTTCGGTGGGAACATTATATACGTCTATAACGTTACATATCCTAACGTAAGGCAACATAACATCTCGGATGTTATATTTTACAACATTCCTGTCGTGTGGTCGCCTGCTTCTCGATGGGGTCATTAGATACGTCTATAACATTGTATATCCTAACCTAAGGCAACCTAACATCTCGGATGTAATATTTTACAACATTCTGGCTTGTCAGTCCCCACGTCTCGATCTGGACATTATATACATTTATAACGATATATATCCAAACTTAAGGGAAACTAACATCTCAGATGTAATATTTTGCAACATTCCTGGCGCTTCGGCTCCTACTTTTCGGTGGGAACATTATATACGTCTATAACGTTACATATCCTAACGTAAGGCAACATAACATCTCGGATGTTATATTTTACAACATTCCTGGCGTGTCGTCGCCAGCTTCTCGATGGGGACATTATATACGTCTATAACGTTGTATATCCTAGCCTAAGCAATCTAACATCTCGGATGTAATATTTTACAACATTCCTGGCGTGTCGTCGCCTGCTTCTCGATGGGGACATTATATACGTCTATAACGTTGTATATCCTAACCTAACGCAACCTAACATCTGGGATGTAATATCTTACAACATTCCTGTCATGACGGCCCCTATTTCTCGGTGGGAATATTATATACGTCTATAACGTTATATATCCTAGCCTAAGGCAACCTAACATCTCGAGTTTAATATTTTACAACATTCCTGACGCGTCGGCCCCTATTTCTCGGTGGGAACATTATATACGTCTATAACGTTATATATCCTAACCTAACGCAACCTAACATCTGGGATGTAATATCTTACAACATTCCTGGCATGTCGGTCCCTACGTCTCGGTGGGAACGTTATATACGTCTATAACGATATATATCCAAACTTAAGGGAAACTAACATTTCGGATGTCATATTTTACAACATTCCTGGCGCTTCGGCCCCTATTTCTCGGTGGTAACATTATATACGTCTATAACGTTATATATCATAACCTAAGGCAACCTAAAATCTCTACCGTAATAGTTTACAACATTCCGGGCGTGTCGGCTCGTACTTCTCGGTGCGAACATTATATACGTCTATAACGTTATACATCCTAACGTAAGGCAACATAACATCTCGGATATAATATTTTACAACATTCCTGGCGTGTCGTCGCCTGCTTCTCGATGGGGACATTATATACGTCTATAACGTTGTATATCCTAACCTAACGCAACCTAACATCTGGGATGTAATATTTTACAACATTCCTGGCATGTCGGTCCCTACGTCTCGGTGGGAACGTTATATACGTCTATAACGACATATATCCAAACTTAAGGGAAACTAACATCTCGGATGTAATATTTTACAACATTCCTGGCTCTTCGGCTCCTACTTTTCGGTGGGAACATTATATACGTCTATAACGTTACATATCCTAACGTAAGGCAACATAACATCTCGGATGTAATATTTTACAACATTCTGGCTTGTCAGTCCCCACGTCTCGATCTGGACATTATATACATTTATAACGATATATATCCAAACTTAAGGGAAACTAACATCTCAGATGTAATATTTTGCAACATTCCTGGCGCTTCGGCTCCTACTTTTCGGTGGGAACATTATATACGTCTATAACGTTACATATCCTAACGTAAGGCAACATAACATCTCGGATGTTATATTTTACAACATTCCTGGCGTGTCGTCGCCTGCTTCTCGATGGGGACATTATATACGTCTATAACGTTGTATATCCTAGCCTAAGCAATCTAACATCTCGGATGTTATATTTTACAACATTCCTGGCGTGTCGTCGCCTGCTTCTCGATGGGGACATTATATACGTCTATAACGTTGTATATTCTAACCTAACGCAACCTAACACCTGGGATGTAATATTTTACAACATTCCTGGCATGTCGGTCCCTACGTCTCGGTGGGAATGTTATATACGTCTATAACGACATATATCCAAACTTAAGGGAAACTAACATCTCGGATGTAATATTTTACAACATACCTGGCGTGTCGTCGCCTGCTTCTCGATGGGGACATTATATACGTCTATAACGTTGTATATCCTAACCTAACGCAACCTAACATCTGGGATGTAATATCTTACAACATTCCTGGCATGTCGGTCCCTACGTCTCGGTGGGAACGTTATATACGTCTATAACGATATATATCCACACTTAAGGGAAACTAACTTCTCGGGTGTCATATTTCACAACATTCCTGGCGCTTCGGCTCCTACTTTTCGGTGGGAACATTATATACGTCTATAACGTTACATATCCTAACGTAAGGCAACATAACATCTCGGATGTTATATTTTACAACATTCCTGTCGTGTGGTCGCCTGCTTCTCGATGGGGTCATTATATACGTCTATAACATTATATATCCTAACCTAAGGCAACCTAACATCTCGGATGTAATATTTTAAAACATTCTGGCTTGTCAGTCCCCACGTCTCGATCTGGACATTATATACATTTATAACGATATATATCCAAACTTAAGGGAAACTAACATCTCGGATGTAATATTTTGCAACATTCCTGGCGCTTCGGCTCCTACTTTTCGGTGGGAACATTATATACCTCTGTAACGTTACATATCCTAACGTAAGGCAACATAACATCTCGGATGTTATATTTTACAACATTCCTGGCGTGTCGTCGCCTGCTTCTCGATGGGGACATTATATACGTCTATAACGTTGTATATCCTAGCCTAAGCAATCTAACATCTCGGATGTAATATTTTACAACATTCCTGGCATGTCGTCGCCTGCTTCTCGATGGGGACATTATATACGTCTATAACGTTGTATAGCCTAACCTAACGCAACCTAACATCTGGGATGTAATATCTTACAACATTCCTGGCATGTCGGTCCCTACGTCTCGGTGGGAACGTTATATACGTCTATAACGATATATATCCACACTTAAGGGAAACTAACTTCTCGGGTGTCATATTTTACAACATTCCTGGCGCTTCGGCTCCTACTTTTCGGTGGGAACATTATATACGTCTATAACGTTACATATCCTGACGTAAGGCAACATAACATCTCGGATGTTATATTTTACAACATTCCTGTCGTGTGGTCGCCTGCTTCTCGATGGGGTCATTAGATACGTCTATAACATTGTATATCCTAACCTAAGGCAACCTAACATCTCGGATGTAATATTTTACAACATTCTGGCTTGTCAGTCCCCACGTCTCGATCTGGACATTATATACATTTATAACGATATATATCCAAACTTAAGGGAAACTAACATCTCAGATGTAATATTTTGCAACATTCCTGGCGCTTCGGCTCCTACTTTTCGGTGGGAACATTATATACGTCTATAACGTTACATATCCTAACGTAAGGCAACATAACATCTCGGATGTTATATTTTACAACATTCCTGGCGTGTCGTCGCCTGCTTCTCGATGGGGACATTATATACGTCTATAACGTTGTATATCCTAGCCTAAGCAATCTAACATCTCGGATGTAATATTTTACAACATTCCTGGCGTGTCGTCGCCTGCTTCTCGATGGGGACATTATATACGTCTATAACGTTGTATATCCTAACCTAACGCAACCTAACATCTGGGATGTAATATCTTACAACATTCCTGTCATGACGGCCCCTATTTCTCGGTGGGAATATTATATACGTCTATAACGTTATATATCCTAGCCTAAGGCAACCTAACATCTCGAGTTTAATATTTTACAACATTCCTGACGCGTCGGCCCCTATTTCTCGGTGGGAACATTATATACGTCTATAACGTTATATATCCTAACCTAACGCAACCTAACATCTGGGATGTAATATCTTACAACATTCCTGGCATGTCGGTCCCTACGTCTCGGTGGGAACGTTATATACGTCTATAACGATATATATCCAAACTTAAGGGAAACTAACATTTCGGATGTCATATTTTACAACATTCCTGGCGCTTCGGCCCCTATTTCTCGGTGGTAACATTATATACGTCTATAACGTTATATATCATAACCTAAGGCAACCTAAAATCTCTACCGTAATAGTTTACAACATTCCGGGCGTGTCGGCTCGTACTTCTCGGTGCGAACATTATATACGTCTATAACGTTATACATCCTAACGTAAGGCAACATAACATCTCGGATATAATATTTTACAACATTCCTGGCGTGTCGTCGCCTGCTTCTCGATGGGGACATTATATACGTCTATAACGTTGTATATCCTAACCTAACGCAACCTAACATCTGGGATGTAATATTTTACAACATTCCTGGCATGTCGGTCCCTACGTCTCGGTGGGAACGTTATATACGTCTATAACGACATATATCCAAACTTAAGGGAAACTAACATCTCGGATGTAATATTTTACAACATTCCTGGCTCTTCGGCTCCTACTTTTCGGTGGGAACATTATATACGTCTATAACGTTACATATCCTAACGTAAGGCAACATAACATCTCGGATGTTATATTTTACAACATTCCTGGCGTGTCGTCGCCTGCTCCTCGATGGGGTCATTATATACGTCTATAACGTTGTATATCCTAGCCTAAGCAATCTAACATCTCGGATGTAATATTTTACAACATTCCTGGCGTGTCGTCGCCTGCTTCTCGATGGGGACATTATATACGTCTATAACGTTGTATAGCCTAACCTAACGCAACCTAACATCTGGGATGTAATATCTTACAACATTCCTGGCATGTCGGTCCCTACGTCTCGGTGGGAACGTTATATACGTCTATAACGATATATATCCACACTTAAGGGAAACTAACTTCTCGGGTGTCATATTTTACAACATTCCTGGCGCTTCGGCTCCTACTTTTCGGTGGGAACATTATATACGTCTATAACGTTACATATCCTAACGTAAGGCAACATAACATCTCGGATGTTATATTTTACAACATTCCTGTCGTGTGGTCGCCTGCTTCTCGATGGGGTCATTAGATACGTCTATAACATTGTATATCCTAACCTAAGGCAACCTAACATCTCGGATGTAATATTTTACAACATTCTGGCTTGTCAGTCCCCACGTCTCGATCTGGACATTATATACATTTATAACGATATATATCCAAACTTAAGGGAAACTAACATCTCAGATGTAATATTTTGCAACATTCCTGGCGCTTCGGCTCCTACTTTTCGGTGGGAACATTATATACGTCTATAACGTTACATATCCTAACGTAAGGCAACATAACATCTCGGATGTTATATTTTACAACATTCCTGGCGTGTCGTCGCCTGCTTCTCGATGGGGACATTATATACGTCTATAACGTTGTATATCCTAGCCTAAGCAATCTAACATCTCGGATGTAATATTTTACAACATTCCTGGCGTGTCGTCGCCTGCTTCTCGATGGGGACATTATATACGTCTATAACGTTGTATATCCTAACCTAACGCAACCTAACATCTGGGATGTAATATCTTACAACATTCCTGGCATGTCGGTCCCTACGTCTCGGTGGGAACGTTATATACGTCTATAACGATATATATCCACACTTAAGGGAAACTAACTTCTCGGGTGTCATATTTTACAACATTCCTGGCGCTTCGGCTCCTACTTTTCGGTGGGAACATTATATACGTCTATAACGTTACATATCCTAACGTAAGGCAACATAACATCTCGGATGTTATATTTTACAACATTCCTGTCGTGTGGTCGCCTGCTCCTCGATGGGGTCATTATATACGTCTATAACATTGTATATCCTAACCTAAGGCAACCTAACATCTCGGATGTAATATTTTACAACATTCTGGCTTGTCAGTCCGCACGTCTCGATCTGGACATTATATACATTTATAACGATATATATCCAAACTTAAGGGAAACTAACATCTCGGATGTAATATTTTACAACATTCCTGGTGCTTCGGCTCCTACTTTTCGGTGGGAACATTGTATACGTCTATAACGTTACATATCCTAACGTAAGGCAACATAACATCTCGGATGTTATATTTTACAACATTCCTGGCGTGTCGTCGCCTGCTTCTCGATGGGGACATTATATACGTCTATAAGGTTGTATATCCTAACCTAACGCAACCTAACATCTCGGATGTAATATTTTACAACATTCTGGCTTGTCGGTCCCGACGACTCGATCTGGACATTATATACGTCTATAACGATATATATCCGAACTTAAGGGAAACTAACATCTCGGATGTAATATTTTATAACATTCCTGGCGCTTCGGCTCCTACTTTTCGGTGGGAACATTATATACGTCTATAACATTGTATATCCTAACCTAACGCAACCTAATATCTGGGATGTAATATTTTACAACATTCCTGTCATGACGGCGCCTATTTCTCGGTGGGAATATTATATACGTCTATAACGTTATATATCCTAGCCTAAGGCAACCTAACATCTCGAGTTTAATATTTTACAACATTCCTGACGCGTCGGCCCCTATTTCTCGGTGGGAACATTATATACGTCCATAACGTTATATATCATAACCTAAGGCAATCGAACATCTGGGATGTAATATTTTCCAACATTCCTGGCATGTCGGTCCCTACGTCTCGGAGGGAACGTTATATACGTCTATAACGATATATATCCAAACTTAAGGGAAACTAACATCTCGGATGTAATATTTTACAACATTCTGGCTTGTCAGTCCCCACGTCTCGATCTGGACATTATATACATTTATAACGATATATATCCAAACTTAAGGGAAACTAACATCTCGGATGTAATATTTTAAAACATTCCTGGTGCTTCGGCTCCTACTTTTCGGTGGGAACATTGTATACGTCTATAACGTTACATATCCTAACGTAAGGCAACATAACATCTCGGATGTTATATTTTACAACATTCCTGGCGTGTCGTCGCCTGCTTCTCGATGGGGACTTTATATACGTCTATAACGATATATATCCAAACTTAAGGGAAACTAACATTTCGGATGTCATATTTTACAACATTCCTGGCGCTTCGGCCCCTATTTCTCGGTGGTAACATTATATACGTCTATAACGTTATATATCATAACCTAAGGCAACCTAAAATCTCTACCGTAATAGTTTACAACATTCCGGGCGTGTCGGCTCGTACTTCTCGGTGCGAACATTATATACGTCTATAACGTTATACATCCTAACGTAAGGCAACATAACATCTCGGATATAATATTTTACAACATTCCTGGCGTGTCGTCGCCTGCTTCTCGATGGGGACATTATATACGTCTATAACGTTGTATATCCTAACCTAACGCAACCTAACATCTGGGATGTAATATTTTACAACATTCCTGGCATGTCGGTCCCTACGTCTCGGTGGGAACGTTATATACGTCTATAACGACATATATCCAAACTTAAGGGAAACTAACATTTCGGATGTCATATTTTACAACATTCCTGGCGCTTCGGCCCCTATTTCTCGGTGGTAACATTATATACGTCTATAACGTTATATATCATAACCTAAGGCAACCTAAAATCTCTACCGTAATAGTTTACAACATTCCGGGCGTGTCGGCTCGTACTTCTCGGTGCGAACATTATATACGTCTATAACGTTATACATCCTAACGTAAGGCAACATAACATCTCGGATATAATATTTTACAACATTCCTGGCGTGTCGTCGCCTGCTTCTCGATGGGGACATTATATACGTCTATAACGTTGTATATCCTAACCTAACGCAACCTAACATCTGGGATGTAATATTTTACAACATTCCTGGCATGTCGGTCCCTACGTCTCGGTGGGAACGTTATATACGTCTATAACGACATATATCCAAACTTAAGGGAAACTAACATCTCGGATGTAATATTTTACAACATTCCTGGCTCTTCGGCTCCTACTTTTCGGTGGGAACATTATATACGTCTATAACGTTACATATCCTAACGTAAGGCAACATAACATCTCGGATGTTATATTTTACAACATTCCTGGCGTGTCGTCGCCTGCTCCTCGATGGGGTCATTATATACGTCTATAACGTTGTATATCCTAACCTAACGCAACCTAACATCTCGGATGTAATATTTTACAACATTCTGGCTTGTCAGTCCCCACGTCTCGATCTGGACATTATATACGTCTATAACGATATATATCCAAACTTAAGGGAAACTAACATCTCGGATGTAATATTTTATAACATTCCTGGCGCTTCGGCTCCTACTTTTCGGTGGGAACATTATATACGTCTATAACGTTGTATATCCTAACCTAACGCAACCTAACATCTGGGATGTAATATTTTACAACATTCCTGGCATGTCGGCCATTATTTCTCGGTGGGAATATTATATACGTCTATAACGTTATATATCCTAGCCTAAGGCAACCTAACATCTCGAGTTTAATATTTTACAACATTCCTGACGCGTCGCCCCCTATTTCTCGGTGGGAACATTATATACGTTCATAACGTTATATATCATAACCTAAGGCAACCTAAAATCTCTACCGTAACAGTTTACAACATTCCCGGCGTGTCGGCTCGTACTTCTCGGTGCGAACATTATATACGTCTATAACGATATATATCCTAACGTAAGGCAACATAACATCTCGGATGTAATATTTTACAACATACCTGGCGTGTCGTCGCCTGCTTCTCGATGGGGACATTATATACGTCTATAATGTTGTATATCCTAACCTAACGCAACCTAACATCTGGGATATAATATTTTACAACATTCCTGGCATGTCGGTCCCTACGTCTCGGTGGGAACGTTATATACGTCTATAACGATATATATCCAAACTTAAGGGAAACTAACATTTCGGATGTCATATTTTACAACATTCCTGGCGCTTCGGCCCCTATTTCTCGGTGGTAACATTATATACGTCTATAACGTTATATATCATAACCTAAGGCAACCTAAAATCTCTACCGTAATAGTTTACAACATTCCGGGCGTGTCGGCTCGTACTTCTCGGTGCGAACATTATATACGTCTATAACGTTATACATCCTAACGTAAGGCAACATAACATCTCGGATATAATATTTTACAACATTCCTGGCGTGTCGTCGCCTGCTTCTCGATGGGGACATTATATACGTCTATAACGTTGTATATCCTAACCTAACGCAACCTAACATCTGGGATGTAATATTTTACAACATTCCTGGCATGTCGGTCCCTACGTCTCGGTGGGAACGTTATATACGTCTATAACGACATATATCCAAACTTAAGGGAAACTAACATCTCGGATGTAATATTTTACAACATTCCTGGCTCTTCGGCTCCTACTTTTCGGTGGGAACATTATATACGTCTATAACGTTACATATCCTAACGTAAGGCAACATAACATCTCGGATGTTATATTTTACAACATTCCTGGCGTGTCGTCGCCTGCTCCTCGATGGGGTCATTATATACGTCTATAACGTTGTATATCCTAACCTAACGCAACCTAACATCTCGGATGTAATATTTTACAACATTCTGGCTTGTCAGTCCCCACGTCTCGATCTGGACATTATATACGTCTATAACGATATATATCCAAACTTAAGGGAAACTAACATCTCGGATGTAATATTTTATAACATTCCTGGCGCTTCGGCTCCTACTTTTCGGTGGGAACATTATATACGTCTATAACGTTGTATATCCTAACCTAACGCAACCTAACATCTGGGATGTAATATTTTACAACATTCCTGGCATGTCGGCCATTATTTCTCGGTGGGAATATTATATACGTCTATAACGTTATATATCCTAGCCTAAGGCAACCTAACATCTCGAGTTTAATATTTTACAACATTCCTGACGCGTCGCCCCCTATTTCTCGGTGGGAACATTATATACGTTCATAACGTTATATATCATAACCTAAGGCAACCTAAAATCTCTACCGTAACAGTTTACAACATTCCCGGCGTGTCGGCTCGTACTTCTCGGTGCGAACATTATATACGTCTATAACGATATATATCCTAACGTAAGGCAACATAACATCTCGGATGTAATATTTTACAACATACCTGGCGTGTCGTCGCCTGCTTCTCGATGGGGACATTATATACGTCTATAATGTTGTATATCCTAACCTAACGCAACCTAACATCTGGGATATAATATTTTACAACATTCCTGACATGTCGGTCCCTACGTCTCGGTGGGAACGTTATATACGTCTATAACGATATATATCCAAACTTAAGGGAAACTAACATCTCGGATGTCATATTTTACAACATTCCTGGCCCTTCGGCTCCTACTTTTCGGTGGGAACATTATATACGTCTATAACGTTAAATATCCTAACGTAAGGCAACATAACATCTCGGATGTTATATTTTAGAACATTCCTGGCGCGTGGTCGCCTGCTTCTCGATGGGGTCATTATATACGTCTATAACATTGTATATCCTAACGTAAGGCAACCTAACATCTCGGATGTAATATTTTACAACATTCTGGCTTGTCAGTCCCCACGTCTCGATCTGGACATTATATACATTTATAACGACATATATCCAAACTTAAGGGAAACTAACATCTCGGATGTAATATTTTACAACATTCCTGGCGCTTCGGCTCCTACTTTTCGGTGGGAACATTATATACGTCTATAACGTTACATATCCTAACGTAAGGCAACATAACATCTCGGATGTTATATTTTACAACATTCCTGGCGCGTCGTCGCCTGCTTCTCGATGGGGAAATTATATACGTCTATAACGTTGTATATCCTAGCCTAAGCAAACTAACATCTGGGATGTAATATTTTACAACATTCCTCGCATGTCGGTCCCTACGTCTCGGTGGGAACGTTATATACGTCTATAACGACATATATCCAAACTTAAGGGAAACTAACATCTGGGATGTAATATTCTACAACATTCCTGGCGCTTCGGCTCCTACTTTTCGGTGGGAACATTATATACGTCTATAACGTTGCATATCCTAACGTAAGGCAACATAACATCTCAGATGTTATATTTTACAACATTCCTGGCGTGTCGCCGCCTGCTTCTCGATGGGGTCATTATATACGTCTACCACGTTGTATATCCTAACCTAAGGCAACCTAACATCTCGGATGTAATATTTTTCAACATTCTGGCTTGTCGGTCCCCACGTCTCGATCTGGACATTATATACGTCTATAACGATATATATCCAAACTTAAGGGAAACTAACATCTCGGATGTAATATTTTACAACATTCCTGGCGCTTCGGCTCCTACTTTTCGGTGGGAAAATTATATACGTCTATAACGTTACATATCCTAACGTAAGGCAACATAACATCTCGGATGTTATATTTTACAACATTCCTGGCGTGTCGTCGCCTGCTTCTCGATGGGGACATTATATACGTCTATAACGTTGTATATCCTAGCCTAAGCAATCTAACATCTCGGATGTAATATTTTACAACATTCCTGGCGTGTCGTCGCCTGCTTCTCGATGGGGACATTACATACGTCTATAACGTTGTATATCCTAACCTAACGCAACCTAACATCTGGGATGTAATATTGTACAACATTCCTGGCATGTCGGTCCGTACGTCTCGGTGGGAACGTTATATACGTCTATAACGATATATATCCAAACTTAAGGGAAACTAACATCTCGGATGTCATATTTTACAACATTCCTGGCGCTTCGGCCCCTATTTCTCGGTGGTAACATTATATACGTCTATAACGTTATATATCATAACCTAAGGCAACCTAAAATCTCTACCGTAATTGTTTACAACATTCCTGGCGTGTCGGCTCGTACTTCTCGGTGCGAACATTATATACGTCTATAACGTTATATATCCTAACGTAAGGCAACATACCATCTCGGATGTAATATTTTACAACATTCCTGGCGTGTCGTCGCCTGCTTCTCCATGGGGACATTATATACGTCTATAACGTTGTATATCCTAACCTAACGCAACCTAACATCTGGGATGTAATATCTTACAACATTCCTGGCATGTCGGTCCCTACGTCTCGGTGGGAACGTTATATACGTCTATAACGATATATATCCAAACTTAAGGGAAACTAACACCTCGGATGTCATATTTTACAACATTCCTGGCCCTTCGGCTCCTACTTTTCGGTGGGAACATTATATACGTCTATAACGTTAAATATCCTAACGTAAGGCAACATAACATCTCGGATGTTATATTTTACAACATTCCTGGCGCGTGGTCGCCTGCTTCACGATGGGGTCATTATATACGTCTATAACATTGTATATCCTAACGTAAGGCAACCTAACATCTCGGATGTAATATTTTACAACATTCTGGCTTGTCAGTCCCCACGTCTCGATCTGGACATTATATACATTTATAACGACATATATCCAAACTTAAGGGAAACTAACATCTCGGATGTAATATTTTACAACATTCCTGGCGCTTCGGCTCCTACTTTTCGGTGGGAACATTATATACGTCTATAACGTTACATATCCTAACGTAAGGCAACATAACATCTCGGATGTTATATTTTACAATATTCCTGGCGCGTCGTCGCCTGCTTCTCGATGGGGAAATTATATACGTCTATAACGTTGTATATCCTAGCCTAAGCAAACTAGAATCTGGGATGTAATATTTTACAACATTCCTCGCATGTCGGTCCCTACGTCTCGGTGGGAACGTTATATACGTCTATAACGATATATATCCAAACTTAAGGGAAACTAACACCTCGGATGTCATATTTTACAACATTCCTGGCCCTTCGGCTCCTACTTTTCGGTGGGAACATTATATACGTCTATAATGTTAAATATCCAAACGTAAGGCAACATAACATCTCGGATGTTATATTTTACAACATTCCTGGCGCGTGGTCGCCTGCTTCTCGATGGGGTCATTATATACGTCTATAACATTGTATATCCTAACGTAAGGCAACCTAACATGTCGGATGTAATATTTTACAACATTCTGGCTTGTCAGTCCCCACGTCTCGATCTGGACATTATATACATTTATAACGACATATATCCAAACTTAAGGGAAACTAACATCTCGGATGTAATATTTTACAACATTCCTGGCGCTTCGGCTCCTACTTTTCGGTGGGAACATTATATACGTCTATAACGTTACATATCCTAACGTAAGGCAACATAACATCTCGGATGTTATATTTTACAACATTCCTGGCGCGTCGTCGCCTGCTTCTCGATGGGGAAATTATATACGTCTATAACGTTGTATATCCTAGCCTAAGCAAACTAACATCTGGGATGTAATATTTTACAACATTCCTCGCATGTCGGTCCCTACGTCTCGGTGGGAACGTTATATACGTCTATAACGACATATATCCAAACTTAAGGGAAACTAACATCTGGGATGTAATATTCTACAACATTCCTGGCCCTTCGGCTCCTACTTTTCGGTGGGAACATTATATACGTCTATAATGTTAAATATCCTAACGTAAGGCAACATAACATCTCGGATGTTATATTTTACAACATTCCTGGCGTGTCGCCGCCTGCTTCTCGATGGGGTCATTATATACGTCTACAACGTTGTATATCCTAACCTAAGGCAACCTAACATCTCGGATGTAATATTTTACAACATTCTGGCTTGTCGGTCCCCACGTCTCGATCTGGACATTATATACGTCTATAACGATATATATCCAAACTTAAGGGAAACTAACATCTCGGATGTAATATTTTACAACATTCCTGGCGCTTCGGCTCCTACTTTTCGGTGGGAAAATTATATACATCTATAACGTTACATATCCTAACGTAAGGCAACATAACATCTCGGATGTTATATTTTACAACATTCCTGGCGTGTCGTCGCCTGCTTCTCGATGGGGACATTATATACGTCTATAACGTTGTATATCCTAGCCTAAGCAATCTAACATCTCGGATGTAATATTTTACAACATTCCTGGCGTGTCGTCGCCTGCTTCTCGATGGGGACATTACATACGTCTATAACGTTGTATATCCTAACCTAACGCAACCTAACATCTGGGATGTAATATTGTACAACATTCCTGGCATGTCGGTCCGTACGTCTCGGTGGGAACGTTATATACGTCTATAACGATATATATCCAAACTTAAGGGAAACTAACATCTCGGATGTCATATTTTACAACATTCCTGGCGCTTCGGCCCCTATTTCTCGGTGGTAACATTATATACGTCTATAACGTTATATATCATAACCTAAGGCAACCTAAAATCTCTACCGTAATTGTTTACAACATTCCTGGCGTGTCGGCTCGTACTTCTCGGTGCGAACATTATATACGTCTATAACGTTATATATCCTAACGTAAGGCAACATACCATCTCGGATATAATATTTTACAACATTCCTGGCGTGTCGCCGCCTGCTTCTCGATGGGGAAATTATATACGTCTATAACGATGTATATCCTAACCTAACGCAACCTAACATCTGGGATGTAATATTTTACAACATTCCTGGCATGTCGGCCCCTATTTCTCGGTGGGAATATTATATACGTCTATAACGTTATATATCCTAGCCTAAGGCAACCTAACATCTCGGGTTTAATATTTTACAACATTCCTGACGCGTCGGCCCCTATTTCTCGATGGGGACGTTATATACGTCTATAACGTTGTATATCCTAACCTAACGCAACCTAACATCTGGGATGTAATATTTTACAACATTCCTGGCATGTCGGCCCCTATTTCTCGGTGGGAATATGATATACGTCTATAACGTTATATATCCTAGCCTAAGGCAACCTAACATCTCGGGTTTAATATTTTACAACATTCCTGACGCGTCGGCCCCTATCTCTCGGTGGGAACATTATATACGTCTATAACGTTATATATCATAACCTAAGGCAACCTAAAATCTCTACCGTAATAGTTTACGACGTTCCTGGCGTGTCTGCTCGTACTTCTCGGTGCGAACATTATATACGTCTATAACGTTATATATCCTAACGTAAGGCAACGTAACATCTCGGATGTAATATTTTACAACATTCCTGGCGTGTCGTCGCCAGCTTCTCGATGGGGACATTATATACGTCTATAACGTTGTATATCCTAACCTAACGCAACCTAACATCTGGGATATAATATTTTACAACATTCCTGGCATGTCGGTCCCTACGTCTCGGTGGGAACGTTATATACGTCTATAACGATATATATCCAAACTTAAGGGAAACTAACATCTCGGATGTCATATTTTACAACATTCCTGGCGCTTCGGCCCCTATTTCTCGGTGGTAACATTATATACGTCTATAACGTTATATATCATAACCTAAGGCAACCTAAAATCTCTACCGTCATAGTTTACAACATTCCTGTCGCTTCGGCTCCTACTTTTCGCTGGGAACGTTATATACGTCTATAACGTTACATATCCTAACGTAAGGCAACATAACATCTCGGATGTAATATTTTACAACATTCCTGGCATGTCGTCGCCTGCTTCTTGATGGGGACATTATATAAGTCTATATCGTTGTATATCCTAACCTAACGCAACCTAACATCTGGGATGTAATATTTTACAACATTCCTGGCATGTCGGTCCCTACGTCTCGGTGGTAACATTACATACGTCTATAACGTTATATATCCTAGCCTAAGGCGGCCTAACATGTCGAATGTAATATTTTACATCATTCCTGGCGTGTCGGCCCGTAGTTCTCGGTGGTAACAATATATTCGTCTATAACGTTATGTATCCTAGCCTAAGGCAACCTAACATGCCGAATGTAATATTTTACAACATTCCTGGCGTGTCGTCGCCTACTTCTCGATGGGGACATTATATACGTCTATAACGTTGTATATCCTAACCTAACGCAACCTAACATCTGGGATGTATCATTTTACAACATTCCTGGCATGTCGGTCCCTACGTCTCTGTGGGAACATCATATACGTCTATAGCGATATATATCCTAACCGAAGGCAACGTAACATCTCGGATGTAATATTTTACAACATTCCTGGCGCGTCGGCTCCTATTTTTCGGTGGGAACATTATATACGTCTATAACGTTATATATCCTAACGTAAGGCAACATAACATCTCGGATGCATCATTTTACAACATTCCTGACGCGTCGGCCCCTATTTCTCGGTGGGAACATAATATACGTCTATAACGTTATATATCCTAGCCTAAGGTAACCTAACATGTCGGATGTAATATTTTACAACATTCCTGGCGTGTCGTCGCCTGCTTCTCGATGGGGACATTATATACGTCTATATCGTTGTATATCCTAACCTAACGCAACCTAACTTCTGGGATGTAATATTTTACAACATTCCTGGCATGTCGGTCCCTACGTATCGGTGGTAACATTACATACGTCTATAACGTTATATATCCTAGCCTAAGGCGGCCTAACATGTCGAATGTAATATTTTACATCATTCCTGGCGTGTCGGCCCGTAGTTCTCGGTGGTAACAATATATTCGTCTATAACGTTATGTATCCTAGCCTAAGGCAACCTAACATGCCGAATGTAATATTTTACAACATTCCTGGCGTGTCGTCGCCTACTTCTCGATGGGGACATTATATACGTCTATAACGTTGTATATCCTAACCTAACGCAACCTAACATCTGGGATGTATTATTTTACAACATTCCTGACTCGTCTGTTCCTACTTTTCGGTGGGAACATTATATACGTCTATAACGTTGTATATCCTAGTCCAAGGCAACCTAACATGTCGAATGTAATATTTTACAACAATCCTGGCGTGTCGTCGCCTACTTCTCGATGGGGACATTACATACATCTATAACCTTGTATATCCTAACCTAAGGCAACCTAACATCTCGGATGTAATATTTTACAACATTCTGGCGTGTCGTCGCCTGCTTCTCGATGGGGACATTATATACGTCTATAACGTTGTATATCCTAACCTAAAGCAACCTAACATTTGGGATGTAATATTTTACAACACTCCTGGCATGTCGGTGCCTACGTCTCGGTGGGAACATTATATACGTCTATAACGATAGATATACTAACCTAAGGCAACCTAACACCTCGGATGTAATAGTTG
The DNA here is from genome assembly GCA_963969225.1 of Xylocopa violacea. Taxonomy (NCBI): domain Eukaryota; kingdom Metazoa; phylum Arthropoda; class Insecta; order Hymenoptera; family Apidae; genus Xylocopa; species Xylocopa violacea. Next base: position 495,600 of record CAXAJV010000532.1, on the reverse strand, counting down.
ACAACATTCCTGGCGTGTAGGCCCGTACTTCCCGGTGGTAACATTACATACGTCTATAACGTTATATATCCTAGCCTAAGGCCACCTAACATGTCGAATGTAATATTTTACAACATTCCTGACGCGTCGGCCCCTATTTTTCGGTGGGAACATTATATACGTCTATAACGTTATATATCCTAGTCTAAGGCAACCTAACATGTCGAATGTAATATTTTACAACATTCCTGGCGTGTCGTCGCCTACTTCTCGATGGTGACATTATATACGTCTATAACGTTGTATATCCTAACCTAACGCAACCTAACATCTCGTATGTAAGATTTTACAACATTCCTGGCATGTCGGTCCCTACATCTCGGCGGGAACACACTATACGTCTATAACGTTGTATATCCTAACCTAACGCAACCTAACATTTGGGATGCAATATTTTACAACATTCCTGGCATGTCGGTGCCTACGTCTCGGTGGGAACATTATATACGTCTATAACGATATATGTCCCAACCTAAGGCAACCTAACACCTCGGATGTAATAGTTGACAACATTCCTGGCGTCTAGGCCCGTACTTCTCGGTGGGAACATTGTATACGTCTATAACGTTATATATCCTAGCCTAAGGCCACATAACATGTCGAATGTAATATTCTACAACATTCCTGGCGTGTCGTCGCCTGCTTCTCGATGGGGACATTATATACGTCTATAACGTTGTATATCCTAACCTAACCCAACCTAACATCTCGGATGTACTATTTTACAAAATTCCTGGCGTGTCGTCGCCTGCTTCTCGATGGAGACATTATATACGTCTATAACGTTGTATATCCTAACCTAACGCAACCTAACATCTGGGATGTATCATTTTACAACATTCCTGGCATGTCGGTCCCTACGTCTCTGTGGGAACATCATATACGTCTATAGCGATATATATCCTAACCGAAGGCAACGTAACATCTCGGATGTAATATTTTACAACATTCCTGGCCCTTCGGCTCCTACTTTTCGGTGGGAACATTATATACGTCTATAACGTTAAATATCCTAACGTAAGGCAACATAACATCTCGGATGTTATATTTTACAACATTCCTGGCGCGTGGTCGCCTGCTTCTCGATGGGGTCATTATATACGTCTATAACATTGTATATCCTAACGTAAGGCAACCTAACATCTCGGATGTAATATTTTACAACATTCTGGCTTGTCAGTCCCCACGTCTCGATCTGGACATTATATACATTTATAACGACATATATCCAAACTTAAGGGAAACTAACATCTCGGATGTAATATTTTACAACATTCCTGGCGCTTCGGCTCCTGCTTTTCGGTGGGAACATTATATACGTCTATAACGTTACATATCCTAACGTAAGGCAACATAACATCTCGGATGTTATATTTTACAATATTCCTGGCGCGTCGTCGCCTGCTTCTCGATGGGGAAATTATATACGTCTATAACGTTGTATATCCTAGCCTAAGCAAACTAGAATCTGGGATGTAATATTTTACAACATTCCTCGCATGTCGGTCCCTACGTCTCGGTGGGAACGTTATATACGTCTATAACGATATATATCCAAACTTAAGGGAAACTAACACCTCGGATGTCATATTTTACAACATTCCTGGCCCTTCGGCTCCTACTTTTCGGTGGGAACATTATATACGTCTATAATGTTAAATATCCAAACGTAAGGCAGCATAACATCTCGGATGTTATATTTTACAACATTCCTGGCGCGTGGTCGCCTGCTTCTCGATGGGGTCATTATATACGTCTATAACATTGTATATCCTAACGTAAGGCAACCTAACATGTCGGATGTAATATTTTACAACATTCTGGCTTGTCAGTCCCCACGTCTCGATCTGGACATTATATACATTTATAACGACATATACCCAAACTTAAGGGAAACTAACATCTCGGATGTAATATTTTACAACATTCCTGGCGCTTCGGCTCCTACTTTTCGGTGGGAACATTATATACGTCTATAACGTTACATATCCTAACGTAAGGCAACATAACATCTCGGATGTTATATTTTACAACATTCCTGGCGCGTCGTCGCCTGCTTCTCGATGGGGAAATTATATACGTCTATAACGTTGTATATCCTAGCCTAAGCAAACTAACATCTGGGATGTAATATTTTACAACATTCCTCGCATGTCGGTCCCTACGTCTCGGTGGGAACGTTATATACGTCTATAACGATATATATCCAAACTTAAGGGAAACTAACATCTGGGATGTAATATTCTACAACATTCCTGGCCCTTCGGCTCCTACTTTTCGGTGGGAACATTATATACGTCTATAATGTTAAATATCCTAACGTAAGGCAACATAACATCTCGGATGTTATATTTTACAACATTCCTGGCGTGTCGCCGCCTGCTTCTCGATGGGGTCATTATATACGTCTACAACGTTGTATATCCTAACCTAAGGCAACCTAACATCTCGGATGTAATATTTTACAACATTCTGGCTTGTCGGTCCCCACGTCTCGATCTGGACATTATATACGTCTATAACGATATATATCCAAACTTAAGGGAAACTAACATCTCGGATGTAATATTTTACATTCCTGGCGCTTCGGCTCCTACTTTTCGGTGGGAAAATTATATACATCTATAACGTTACATATCCTAACGTAAGGCAACATAACATCTCGGTTGTTATATTTTACAACATTCCTGGCGTGTCGTCGCCTGCTTCTCGATGGGGACATTATATACGTCTATAACGTTGTATATCCTAGCCTAAGCAATCTAACATCTCGGATGTAATATTTTACAACATTCCTGGCGTGTCGTCGCCTGCTTCTCGATGGGGACATTACATACGTCTATAACGTTGTATATCCTAACCTAACGCAACCTAACATCTGGGATGTAATATTGTACAACATTCCTGGCATGTCGGTCCGTACGTCTCGGTGGGAACGTTATATACGTCTATAACGATATATATCCAAACTTAAGGGAAACTAACATCTCGGATGTCATATTTTACAACATTCCTGGCGCTTCGGACCCTATTTCTCGGTGGTAACATTATATACGTCTATAACGTTATATATCATAACCTAAGGCAACCTAAAATCTCTACCGTAATTGTTTACAACATTCCTGGCGTGTCGGCTCGTACTTCTCGGTGCGAACATTATATACGTCTATAACGTTATATATCCTAACGTAAGGCAACATACCATCTCGGATATAATATTTTACAACATTCCTGGCGTGTCGCCGCCTGCTTCTCGATGGGGAAATTATATACGTCTATAACGTTGTATATCCTAACCTAACGCAACCTAACATCTGGGATGTAATATTTTACAACATTCCTGGCATGTCGGCCCCTATTTCTCGGTGGGAGTATTATATACGTCTATAACGTTATATATCCTAGCCTAAGGCAACCTAACATCTCGGGTTTAATATTTTACAACATTCCTGACGCGTCGGCCCCTATTTCTCGATGGGGACGTTATATACGTCTATAACGTTGTATATCCTAACCTAACGCAACCTAACATCTGGGATGTAATATTTTACAACATTCCTGGCATGTCGGCCCCTATTTCTCGGTGGGAATATGATATACGTCTATAACGTTATATATCCTAGCCTAAGGCAACCTAACATCTCGGGTTTAATATTTTACAACATTCCTGACGCGTCGGCCCCTATCTCTCGGTGGGAACATTATATACGTCTATAACGTTATTTATCATAACCTAAGGCAACCTAAAATCTCTACCGTAATAGTTTACGACGTTCCTGGCGTGTCTGCTCGTACTTCTCGGTGCGAACATTATATACGTCTATAACGTTATATATCCTAACGTAAGGCAACGTAACATCTCGGATGTAATATTTTACAACATTCCTGGCGTGTCGTCGCCAGCTTCTCGATGGGGACATTATATACGTCTATAACGTTGTATATCCTAACCTAACGCAACCTAACATCTGGGATATAATATTTTACAACATTCCTGGCATGTCGGTCCCTACGTCTCGGTGGGAACGTTATATACGTCTATAACGATATATATCCAAACTTAAGGGAAACTAACATCTCGGATGTCATATTTTACAACATTCCTGGCGCTTCGGCCCCTATTTCTCGGTGGTAACACTATATACGTCTATAACGTTATATATCATAACCTAAGGCAACCTAAAATCTCTACCGTCATAGTTTACAACATTCCTGTCGCTTCGGCTCCTACTTTTCGCTGGGAACGTTATATACGTCTATAACGTTACATATCCTAACGTAAGGCAACATAACATCTCGGATGTAATATTTTACAACATTCCTGGCATGTCGTCGCCTGCTTCTCGATGGGGACATTATATAAGTCTATATCGTTGTATATCCTAACCTAACGCAACCTAACATCTGGGATGTAATATTTTACAACATTCCTGGCATGTCGGTCCCTACGTCTCGGTGGTAACATTACATACGTCTATAACGTTATATATCCTAGCCTAAGGCGGCCTAACATGTCGAATGTAATATTTTACATCATTCCTGGCGTGTCGGCCCGTAGTTCTCGGTGGTAACAATATATTCGTCTATAACGTTATGTATCCTAGCCTAAGGCAACCTAACATGCCGAATGTAATATTTTACAACATTCCTGGCGTGTCGTCGCCTACTTCTCGATGGGGACATTATATACGTCTATAACGTTGTATATCCTAACCTAACGCAACCTAACATCTGGGATGTATCATTTTACAACATTCCTGGCATGTCGGTCCCTACGTCTCTGTGGGAACATCATATACGTCTATAGCGATATATATCCTAACCGAAGGCAACGTAACATCTCGGATGTAATATTTTACAACATTCCTGGCGCGTCGGCTCCTATTTTTCGGTGGGAACATTATATACGTCTATAACGTTATATATCCTAACGTAAGGCAACATAACATCTCGGATGCATCATTTTACAACATTCCTGACGCGTCGGCCCCTATTTCTCGGTGGGAACATAATATACGTCTATAACGTTATATATCCTAGCCTAAGGTAACCTAACATGTCGGATGTAATATTTTACAACATTCCTGGCGTGTCGTCGCCTGCTTCTCGATGGGGACATTATATACGTCTATATCGTTGTATATCCTAACCTAACGCAACCTAACTTCTGGGATGTAATATTTTACAACATTCCTGGCATGTCGGTCCCTACGTATCGGTGGTAACATTACATACGTCTATAACGTTATATATCCTAGCCTAAGGCGGCCTAACATGTCGAATGTAATATTTTACATCATTCCTGGCGTGTCGGCCCGTAGTTCTCGGTGGTAACAATATATTCGTCTATAACGTTATGTATCCTAGCCTAAGGCAACCTAACATGCCGAATGTAATATTTTACAACATTCCTGGCGTGTCGTCGCCTACTTCTCGATGGGGACATTATATACGTCTATAACGTTGTATATCCTAACCTAACGCAACCTAACATCTGGGATGTATTATTTTACAACATTCCTGACTCGTCTGTTCCTACTTTTCGGTGGGAACATTATATACGTCTATAACGTTGTATATCCTAGTCCAAGGCAACCTAACATGTCGAATGTAATATTTTACAACAATCCTGGCGTGTCGTCGCCTACTTCTCGATGGGGACATTATATACATCTATAACCTTGTATATCCTAACCTAAGGCAACCTAACATCTCGGATGTAATATTTTACAACATTCTGGCGTGTCGTCGCCTGCTTCTCGATGGGGACATTATATACGTCTATAACGTTGTATATCCTAACCTAAAGCAACCTAACATTTGGGATGTAATATTTTACAACACTCCTGGCATGTCGGTGCCTACGTCTCGGTGGGAACATTATATACGTCTATAACGATAGATATCCTAACCTAAGGCAACCTAACACCTCGGATGTAATAGTTGACAACATTCCTGGCGTGTAGGCCCGTACTTCCCGGTGGTAACATTACATACGTCTATAACGTTATATATCCTAGCCTAAGGCCACCTAACATGTCGAATGTAATATTTTACAACATTCCTGACGCGTCGGCCCCTATTTTTCGGTGGGAACATTATATACGTCTATAACGTTATATATCCTAGTCTAACGCAACCTAACATGTCGAATGTAATATTTTACAACATTCCTGGCGTGTCGTCGCCTACTTCTCGATGGTGACATTATATACGTCTATAACGTTGTATATCCTAACCTAACGCAACCTAACATCTCGTATGTAAGATTTTACAACATTCCTGGCATGTCGGTCCCTACATCTCGGCGGGAACACACTATACGTCTATAACGTTGTATATCCTAACCTAACGCAACCTAACATTTGGGATGCAATATTTTACAACATTCCTGGCATGTCGGTGCCTACGTCTCGGTGGGAACATTATATACGTCTATAACGATATATGTCCCAACCTAAGGCAACCTAACACCTCGGATGTAATAGTTGACAACATTCCTGGCGTCTAGGCCCGTACTTCTCGGTGGGAACATTGTATACGTCTATAACGTTATATATCCTTGCCTAAGGCCACATAACATGTCGAATGTAATATTCTACAACATTCCTGGCGTGTCGTCGCCTGCTTCTCGATGGGGACATTATATACGTCTATAACGTTGTATATCCTAACCTAACCCAACCTAACATCTCGGATGTACTATTTTACAAAATTCCTGGCGTGTCGTCGCCTGCTTCTCGATGGAGACATTATATACGTCTATAACGTTGTATATCCTAACCTAACGCAGCCTAACATCTGGGATGTATCATTTTACAACATTCCTGGCATGTCGGTCCCTACGTCTCTGTGGGAACATCATATACGTCTATAGCGATATATATCCTAACCGAAGGCAACGTAACATCTCGGATTTAATATTTTACAACATTCCTGGCGCGTCGGCTCCTATTTTTCGGTGGGAACATTATATACGTCTATAACGTTATATATCCTAACGTAAGGCAACATAACATCTCGGATGCAATATTTTACAACATTCCTGACGCGTCGGCCCCTAATTCTCGGTGGGAACATAATATACGTCTATAACGTTATATATCCTAGCCTAAGGTAACCTAACATGTCGGATGTAATATTTTACAACATTCCTGGCGTGTCGTCGCCTGCATCTCGATGGGGACATTATATACGTCTATATCGTTGTATATCCTAACCTAACGCAACCTAACTTCTGGGATTTAATATTTTACAACATTCCTGGCATGTCGGTCCCTACGTATCGGTGGTAACATTACATACGTCTATAACGTTATATATCCTAGCCTAAGGCGGCCTAACATGTCGAATGTAATATTTTACATCATTCCTGGCGTGTCGGCCCGTAGTTCTCGGTGGTAACAATATATTCGTCTATAACGTTATGTATCCTAGCCTAAGGCAACCTAACATGCCGAATGTAATATTTTACAACATTCCTGGCGTGTCGTCGCCTACTTCTCGATGGGGACATTATATACGTCTATAACGTTGTATATCCTAACCTAACGCAACCTAACATCTGGGATGTATTATTTTACAACATTCCTGACTCGTCTGTTCCTACTTTTCGGTGGGAACATTATATACGTCTATAACGTTGTATATCCTAGTCCAAGGCAACCTAACATGTCGAATGTAATATTTTACAACAATCCTGGCGTGTCGTCGCCTACTTCTCGATGGGGACATTATATACATCTATAACCTTGTATATCCTAACCTAAGGCAACCTAACATCTCGGATGTAATATTTTACAACATTCTGGCGTGTCGTCGCCTGCTTCTCGATGGGGACATTATATACGTCTATAACGTTGTATATCCTAACCTAAAGCAACCTAACATTTGGGATGTAATATTTTACAACACTCCTGGCATGTCGGTGCCTACGTCTCGGTGGGAACATTATATACGTCTATAACGATAGATATCCTAACCTAAGGCAACCTAACACCTCGGATGTAATAGTTGACAACATTCCTGGCGTGTAGGCCCGTACTTCCCGGTGGTAACATTACATACGTCTATAACGTTATATATCCTAGCCTAAGGCCACCTAACATGTCGAATGTAATATTTTACAACATTCCTGACGCGTCGGACCCTATTTTTCGGTGGGAACATTATATACGTCTATAACGTTATATATCCTAGTCTAAGGCAACCTAAGATGTCGAATGTAATATTTTACAACATTCTGGCGTGTCGTCGCCTGCTTCTCGATGGGGAGATTATATACGTCTATAACTTTGTATATCCTAACCTAACGCAACCTGACATGTCGAATGTAATATTTTACAACACTCCTGTCGTGTAGTCGCCTACTTCTGGATGGGGACATTATATACATCTATAACTTTGTATATCCTAACCTAAGGCAGCCTAACATCTCGGATGTAATATTTTACAACATTCCTGGCATGTCGGTCCCTACATCTCGGTGGGAACATATTATACGTCTATAACGTTGTATATCCTAACCTAAGGGAACCTAACATCTCGGGTGTAATATTTTACAACATTCCTGACGCGTCGGCCCCTATTTCTCGGTGGGAACATTATATACGTCTATAACGTTATATATCCTAGCCTAAGGCGACCTAACATGTCGGATGTAATAGTTGATAACATTCCTGGCGTGTTGGCCCGTACTTCTCGGTGGTAACATTACATACGTCTATAACGTTATATATCCTAGCCTAAGGCAACCTAACATGTCGAATGTAATATTTTACAACATTCCTGGCGTGTCGTCCCCTGCTTCTCGATGGGGACATTATATACGTCTATAACGTTGTATATCCTAACCTAACGCAACCTAACATTTCGGACGTAATATTTTACAACATTCCTGGCATGTCGGTCCCTACATCTCGGTGGGAACATGCTATACGTCTATAACGTTGTATATCCTAACCTAAGGGAACCTAACATCTCGGGTGTAATATTTTACAACATTCCTGACGCGTCGGCCCCTATTTTTCGGTGGGAACATTATATACGTCTATAACGTTATATATCCTAGCCTAAGGCAACCTAAGATGTCGAATGTAATATTTTACAACATTCCTGGCGTGTCGTCGCCTACTTCACGATGGGGACATTATACACATCTATAACATTGTATATCCTAACCTAAGGCAACCTAACATCTCGGATGTAATATTTTACAACATTCTGGCGTGTCGTCGCCTGCTTCTCGATGGGGAGATTATATACGTCTATAACGTTGTATATCCTAACCTAACGCAACCTAACATCTGGGATGTAATATTCCTGGCGTGTCGTCGCCTACTTCTGGATGGGGAGATTATATACGTCTATAACGTTATATATCCTAACCTAAGGCAACCTAACATCTTGTATGTAATATTTGACAACATTCCTGGCGTGTCGGCCCGTACTTCTCGGTGGTAACATTACATACGTCTATAAGGTTATATATCCTAGCCTAAGGCAACCTAACATGTCGAATGTAATATTTTACAACATTCCTGGCGTGTCGTCGCCTGCTTCTCGATGGGGACATTATATACGTCTATAACATTGTATATCCTAACCTAACGCAACCTAACATCTGGAATGTAATATTCTACAACATTCCTGGCATGTCGGCCCCTATTTCTCGGTGGGAACGTTATATACGTCTATAACGACATATATCCAAACTTAAGGGAAACTAACATCTGGGATGTAATATTCTACAACATTCCTGGCGCTTCGGCTCCTACTTTTCGGTGGGAACATTATATACGTCTATAACGTTGCATATCCTAACGTAAGGCAACATAACATCTCAGATGTTATATTTTACAACATTCCTGGCGTGTCGCCGCCTGCTTCTCGATGGGGTCATTATATACGTCTACAACGTTGTATATCCTAACCTAAGGCAACCTAACATCTCGGATGTAATATTTTACAACATTCTGGCTTGTCGGTCCCCACGTCTCGATCTGGACATTATATACGTCTATAACGATATATATCCAAACTTAAGGGAAACTAACATCTCGGATGTAATATTTTACAACATTCCTGGCGCTTCGGCTCCTACTTTTCGGTGGGAAAATTATATACGTCTATAACGTTACATATCCTAACGTAAGGCAACATAACATCTCGGATGTTATATTTTACAACATTCCTGGCGTGTCGTCGCCTGCTTCTCGATGGGGACATTATATACGTCTATAACGTTGTATATCCTAGCCTAAGCAATCTAACATCTCGGATGTAATATTTTACAACATTCCTGGCGTGTCGTCGCCTGCTTCTCGATGGGGACATTATATACGTCTATCACGTTGTATATCCTAACCAAACGCAACCTAACATCTGGGATGTAATATTTTACAACATTCCTGGCATGTCGGCCCCTATTTCTCGGTGGGAATATTATATACGTCTATAACGTTATATATCCTAGCCTAAGGCAACCTAACATCTCGGGTTTAATATTTTACAACATTCCTGACGCGTCGGCCCCTATTTCTCGGTGGGAATATTATATACGTCTATAACGTTATATATCATAACCTAAGGCAACCTAAAATCTCTACCGTAATAGTTTACGACGTTCCTGGCGTGTCGGCTCGTACTTCTCGGTGCGAACATTATATACGTCTATAACGTTATATATCCTAACGTAAGGCAACATAACATCTCGGATGTAATATTTTACAACATTCCTGGCGTGTCGTCGCCTGCTTCTCAATGGGGACATTACATACGTCTATAACGTTGTATAACCTAACCTAACGCAACCTAACATCTGGGATGTAATATTGTACAACATTCCTGGCATGTCGGTCCGTACGTCTCGGTGGGAACGTTATATACGTCTATAACGATATATATCCAAACTTAAGGGAAACTAACATCTCGGATGTCATATTTTACAACATTCCTGGCGCTTCGGCCCCTATTTCTCGGTGGTAACATTATATACGTCTATAACGTTATATATCATAACCTAAGGCAACCTAAAATCTCTACCGTAATTGTTTACAACATTCCTGGCGTGTCGGCTCGTACTTCTCGTTGCGAACATTATATACGTCTATAACGTTATATATCCTAACGTAAGGCAACATACCATCTCGGATATAATATTTTACAACATTCCTGGCGTGTCGCCGCCTGCTTCTCGATGGGGAAATTATATACGTCTATAACGTTGTATATCCTAACCTAACGCAACCTAACATCTGGGATGTAATATTTTACAACATTCCTGGCATGTCGGCCCCTATTTCTCGGTGGGAATATTATATACGTCTATAACGTTATATATCCTAGCCTAAGGCAACCTAACATCTCGGGTTTAATATTTTACAATATTCCTGACGCGTCGGCCCCTATTTCTCGGTGGGAACATTATATACTTCTATAACGTTATATATCATAACCTAAGGCAACCTAAATTCTCTACCGTAATAGTTTACAACATTCCTGGCGCTTCGGCTCCTACTTTTCGCTGGGAACGTTATATACGTCTATAACGTTACATATCCTAACGTAAGGCAACATAACATCTCGGATGTAATATTTTACAACATTCCTGGCGTGTTGTCGCCTGCTTCTCGATGGGGACGTTATATACGTCTATAACGTTGTATATCCTAACCTAACGCAACCTAACATCTGGGATGTAATATTTTACAACATTCCTGGCATGTCGGCCCCTATTTCTCGGTGCGAATATGATATACGTCTATAACGTTATATATCCTAGCCTAAGGCAACCTAACATCTCGGGTTTAATATTTTACAACATTCCTGACGCGTCGGCCCCTATCTCTCGGTGGGAACATTATATACGTCTATAACGTTATATATCATAACCTAAGGCAACCTAAAATCTCTACCGTAATAGTTTACGACGTTCCTGGCGTGTCTGCTCGTACTTCTCGTTGCGAAAATTATATACGTCTATAACGTTATATATCCTAACGTAAGGCAACGTAACATCTCGGATGTAATATTTTACAACATTCCTGGCGTGTCGTCGCCAGCTTCTCGATGGGGACATTATATACGTCTATAACGTTGTATATCCTAACCTAACGCAACCTAACATCTGGGATATAATATTTTACAACATTCCTGGCATGTCGGTCCCTACGTCTCGGTGGGAACGTTATATACGTCTATAACGATATATATCCAAACTTAAGGGAAACTAACATCTCGGATGTCATATTTTACAACATTCCTGGCGCTTCGGCCCCTATTTCTCGGTGGTAACATTATATACGTCTATAACGTTATATATCATAACCTAAGGCAACCTAAAATCTCTACCGTCATAGTTTACAACATTCCTGGCGCTTCGGCTCCTACTTTTCGCTGGGAACGTTATATACGTCTATAACGTTACATATCCTAACGTAAGGCAACATAACATCTCGGATGTAATATTTTACAACATTCCTGGCATGTCGTCGCCTGCTTCTCGATGGGGACATTATATAAGTCTATATCGTTGTATATCCTAACCTAACGCAACCTAACATCTGGGATGTAATATTTTACAACATTCCTGGCATGTCGGTCCCTACGTCTCGGTGGTAACATTACATACGTCTATAACGTTATATATCCTAGCCTAAGGCGGCCTAACATGTCGAATGTAATATTTTACATCATTCCTGGCGTGTCGGCCCGTAGTTCTCGGTGGTAACAATATATTCGTCTATAACGTTATGTATCCTAGCCTAAGGCAACCTAACATGCCGAATGTAATATTTTACAACATTCCTGGCGTGTCGTCGCCTACTTCTCGATGGGGACATTATATACGTCTATAACGTTGTATATCCTAACCTAACGCAACCTAACATCTGGGATGTATCATTTTACAACATTCCTGGCATGTCGGTCCCTTCGTCTCGGTGGGAACGTTATATACGTCTATAACGATATATATCCAAACTTAAGGGAAACTAACATCTCGGATGTCATATTTTACAACATTCCTGGCGCTTCGGCCCCTATTTCTCGGTGGTAACATTATATACGTCTATAACGTTATATATCATAACCTAAGGCAACCTAAAATCTCTACCGTCATAGTTTACAACATTCCTGGCGCTTCGGCTCCTACTTTTCGCTGGGAACGTTATATACGTCTATAACGTTACATATCCTAACGTAAGGCAACATAACATCTCGGATGTAATATTTTACAACATTCCTGGCATGTCGTCGCCTGCTTCTCGATGGGGACATTATATAAGTCTATATCGTTGTATATCCTAACCTAACGCAACCTAACATCTGGGATGTAATATTTTACAACATTCCTGGCATGTCGGTCCCTACGTCTCGGTGGTAACATTACATACGTCTATAACGTTATATATCCTAGCCTAAGGCGGCCTAACATGTCGAATGTAATATTTTACATCATTCCTGGCGTGTCGGCCCGTAGTTCTCGGTGGTAACAATATATTCGTCTATAACGTTATGTATCGTAGCCTAAGGCAACCTAACATGCCGAATGTAATATTTTACAACATTCCTGGCGTGTCGTCGCCTACTTCTCGATGGGGACATTATATACGTCTATAACGTTGTATATCCTAACCTAACGCAACCTAACATCTGGGATGTATTATTTTACAACATTCCTGACACGTCTGTTCCTACTTTTCGGTGGGAACATTATATACGTCTATAACGTTGTATATCCTAGTCCGAGGCAACCTAACATGTCGAATGTAATATTTTACAACATTCCTGGCGTGTCGTCGCCTACTTCTCGATGGGGACATTATATACATCTATAACCTTGTATATCCTAACCTAAGGCAACCTAACATCTCGGATGTAATATTTTACAACATTCTGGCGTGTCGTCGCCTGCTTCTCGATGGGGACATTATATACGTCTATAACGTTGTATATCCTAACCTAAGGGAACCTAACATCTCGGGTGTAATATTTTACAACATTCCTGACGCGTCGGCCCCTATTTCTCGGTGGGAACATTATATACGTCTATAACGTTATATATCCTAGCCTAAGGCGACCTAACATGTCGGATGTAATAGTTGATAACATTCCTGGCGTGTTGGCCCGTACTTCTCGGTGGTAACATTACATACGTCTATAACGTTATATATCCTAGCCTAAGGCAACCTAACATGTCGAATGTAATATTTTACAACATTCCTGGCGTGTCGTCCCCTGCTTCTCGATGGGGACATTATATACGTCTATAACGTTGTATATCCTAACCTAACGCAACCTAACATTTCGGATGTAATATTTTACAACATTCCTGGCATGTCGGTCCCTACATCTCGGTGGGAACATACTATACGTCTATAACGTTGTATATCCTAACCTAAGGGAACCTAACATCTCGGGTGTAATATTTTACAACATTCCTGACGCGTCGGCCCCTATTTTTCGGTGGGAACATTATATACGTCTATAACGTTATATATCCTAGCCTAAGGCAACCTAACATGTCGAATGTAATATTTTACAACATTCCTGGCGTGTCGTCGCCTACTTCACGATGGGGACATTATACACATCTATAACATTGTATATCCTAACCTAAGGCAACCTAACATCTCGGATGTAATATTTTACAACATTCTGGCGTGTCGTCGCCTGCTTCTCGATGGGGAGATTATATACGTCTATAACGTTGTATATCCTAACCTAACGCAACCTAACATCTGGGATGTAATATTCCTGGCGTGTCGTCGCCTACTTCTGGATGGGGAGATTATATACGTCTATAACGTTATATATCCTAACCTAAGGCAACCTAACATCTCGTATGTAATATTTGACAACATTCCTGGCGTGTCGGCCCGTACTTCTCGGTGGTAACATTACATACGTCTATAAGGTTATATATCCTAGCCTAAGGCAACCTAACATGTCGAATGTAATATTTTACAACATTCCTGGCGTGTCGTCGCCTGCTTCTCGATGGGGACATAATATACGTCTATAACATTGTATATCCTAACCTAACGCAACCTAACATCTGGAATGTAATATTCTACAACATTCCTGGCATGTCGGCCCCTATTTCTCGGTGGGAATATTATATACGTCTATAACGTTATATATCCTAGCCTAAGGCAACCTAACATCTCGGGTTTAATATTTTACAACATTCCTGACGCGTCGGCCCCTATTTCTCGGTGGGAACATTATATACTTCTTTAACGTTATATATCATAACCTAAGGCAACCTAAAATCTCAACCGTAATAGTTTACAACATTCCTGGCGCTTCGGCTCCTACATTTCGGTGGGAACATTATATACGTCTATAACGTTACATATCCTAACGTAAGGCAACATAACATCTCGGATGTAATATTTTACAACATTCCTGGCGTGTCGTCGCCTGCTTCTCGATGGGGACATTATATACGTCTATCACGTTGTATATCCTAACCAAACGCAACCTAACATCTGGGATGTAATATTTTACAACATTCCTGGCATGTCGGCCCCTATTTCTCGGTGGGAATAATATATACGTCCATAACGTTATATATCCTAGCCTAAGGCAACCTAACATCTCGGGTTTAATATTTTACAACATTCCTGACGCGTCGGCCCCTATTTCTCGGTGGGAATATTATATACGTCTATAACGTTATATATCATAACCTAAGGCAACCTAAAATCTCTACCGTAATAGTTTACGACGTTCCTGGCGTGTCGGCTCGTACTTCTCGGTGCGAACATTATATACGTCTATAACGTTATATATCCTAACGTAAGGCAACATAACATCTCGGATGTAATATTTTACAACATTCCTGGCGTGTCGTCGCCTGCTTCTCAATGGGGACATTACATACGTCTATAACGTTGTATATCCTAACCTAACGCAACCTAACATCTGGGATGTAATATTGTACAACATTCCTGGCATGTCGGTCCGTACGTCTCGGTGGGAACGTTATATACGTCTATAACGATATATATCCAAACTTAAGGGAAACTAACATCTCGGATGTCATATTTTACAACATTCCTGGCGCTTCGGCCCCTATTTCTCGGTGGTAACATTATGTACGTCTATAACGTTATATATCATAACCTAAGGCAACCTAAAATCTCTACCGTAATTGTTTACAACATTCCTGGCGTGTCGGCTCGTACTTCTCGTTGCGAACATTATATACGTCTATAACGTTATATATCCTAACGTAAGGCAACATACCATCTCGGATATAATATTTTACAACATTCCTGGCGTGTCGCCGCCTGCTTCTCGATGGGGAAATTATATACGTCTATAACGTTGTATATCCTAACCTAACGCAACCTAACATCTGGGATGTAATATTTTACAACATTCCTGGCATGTCGGCCCCTATTTCTCGGTGGGAATATTATATACGTCTATAACGTTATATATCCTAGCCTAAGGCAACCTAACATCTCGGGTTTAATATTTTACAATATTCCTGACGCGTCGGCCCCTATTTCTCGGTGGTAACATTATATACTTCTATAACGTTATATATCATAACCTAAGGCAACCTAAATTCTCTACCGTAATAGTTTACAACATTCCTGGCGCTTCGGCTCCTACTTTTCGCTGGGAACGTTATATACGTCTATAACGTTACATATCCTAACGTAAGGCAACATAACATCTCGGATGTAATATTTTACAACATTCCTGGCGTGTTGTCGCCTGCTTCTCGATGGGGACGTTATATACGTCTATAACGTTGTATATCCTAACCTAACGCAACCTAACATCTGGGATGTAATATTTTACAACATTCCTGGCATGTCGGCCCCTATTTCTCGGTGGGAATATGATATACGTCTATAACGTTATATATCCTAGCCTAAGGCAACCTAACATCTCGGGTTTAATATTTTACAACATTCCTGACGCGTCGGCCCCTATCTCTCGGTGGGAACATTATATACGTCTATAACGTTATATATCATAACCTAAGGCAACCTAAAATCTCTACCGTAATAGTTTACGACGTTCCTGGCGTGTCTGCTCGTACTTCTCGGTGCGAACATTATATACGTCTATAACGTTATATATCCTAACGTAAGGCAACGTAACATCTCGGATGTAATATTTTACAACATTCCTGGCGTGTCGTCGCCAGCTTCTCGATGGGGACATTATATACGTCTATAACGTTGTATATCCTAACCTAACGCAACCTAACATCTGGGATATAATATTTTACAACATTCCTGGCATGTCGGTCCCTACGTCTCGGTGGGAACGTTATATACGTCTATAACGATATATATCCAAACTTAAGGGAAACTAACATGTCGGATGTCATATTTTACAACATTCCTGGCGCTTCGGCCCCTATTTCTCGGTGGTAACATTATATACGTCTATAACGTTATATATCATAACCTAAGGCAACCTAAAATCTCTACCGTCATAGTTTACAACATTCCTGGCGCTTCGGCTCCTACTTTTCGCTGGGAACGTTATATACGTCCATAACGTTACATATCCTAACGTAATGCAACATAACATCTCGGATGTAATATTTTACAACATTCCTGGCATGTCGTCGCCTGCTTCTCGATGGGGACATTATATAAGTCTATATCGTTGTATATCCTAACCTAACGCAACCTAACATCTGGGATGTAATATTTTACAACATTCCTGGCATGTCGGTCCCTACGTCTCGGTGGTAACATTACATACGTCTATAACGTTATATATCCTAGCCTAAGGCGGCCTAACATGTCGAATGTAATATTTTACATCATTCCTGGCGTGTCGGCCCGTAGTTCTCGGTGGTAACAATATATTCGTCTATAACGTTATGTATCCTAGCCTAAGGCAACCTAACATGCCGAATGTAATATTTTACAACATTCCTGGCGTGTCGTCGCCTACTTCTCGATGGGGACATTATATACGTCTATAACGTTGTATATCCTAACCTAACGCAACCTAACATCTGGGATGTATCATTTTACAACATTCCTGGCATGTCGGTCCCTACGTCTCTGTGGGAACATCATATACGTCTATAGCGATATATATCCTAACCGAAGGCAACGTAACATCTCGGATGTAATATTTTACAACATTCCTGGCGCGTCGGCTCCTATTTTTCGGTGGGAACATTATATACGTCTATAACGTTATATATCCTAACGTAAGGCAACATAACATCTCGGATGCATCATTTTACAACATTCCTGACGCGTCGGCCCCTATTTCTCGGTGGGAACATAATATACGTCTATAACGTTATATATCCTAGCCTAAGGTAACCTAACATGTCGGATGTAATATTTTACAACATTCCTGGCGTGTCGTCGCCTGCTTCTCGATGGGGACATTATATACGTCTATATCGTTGTATATCCTAACCTAACGCAACCTAACTTCTGGGATGTAATATTTTACAACATTCCTGGCATGTCGGTCCCTACGTATCGGTGGTAACATTACATACGTCTATAACGTTATATATCCTAGCCTAAGGCGGCCTAACATGTCGAATGTAATATTTTACATCATTCCTGGCGTGTCGGCCCGTAGTTCTCGGTGGTAACAATATATTCGTCTATAACGTTATGTATCGTAGCCTAAGGCAACTTAACATGCCGAATGTAATATTTTACAACATTCCTGGCGTGTCGTCGCCTACTTCTCGATGGGGACATTATATACGTCTATAACGTTGTATATCCTAACCTAACGCAACCTAACATCTGGGATGTATTATTTTACAACATTCCTGACACGTCTGTTCCTACTTTTCGGTGGGAACATTATATACGTCTATAACGTTGTATATCCTAGTCCGAGGCAACCTAACATGTCGAATGTAATATTTTACAACATTCCTGGCGTGTCGTCGCCTACTTCTCGATGGGGACATTATATACATCTATAACCTTGTATATCCTAACCTAAGGCAACCTAACATCTCGGATGTAATATTTTACAACATTCTGGCGTGTCGTCGCCTGCTTCTCGATGGGGACATTATATACGTCTATAACGTTGTATATCCTAACCTAAGGGAACCTAACATCTCGGGTGTAATATTTTACAACATTCCTGACGCGTCGGCCCCTATTTCTCGGTGGGAACATTATATACGTCTATAACGTTATATATCCTAGCCTAAGGCGACCTAACATGTCGGATGTAATAGTTGATAACATTCCTGGCGTGTTGGCCCGTACTTCTCGGTGGTAACATTACATACGTCTATAACGTTATATATCCTAGCCTAAGGCAACCTAACATGTCGAATGTAATATTTTACAACATTCCTGGCGTGTCGTCCCCTGCTTCTCGATGGGGACATTATATACGTCTATAACGTTGTATATCCTAACCTAACGCAACCTAACATTTCGGATGTAATATTTTACAACATTCCTGGCATGTCGGTCCCTACATCTCGGTGGGAACATACTATACGTCTATAACGTTGTATATCCTAACCTAAGGGAACCTAACATCTCGGGTGTAATATTTTACAACATTCCTGACGCGTCGGCCCCTATTTTTCGGTGGGAACATTATATACGTCTATAACGTTATATATCCTAGCCTAAGGCAACCTAACATGTCGAATGTAATATTTTACAACATTCCTGGCGTGTCGTCGCCTACTTCACGATGGGGACATTATACACATCTATAACATTGTATATCCTAACCTAAGGCAACCTAACATCTCGGATGTAATATTTTACAACATTCTGGCGTGTCGTCGCCTGCTTCTCGATGGGGAGATTATATACGTCTATAACGTTGTATATCCTAACCTAACGCAACCTAACATCTGGGATGTAATATTCCTGGCGTGTCGTCGCCTACTTCTGGATGGGGAGATTATATACGTCTATAACGTTATATATCCTAACCTAAGGCAACCTAACATCTCGTATGTAATATTTGACAACATTCCTGGCGTGTCGGCCCGTACTTCTCGGTGGTAACATTACATACGTCTATAAGGTTATATATCCTAGCCTAAGGCAACCTAACATGTCGAATGTAATATTTTACAACATTCCTGGCGTGTCGTCGCCTGCTTCTCGATGGGGACATTATATACGTCTATAACATTGTATATCCTAACCTAACGCAACCTAACATCTGGAATGTAATATTCTACAACATTCCTGGCATGTCGGCCCCTATTTCTCGGTGGGAATATTATATACGTCTATAACGTTATATATCCTAGCCTAAGGCAACCTAACATCTCGGGTTTAATATTTTACAACATTCCTGACGCGTCGGCCCCTATTTCTCGGTGGGAACATTATATACTTCTTTAACGTTATATATCATAACCTAAGGCAACCTAAAATCTCAACCGTAATAGTTTACAACATTCCTGGCGCTTCGGCTCCTACATTTCGGTGGGAACATTATATACGTCTATAACGTTACATATCCTAACGTAAGGCAACATAACATCTCGGATGTAATATTTTACAACATTCCTGGCGTGTCGTCGCCTGCTTCTCGATGGGGACATTATATACGTCTATCACGTTGTATATCCTAACCAAACGCAACCTAACATCTGGGATGTAATATTTTACAACATTCCTGGCATGTCGGCCCCTATTTCTCGGTGGGAATAATATATACGTCCATAACGTTATATATCCTAGCCTAAGGCAACCTAAAATCTCGGGTTTAATATTTTACAACATTCCTGACGCGTCGGCCCCTATTTCTCGGTGGGAATATTATATACGTCTATAACGTTATATATCATAACCTAAGGCAACCTAAAATCTCTACCGTAATAGTTTACGACGTTCCTGGCGTGTCGGCTCGTACTTCTCGGTGCGAACATTATATACGTCTATAACGTTACATATCCTAACGTAAGGCAACATAACATCTCGGATGTAATATTTTACAACATTTCTGGCGTGTCGTCGCCTGCTTCTCGATGGGGACATTACATACGTCTATAACGTTGTATATCCTAACCTAACGCAACCTAACATCTGGGATGTAATATTGTACATCATTCCTGGCATGTCGGTCCCTACGTCTCGGTGGGAACGTTATATACGTCTATAGCGATATATATCCAAACTTAAGGGAAACTAACATCTCGGATGTCATATTTTACAACATTCCTGGCGCTTCGGCCCCTTTTTCTCGGTGGTAACATTATATACTTCTATAACGTTATATATCATAACCTAAGGCAACCTAAATTCTCTACCGTAATAGTTTACAACATTCCTGGCGCTTCGGCTCCTACTTTTCGCTGGGAACGTTATATACGTCTATAACGTTACATATCCTAACGTAAGGCAACATAACATCTCGGATGTAATATTTTACAACATTCCTGGCGTGTTGTCGCCTGCTTCTCGATGGGGACGTTATATACGTCTATAACGTTGTATATCCTAACCTAACGCAACCTAACATCTGGGATGTAATATTTTACAACATTCCTGGCATGTCGGCCCCTATTTCTCGGTGGGAATATGATATACGTCTATAACGTTATATATCCTAGCCTAAGGCAACCTAACATCTCGGGTTTAATATTTTACAACATTCCTGACGCGTCGGCCCCTATCTCTCGGTGGGAACATTATATACGTCTATAACGTTATATATCATAACCTAAGGCAACCTAAAATCTCTACCGTAATAGTTTACGACGTTCCTGGCGTGTCTGCTCGTACTTCTCGGTGCGAACATTATATACGTCTATAACGTTATATATCCTAACGTAAGGCAACGTAACATCTCGGATGTAATATTTTACAACATTCCTGGCGTGTCGTCGCCAGCTTCTCGATGGGGACATTATATACGTCTATAACGTTGTATATCCTAACCTAACGCAACCTAACATCTGGGATATAATATTTTACAACATTCCTGGCATGTCGGTCCCTACGTCTCGGTGGGAACGTTATATACGTCTATAACGATATATATCCAAACTTAAGGGAAACTAACATGTCGGATGTCATATTTTACAACATTCCTGGCGCTTCGGCCCCTATTTCTCGGTGGTAACATTATATACGTCTATAACGTTATATATCATAACCTAAGGCAACCTAAAATCTCTACCGTCATAGTTTACAACATTCCTGGCGCTTCGGCTCCTACTTTTCGCTGGGAACGTTATATACGTCCATAACGTTACATATCCTAACGTAATGCAACATAACATCTCGGATGTAATATTTTACAACATTCCTGGCATGTCGTCGCCTGCTTCTCGATGGGGACATTATATAAGTCTATATCGTTGTATATCCTAACCTAACGCAACCTAACATCTGGGATGTAATATTTTACAACATTCCTGGCATGTCGGTCCCTACGTCTCGGTGGTAACATTACATACGTCTATAACGTTATATATCCTAGCCTAAGGCGGCCTAACATGTCGAATGTAATATTTTACATCATTCCTGGCGTGTCGGCCCGTAGTTCTCGGTGGTAACAATATATTCGTCTATAACGTTATGTATCCTAGCCTAAGGCAACCTAACATGCCGAATGTAATATTTTACAACATTCCTGGCGTGTCGTCGCCTACTTCTCGATGGGGACATTATATACGTCTATAACGTTGTATATCCTAACCTAACGCAACCTAACATCTGGGATGTATCATTTTACAACATTCCTGGCATGTCGGTCCCTACGTCTCTGTGGGAACATCATATACGTCTATAGCGATATATATCCTAACCGAAGGCAACGTAACATCTCGGATGTAATATTTTACAACATTCCTGGCGCGTCGGCTCCTATTTTTCGGTGGGAACATTATATACGTCTATAACGTTATATATCCTAACGTAAGGCAACATAACATCTCGGATGCAATATTTTACAACATTCCTGACGCGTCGGCCCCTATTTCTCGGTGGGAACATAATATACGTCTATAACGTTATATATCCTAGCCTAAGGTAACCTAACATGTCGGATGTAATATTTTACAACATTCCTGGCGTGTCGTCGCCTGCTTCTCGATGGGGACATTATATACGTCTATATCGTTGTATATCCTAACCTAACGCAACCTAACTTCTGGGATGTAATATTTTACAACATTCCTGGCATGTCGGTCCCTACGTATCGGTGGTAACATTACATACGTCTATAACGTTATATATCCTAGCCTAAGGCGGCCTAACATGTCGAATGTAATATTTTACATCATTCCTGGCGTGTCGGCCCGTAGTTCTCGGTGGTAACAATATATTCGTCTATAACGTTATGTATCGTAGCCTAAGGCAACCTAACATGCCGAATGTAATATTTTACAACATTCCTGGCGTGTCGTCGCCTACTTCTCGGTGGGGACATTATATACGTCTATAACGTTGTATATCCTAACCTAACGCAACCTAACATCTGGGATGTATTATTTTACAACATTCCTGACTCGTCTGTTCCTACTTTTCGGTGGGAACATTATATACGTCTATAACGTTGTATATCCTAGTCCGAGGCAACCTAACATGTCGAATGTAATATTTTACAACATTCCTGGCGTGTCGTCGCCTACTTCTCGATGGGGACATTATATACATCTATAACCTTGTATATCCTAACCTAAGGCAACCTAACATCTCGGATGTAATATTTTACAACATTCTGGCGTGTCGTCGCCTGCTTCTCGATGGGGACATTATATACGTCTATAACGTTGTATATCCTAACCTAACGCAACCTAACATTTGGGATGTAATATTTTACAACATTCCTGGCATGTCGGTGCCTACGTCTCGGTGGGAACATTATATACGTCTATAACGATAGATATCCTAACCTAAGGCAACCTAACACCTCGGATGTAATAGTTGACAACATTCCTGGCGTGTAGGCCCGTACTTCCCGGTGGTAACATTACATACGTCTATAACGTTATATATCCTAGCCTAAGGCCACCTAACATGTCGAATGTAATATTTTACAACATTCCTGACGCGTCGGCCCCTATTTTTCGGTGGGAACATTATATACGTCTATAACGTTATATATCCTAGTCTAAGGCAACCTAAGATGTCGAATGTAATATTTTACAACATTCCTGGCGTGTCGTCGCCTACTTCTCGATGGGGACATTATATACGTCTATAACGTTGTATATCCTAACCTAACGCAACCTAACATCTCGTATGTAAGGTTTTACAACATTCCTGGCATGTCGGTCCCTACATCTCGGCGGGAACACACTATACGTCTATAACGTTGTATATCCTAACCTAACGCAACCTAACATTTGGGATGCAATATTTTACAACATTCCTGGCATGTCGGTGCCTACGTCTCGGTGGGAACATTATATACGTCTATAACGATATATGTCCCAACCTAAGGCAACCTAACACCTCGGATGTAATAGTTGACAACATTCCTGGCGTCTAGGCCCGTACTTCTCGGTGGGAACATTGTATACGTCTATAACGTTATATATCCTAGCCTAAGGCCACATAACATGTCGAATGTAATATTCTACAACATTCCTGGCGTGTCGTCGCCTGCTTCTCGATGGGGACATTATATACGTCTATAACGTTGTATATCCTAACCTAACCCAACCTAACATCTCGGATGTACTATTTTACAAAATTCCTGGCGTGTCGTCGCCTGCTTCTCGATGGAGACATTATATACGTCTATAACGTTGTATATCCTAACCTAACGCAACCTAACATCTGGGATGTATCATTTTACAACATTCCTGGCATGTCGGTCCCTACGTCTCTGTGGGAACATCATATACGTCTATAGCGATATATATCCTAACCGAAGGCAACGTAACATCTCGGATGTAATATTTTACAACATTCCTGGCGCGTCGGCTCCTATTTTTCGGTGGGAACATTATATACGTCTATAACGTTATATATCCTAACGTAAGGCAACATAACATCTCGGATGCAATATTTTACAACATTCCTGACGCGTCGGCCCCTAATTCTCGGTGGGAACATAATATACGTCTATAACGTTATATATCCTAGCCTAAGGTAACCTAACATGTCGTATGTAATATTTCACAACATTCCTGGCGTGTCGTCGCCTGCATCTCGATGGGGACATTATATACGTCTATATCGTTGTATATCCTAACCTAACGCAACCTAACTTCTGGGATTTAATATTTTACAACATTCCTGGCATGTCGGTCCCTACGTATCGGTGGTAACATTACATACGTCTATAACGTTATATATCCTAGCCTAAGGCGGCCTAACATGTCGAATGTAATATTTTACTTCATTCCTGGCGTGTCGGCCCGTAGTTCTCGGTGGTAACAATATATTCGTCTATAACGTTATGTATCCTAGCCTAAGGCAACCTAACATGCCGAATGTAATATTTTACAACATTCCTGGCGTGTCGTCGCCTACTTCTCGATGGGGACATTATATACGTCTATAACGTTGTATATCCTAACCTAACGCAACCTAACATCTGGGATGTATTATTTTACAACATTCCTGACTCGTCTGTTCCTACTTTTCGGTGGGAACATTATATACGTCTATAACGTTGTATATCCTAGTCCAAGGCAACCTAACATGTCGAATGTAATATTTTACAACAATCCTGGCGTGTCGTCGCCTACTTCTCGATGGGGACATTATATACATCTATAACCTTGTATATCCTAACCTAAGGCAACCTAACATCTCGGATGTAACATTTTACAACATTCTGGCGTGTCGTCGCCTGCTTCTCGATGGGGACATTATATACGTCTATAACGTTGTATATCCTAACCTAAAGCAACCTAACATTTGGGATGTAATATTTTACAACACTCCTGGCATGTCGGTGCCTACGTCTCGGTGGGAACATTATATACGTCTATAACGATAGATATCCTAACCTAAGGCAACCTAACACCTCGGATGTAATAGCTGATAACATTCCTGGCGTGTTGGCCCGTACTTCTCGGTGGTAACATTACATACGTCTATAACGTTATATATCCTAGCCTAAGGCAACCTAACATGTCGAATGTAATATTTTACAACATTCCTGGCGTGTCGTCCCCTGCTTCTCGATGGGGAGATTATATACGTCTATAACGTTGTATATCCTAACCTAACGCAACCTAACATCTGGGATGTAATATTCCTGGCGTGTCGTCGCCTACTTCTGGATGAGGAGATTATATACGTCTATAACGTTATATATCCTAACCTAAGGCAACCTAACATCTCGTATGTAATATTTGACAACATTCCTGGCGTGTCGGCCCGTACTTCTCGGTGGTAACATTACATACGTCTATAAGGTTATATATCCTAGCCTAAGGCAACCTAACATGTCGAATGTAATATTTTACAACATTCCTGGCGTGTCGTCGCCTGCTTCTCGATGGGGACATTATATACGTCTATAACATTGTATATCCTAACCTAACGCAACCTAACATCTGGAATGTAATATTCTACAACATTCCTGGCATGTCGGCCCCTATTTCTCGGTGGGAATATTATATACGTCTACAACGTTATATATCCTAGCCTAAGGCAACCTAACATCTCGGGTTTAATATTTTACAACATTCCTGACGCGTCGGCCCCTATTTCTCGGTGGGAACATTATATACTTCTTTAACGTTATATATCATAACCTAAGGCAACCTGAAATCTCAACCGTAATAGTTTACAACATTCCTGGCGCTTCGGCTCCTACATTTCGGTGGGAACATTATATACGTCTATAACGTTACATATCCTAACGTAAGACAACATAACATCTCGGATGTAATATTTTACAACATTCCTGGCGTGTCGTCGCCTGCTTCTCGATGGGGACATTATATACGTCTATAACGTTGTATATCCTAACCTAACGCAACCTAACATCTGGGATGTATCATTTTACAACATTCCTGGCATGTCGGTCCCTACGTCTCTGTGGGAACATCATATACGTCTATAGCGATATATATCCTAACCGAAGGCAACGTAACATCTCGGATGTAATATTTTACAACATTCCTGGCGCGTCGGCTCCTATTTTTCGGTGGGAACATTATATACGTCTATAACGTTATATATCCTAACGTAAGGCAACATAACATCTCGGATGCAATATTTTACAACATTCCTGACGCGTCGGCCCCTATTTCTCGGTGGGAACATAATATACGTCTATAACGTTATATATCCTAGCCTAAGGTAACCTAACATGTCGGATGTAATATTTTACAACATTCCTGGCGTGTCGTCGCCTGCTTCTCGATGGGGACATTATATACGTCTATATCGTTGTATATCCTAACCTAACGCAACCTAACTTCTGGGATGTAATATTTTACAACATTCCTGGCATGTCGGTCCCTACGTATCGGTGGTAACATTACATACGTCTATAACGTTATATATCCTAGCCTAAGGCGGCCTAACATGTAGAATGTAATATTTTACAACATTCCTGGCGTGTCGTCGCCTACTTCTCGATGGGGACATTATATACATCTATAACCTTGTATATCCTAACCTAAGGCAACCTAACATCTCGGATGTAATATTTTACAACATTCTGGCGTGTAGGCCCGTACTTCCCGGTGGTAACATTACATACGTCTATAACGTTATATATCCTAGCCTAAGGCCACCTAACATGTCGAATGTAATATTTTACAACATTCCTGACGCGTCGGCCCCTATTTTTCGGTGGGAACATTATATACGTCTATAACGTTATATATCCTAGTCTAAGGCAACCTAAGATGTCGAATGTAATATTTTACAACATTCTGGCGTGTCGTCGCCTGCTTCTCGATGGGGAGATTATATACGTCTATAACTTTGTATATCCTAACCTAACGCAACCTGACATGTCGAATGTAATATTTTACAACACTCCTGTCGTGTAGTCGCCTACTTCTGGATGGGGACATTATATACATCTATAACTTTGTATATCCTAACCTAAGGCAGCCTAACATCTCGGATGTAATATTTTACAACATTCCTGGCATGTCGGTCCCTACATCTCGGTGGGAACATACTATACGTGTATAACGTTGTATATCCTAACCTAAGGGAACCTAACATCTCGGGTGTAATATTTTACAACATTCCTGACGCGTCGGCCCCTATTTCTCGGTGGGAACATTATATACGTCTATAACGTTATATATCCTAGCCTAAGGCGACCTAACATGTCGGATGTAATAGTTGATAACATTCCTGGCGTGTTGGCCCGTACTTCTCGGTGGTAACATTACATACGTCTATAACGTTATATATCCTAGCCTAAGGCAACCTAACATGTCGAATGTAATATTTTACAACATTCCTGGCGTGTCGTCCCCTGCTTCTCGATGGGGACATTATATACGTCTATAACGTTGTATATCCTAACCTAACGCAACCTAACATTTCGGATGTAATATTTTACAACATTCCTGGCATGTCGGTCCCTACATCTCGGTGGGAACATACTATACGTCTATAACGTTGTATATCCTAACCTAAGGGAACCTAACATCTCGGGTGTAATATTTTACAACATTCCTGACGCGTCGGCCCCTATTTTTCGGTGGGAACATTATATACGTCTATAACGTTATATATCCTAACGTAAGGCAACATAACATCTCGGATGTAATATTTTACAACATTCCTGGCGTGTCGTCGCCTACTTCACGATGGGGACATTATACACATCTATAACATTGTATATCCTAACCTAATGCAACCTAACATCTCGGATGTAATATTTTACAACATTCTGGCGTGTCGTCGCCTGCTTCTCGATGGGGAGATTATATACGTCTATAACGTTGTATATCCTAACCTAACGCAACCTAACATCTGGGATGTAATATTCCTGGCGTGTCGTCGCCTACTTCTGGATGGGGAGATTATATACGTCTATAACGTTATATATCCTAACCTAAGGCAACCTAACATCTCGTATGTAATATTTGACAACATTCCTGGCGTGTCGGCCCGTACTTCTCGGTGGTAACATTACATACGTCTATAAGGTTATATATCCTAGCCTAAGGCAACCTAACATGTCGAATGTAATATTTTACAACATTCCTGGCGTGTCGTCGCCTGCTTCTCGATGGGGACATTATATACGTCTATAACATTGTATATCCTAACCTAACGCAACCTAACATCTGGAATGTAATATTCTACAACATTCCTGGCATGTCGGCCCCTATTTCTCGGTGGGAATATTATATACGTCTATAACGTTATATATCCTAGCCTAAGGCAACCTAACATCTCGGGTTTAATATTTTACAACATTCCTGACGCGTCGGCCCCTATTTCTCGGTGGGAACATTATATACTTCTTTAACGTTATATATCATAACCTAAGGCAACCTAAAATCTCAACCGTAATAGTTTACAACATTCCTGGCGCTTCGGCTCCTACATTTCGGTGGGAACATTATATACGTCTATAACGTTACATATCCTAACGTAAGGCAACATAACATCTCGGATGTAATATTTTACAACATTCCTGGCGTGTCGTCGCCTGCTTCTCGATGGGGACATTATATATGTCTATCACGTTGTATATCCTAACCAAACGCAACCTAACATCTGGGATGTAATATTTTACAACATTCCTGGCATGTCGGCCCCTATTTCTCGGTGGGAATATTATATACGTCTATAACGTTATATATCCTAGCCTAAGGCAACCTAACATCTCGGGTTTAATATTTTAGAACATTCCTGACGCGTCGGCCCCTATTTCTCGGTGGGAATATTATATAAGTCTATAACGTTATATATCATAACCTAAGGCAACCTAAAATCTCTACCGTAATAGTTTACGACGTTCCTGGCGTGTCGGCTCGTACTTCTCGGTGCGAACATTATATACGTCTATAACGTTATATATCCTAACGTAAGGCAACATAACATCTCGGATGTAATATTTTACAACATTCCTGGCGTGTCGTCGCCTGCTTCTCGATGGGGACATTACATACGTCTATAACGTTGTATATCCTAACCTAACGCAACCTAACATCTGGGATGTAATATTGTACAACATTCCTGGCATGTCGGTCCCTACGTCTCGGTGGGAACGTTATATACGTCTATAACGATATATATCCAAACTTAAGGGAAACTAACATCTCGGATGTCATATTTTACAACATTCCTGGCGCTTCGGCCCCTATTTCTCGGTGGTAACATTATATACGTCTATAACGTTATATATCATAACCTAAGGCAACCTAAAATCTCTACCGTAATTGTTTACAACATTCCTGGCGTGTCGGCTCGTACTTCTCGGTGCGAACATTATATACGTCTATAACGTTATATATCCTAACGTAAGGCAACATACCATCTCGGATATAATATTTTACAACATTCCTGGCGTGTCGCCGCCTGCTTCTCGATGGGGAAATTATATACGTCTATAACGTTGTATATCCTAACCTAACGCAACCTAACATCTGGGATGTAATATTTTACAACATTCCTGGCATGTCGGCCCCTATTTCTCGGTGGGAATATTATATACGTCTATAACGTTATATATCCTAGCCTAAGGCAACCTAACATCTCGGGTTTAATATTTTACAACATTCCTGACGCGTCGGCCCCTATTTCTCGGTGGGAACATTATATACTTCTATAACGTTATATATCATAACCTAAGGCAACCTAAATTCTCTACCGTAATAGTTTACAACATTCCTGGCGCTTCGGCTCCTACTTTTCGCTGGGAACGTTATATACGTCTATAACGTTACATATCCTAACGTAAGGCAACATAACATCTCGGATGTAATATTTTACAGCATTCATGGCGTGTTGTCGCCTGCTTCTCGATGGGGACGTTATATACGTCTATAACGTTGTATATCCTAACCTAACGCAACCTAACATCTGGGATGTAATATTTTACAACATTCCTGGCATGTCGGCCCCTATTTCTCGGTGGGAATATGATATACGTCTATAACGTTATATATCCTAGCCTAAGGCAACCTAACATCTCGGGTTTAATATTTTACAACATTCCTGACGCGTCGGCCCCTATCTCTCGGTGGGAACATTATATACGTCTATAACGTTATATATCATAACCTAAGGCAACCTAAAATCTCTACCGTAATAGTCTACGACGTTCCTGGCGTGTCGGCTCGTACTTCTCGGTGCGAACATTATATACGTCTATAACGTTATATATCCTAACGTAAGGCAACGTAACATCTCGGATGTAATATTTTACAACATTCCTGGCGTGTCGTCGCCAGCTTCTCGATGGGGACATTATATACGTCTATAACGTTGTATATCCTAACCTAACGCAACCTAACATCTGGGATATAATATTTTACAACATTCCTGGCATGTCGGTCCCTACGTCTCGGTGGGAACGTTATATACGTCTATAACGATATATATCCAAACTTAAGGGAAACTAACATCTCGGATGTCATATTTTACAACATTCCTGGCGCTTCGGCCCCTATTTCTCGGTGGTAACATTATATACGTCTATAACGTTATATATCATAACCTAAGGCAACCTAAAATCTCTACCGTCATAGTTTACAACATTCCTGGCGCTTCGGCTCCTACTTTTCGCTGGGAACGTTATATACGTCTATAACGTTACATATCCTAACGTAAGGCAACATAACATCTCGGATGTAATATTTTACAACATTCCTGGCATGTCGTCGCCTGCTTCTCGATGGGGACATTATATAAGTCTATATCGTTGTATATCCTAACCTAACGCAACCTAACATCTGGGATGTAATATTTTACAACATTCCTGGCATGTCGGTCCCTACGTCTCGGTGGTAACATTACATACGTCTATAACGTTATATATCCTAGCCTAAGGCGGCCTAACATGTCGAATGTAATATTTTACATCATTCCTGGCGTGTCGGCCCGTAGTTCTCGGTGGTAACAATATATTCGTCTATAACGTTATGTATCCTAGCCTAAGGCAACCTAACATGCAGAATGTAATATTTTACAACATTCCTGGCGTGTCGTCGCCTACTTCTCGATGGGGACATTATATACGTCTATAACGTTGTATATCCTAACCTAACGCAACCTAACATCTGGGATGTATCATTTTACAACATTCCTGGCATGTCGGTCCCTACGTCTCTGTGGGAACATCATATACGTCTATAGCGATATATATCCTAACCGAAGGCAACGTAACATCTCGGATGTAATATTTTACAACATTCCTGGCATGTCGGTCCCTACGTATCGGTGGTAACATTACATACGTCTATAACGTTATATATCCTAGCCTAAGGCGGCCTAACATGTCGAATGTAATATTTTACATCATTCCTGGCGTGTCGGCCCGTAGTTCTCGGTGGTAACAATATATTCGTCTATAACGTTATGTATCGTAGCCTAAGGCAACCTAACATGCCGAATGTAATATTTTACAACATTCCTGGCGTGTCGTCGCCTACTTCTCGATGGGGACATTATATACGTCTATAACGTTGTATATCCTAACCTAACGCAACCTAACATCTGGGATGTATTATTTTACAACATTCCTGACTCGTCTGTTCCTACTTTTCGGTGGGAACATTATATACGTCTATAACGTTGTATATCCTAGTCCGAGGCAACCTAACATGTCGAATGTAATATTTTACAACATTCCTGGCGTGTCGTCGCCTACTTCTCGATGGGGACATTATATACATCTATAACCTTGTATATCCTAACCTAAGGCAACCTAACATCTCGGATGTAATATTTTACAACATTCTGGCGTATCGTCGCCTGCTTCTCGATGGGGAGATTATATACGTCTATAACGTTGTATATCCTAACCTAACGCAACCTAACATTTGGGATGTAATATTTTACAACATTCCTGGCATGTCGGTGCCTACGTCTCGGTGGGAACATTATATACGTCTATAACGATATATATCCTAACCTAAGGCAACCTAACATCTCGGATGTAATAGTTGAAAACATTCCTGGCGTGTCCACCCGTACTTCTCGGTGGGAACATTATATACGTCTATAACGTGATATATCCTAGCCTAAGGCCACATAACATGTCGAATGTAATATTTTACAACATTCCTGGCGTGTCGTCGCCTGCTTCTCGATGGGGACATTGTATACATCTATAACATTGTATATCCTAACCTAAGGCAACCTAACACCTCGGATGTAATATTTTACAACATTCTGGCGTGTCGTCGCCTGCTTCTCGATGGGGAGATTATATACGTCTATAGCTTTGTATATCCTAACCTAAGGGAACCTAACATCTCGGGTGTAATGTTTTACATCATTCCTGACGCGTCGACCCCTATTTTTCGGTGGGAATATTATATACGTCTATAACGTTATATATCCTAGCCTAAGGCATCCTAACACCTCGGATTTAATAGTTGACAACATTCCTGGCGTGTAGGCCCGTACTTCTCGGTGGGAACATTGTATACGTCTATAACGTTATATATCCTAGCCTAAGGCGACCTAACATATCGAATGTAATATTTTACATCATTCCTGGTGTGTCGTCGCCTGCTTCTCGATGGGAACATTATATACGTCTATAACGTTGTGTATCCTAACCTAACGCAACCTAACATCTGGGATGTAATATTCCTGGCGTGTCGTCGCCTACTTCTGGACGGGGACATTTTATACGTCTATAACGTTATATATCCTAACCTAAGGCAACCTAACATCTCGGATGTAATAGTTGACAACATTCCTGGCGTGTCCACCCGTACTTCTCGGTGGGAACATTATATACGTCTATAACGTGATATATCCTAGCCTTAGGCAACCTAACATCTCGGATGTAATATTTTATATCATTCCTGGCGTGTCGTCGCCTGCTTCTCGATGGGAACATTATATACGTCTATAACGTTGTGTATCCTAACCTAACGCAACCTAACATCTGGGATGTAATATTCCTGGCGTGTCGTCGCCTGCTTCTCGATGGGGACATAATATACGTCTATAACGTTGTATATCCTAACGTAACGCAACCTAACATCTGGAATGTAATATTTTACAACATTCCTGGCGTGTCGTCGCCTGCTTCCCGATGGGGACATAATATACGTCTATAACGTTGTATATCCTTACCTAACGCAACCTAACATCTGGGATGTAATATTTTACCAGATTCCTGGCATGTTGGTCCTCATGTCTCGGTGGAAACATTGTATACGTCTATAACGATATATATCCTAACCTAAGGCAACCTAACATCTCGGATGTAATAGTTGACAACATTCCAGGCGTGTCCGCCCGTACTTCTCGGTGGGAACATTATATACGTCTATAACGTTATATATCCTAGCCTAAGGCGACATAATATGTCGAATGTGATATTTTACAACATTCCTGGCGTGTCGTCTCCTGCTTCTCGATGGGGACATTATATACGTCTATAATTATGTATATCCTAACCTAACGCAACCTAACATCTGGGATGTAATATTTTACACGATTCCTGGCATGTCGGTCCTCAAGTCTCGGTAGGAACATTATATACGTCTATAACGATATATATACTAAAGTAAAACAACCTAACATCTCAAATGTAATACTTTACAACATTCCTGGCATGTCGGTCCCTACATCTCGGTGGGAACATTCTATACTTCTATAATATTGTATATCCTAACCTAAGGCAACCTAACATCTCGGATGTAATATTTTACAGCATTCCTGGCATGCCGGTCCCTACTTCTCGGTGGAAACATTGTATACGTCTATAACGATATATATCCTAACCCAAGGCAACCTAACATCTCGGATGTAATAGTTGACAACATTCCAGGCGTGTAGGCCCGTACTTCTCGGTGGGAACATTGTATACGTCTATAACGTTATATATCCTAGCCTAAGGCGACCTAACATGTCGAATGTAATATTTTACAACATTCCTGGCGTGTCGTCGCCTACTTCTCGATGGAGACATTATATACATCTATAACATTGTATATCCTAACCTAAGGCAGCCTAAAATCTCGGATGTAATATTTTACAACATTCCTGTCATATCGGTCCCTACGTCTCGGTGTAAACATTGTATACGGCCATAACGATATATATCCTAGCCTAAGGCAACCTAACATCTCGGATGTAATATTTTACAACATTCCTGGCATATCGGTCCCTACTTCTCGGTGGAAACATTGTATACGTCTATAACGATATATATCCTAGCCTAAGGCAACCTAACATCTCGGATGTAATATTTTACAACATTCCTGGCGCGTCGGCTCCTATTTTTCGGTGGGAATATTATATACGTCTATAACGTTATATATCATAACCTAAGGGACCCTAACATGTCGTATGTAATATTTTACAACATTCCTGGCGTGTCGTGGCCTGCTTCTCGATGGGGACATTATATACGTCTATAACGTTGTAAATCCTAACCTAAAGCAATCTAACATCTGGGATGTAATATTTTACAACATTCCTGGCGTGTCGTCGCCTAGTTTGGATGGGGTCATTATATACATCTATAACGCTGTATATCCTAACCTAAGGCAACCTAACATCTCGTATGTAATATTTTACAACATTCCTGGCATGTCGGTCCCTACATCCCGGTGGGAACATACTATACGTCTATAACGTTGTATATCCTAACCTAAGGGAACCTAACATCTCGAGTGTAAACTTTTACAACATTCCTGACGCGTCGGGCCCTATTTTTCTGTGGGAACATTATATACGGCTATAACGTTATATATCCTAGCCTAAGGCAACCTAACATGTCGAATGTAATATTTTACAACATTCCTGTCGTGTCGTCGCCTGCTTCTCGATGGGGAGATTATATACGTCTATAACGTTGTATATCCTAACCTAACGCAACCTAACATTTGGGATGTAATGTTTTACAACATTCCTTGCATGTCAGTGCCTACGTCTCGGTGGGAACATTATATACGTCTATAACGATATATATCCTAACCTAAGGCAACCTAACACCTCGGATGTAATAGTTGACAACATTCCTGGCGTGTAGGCCCGTACTTCTCGGTGGGAACGTTGTATACATCTATAACATTATATATCCTAGCCTAAGGCGACCTAACATATCGAATGTAATATTTTACATCATTCCTGGCGTGTCGTCGCCTGCTTCTCGATGGGAACATTATATACGTCTATAACGTTTTGTATCCTAACCTAACGCAACCTAACATCTGGGATGTAATATTCCTGGCGTGTCGTCGCCTACTTCTGGATGGGGACATTATATACGTCTATAACGTTATATATCCTAACCTAAGGCAACCTAACATCTCGGATGTAACAGTTGACAACATTCCTGGCGTGTCCACCCGTACTTCTCGGTGGGAACATTATATACGTCTATAACGTTATATATCCTAGCCTAAGGCCACATAACATGTGGAATGTAATATTTTACAACATTCCTGGCGTGTCGTCGCCTGCTTCTCGATGGGGACATTATATACATCTATAACATTGTATATCCTAACCTAAGGCAACCTAACATCTCGGATGTAATATTTTACAACATTCTGGCGTGTCGTCGCCTGCTTCTCGATGGGGAGATTATATACGTCTATAACGTTGTATATCCTAACCTAACGCAACCTAACATTTGGGATGTAATATTTTACAACATTCGTTGCATGTCGGTGCCTACGTCTCGGTGGGAACATTATATACGTCTATAACGATATATATCCTAACCTAAGGCAACCTAAACCTCGGATGTAATAGTTGGCAACATTCCTGGCGTGTAGGCCCGTACTTCTCGGTGGGAACATTGTATACGTCTATAACGATATATATCCTAGCCTAAGGCAACCTAACATCTCGGATGTAATATTTTACAACATTCCTGGCGCGTCGGCTCCTATTTTTCGGTGGGAACATTATATACGTCTATAACGTTATATATCATAACCTAAGGGACCCTAACATCTCGGATGTAATATTTTACAACATTCCTGGCGTGTCGTCTCCTACTTCTGGATGGGGGCATTATATACATCTATAACGTTGTATATCCTAACCTAAGGGAACCTAACATCTCGGGTGTAATATTTTACAACATTCCTGACGCGACGGCCCCTATTTTTCGGTGGGAATATTATATACGTCTATAACGTTATATATCATAACCTAAGGCAACCTAACATCTCGGATGTAATATTTTACAACATTCCTGGCATATCGGTCCCTACTTCTCGGTGGAAACATTGTATACGTCTATAACGATATATCTCCTAGCCTAAGGCAACCTAACATCTCGGATGTAATATTTTACAACATTCCTGGCGCGTCGGCTCCTATTTTTCGGTGGGAACATTATATACGTCTATAACGTTATATATCCTAACCTAAGGGACCCTAACATGTCGTATGTAATATTTTACAACATTCCTGGCGTGTCCTAGCCTGCTTCTCGATGGGGACATTATATACGTCTATAACGTTGTATATCCTAACCTAAAGCAATCTAACATCTGGGATGTAATATTTTACAACATTCCTGGCGTGTCGTCGCCTAGTTTGGATGGGGTCATTATATACATCTATAACGCTGTATATCCTAACCTAAGGCAACCTAACATCTCGGATGTAATATTTTACAACATTCCTGGCATGTCGGTCCCTACATCTCGGTGGGAACATACTATACGTCTATAACGTTGTATATCCTTACCTAAGGGATCCTAACATCTCGAGTGTAAACTTTTACAACATTCCTGACGCGTCGGGCCCTATTTTTCTGTGGGAACATTATATACGGCTATAACGTTATATATCCTAGCCTAAGGCAACCTAACATGTCGAATGTAATATTTTACAACATTCCTGTCGTGTCGTCGCCTGCTTCTCGATGGGGAGATTATATACGTCTATAACGTTGTATATCCTAACCTAACGCAACCTAACATTTGGAATGTAATGTTTTACAACATTCCTTGCATGTCAGTGCCTACGTCTCGGTGGGAACATTATATACGTCTATAACGACATATATCCTAACCTAAGGCAACCTAACACCTCGGATGTAATAGTTGACAACATTCCTGGCGTGTAGGCCCGTACTTCTCGGTGGGAACGTTGTATACATCTATAACGTTATATATCCTAGCCTAAGGCGACCTAACATATCGTATGTAATATTTTACATCATTCCTGGCGTGTCGTCGCCTGCTTCTCGATGGGAACATTATATACGTCTATAACGTTGTGTATCCTAACCTAACGCAACCTAACATCTGGGATGTAATATTCCTGGCGTGTCGTCGCCTACTTCTGGATGGGGACATTATATACGTCTATAACGTTATCTATCCTAACCTAAGGCAACCTAACATCTCGGATGTAACAGTTGACAACATTCCTGGCGTGTCCACCCGTACTTCTCGGTGGGAACCTTATATACGTCTATAACGTTATATATCCTAGCCTAAGGCCACCTAACATGTCGAATGTAATATTTTACAGCATTCCTGACGCGTCGGCCCCTATTTTTCAGTGGGAACATTATATACGTCTATAACGTTATATATCCTAGTCTAAGGCAACCTAACATGGCGAATGTAATATTTTACAACATTCCTGGCGTGTTGTCGCCTACTTCTCGATGGGGACATTATATACATCTATAATCTTGTATATCGTAACCTAAGGCAGCCTAACATCTCGGATGTAATATTTTACAACATTCCTGGCGTGTCGTCTCCTACTTCTGGATGGGGGCATTATATACATCTATAACGTTGTATATCCTAACCTAAGGGAACCTAACATCTCGGGTGTAATATTTTACAACATTCCTGACGCGACGGCCCCTATTTTTCGGTGGGAATATTATATACGTCTATAACGTTATATATCATAACCTAAGGCAACCTAACATCTCGGATGTAATATTTTACAACATTCCTGGCATATCGGTCCCTACTTCTCGGTGGAAACATTGTATACGTCTATAACGATATATATCCTAGTCTAAGGCAACCTAACACCTCGGATGTAATATTTTACAACATTCCTGGCGCGTCGGCTCCTATTTTTCGGTGGGAACATTATATACGTCTATAACGTTATATATCCTAACCTAAGGGACCCTAACATGACGTATGTAATATTTTACAACATTCCTGGCGTGTCGAAGCCTGCTTCTCGATGGGGACATTATATACGTCTATAACGTTGTATATCCTAACCTAAAGCAATCTAACATCTGGGATGTAATATTTTACAACATTCCTGGCGTGTCGTCGCCTAGTTTGGATGGGGTCATTATATACATCTATAACGCTGTATATCCTAACCTAAGGCAACCTAACATCTCGGATGTAATATTTTACAACATTCCTGGCATGTCGGTCCCTACATCTCGGTGGGAACATACTATACGTCTATAACGTTGTATATCCTAACCTAAGGGAACCTAACATCTCGAGTGTAAACTTTTACAACATTCCTGACGCGTCGGGCCCTATTTTTCGGTGGGAACATTATATACGTCTATAACGTTATATATCCTAGTCTAAGGCCACCTAACATGTCGAATGTAATATTTTACGACATTCCTGACGCGTCAGCCTCTATTTTTCGGTGGGAACATTATATACGTCTATAACGTTATATATCCTAGTCTAAGGCAACCTAACATGGCGAATGTAATATTTTACAACATTCCTGGCGTGTTGTCGCCTACTTCTCGATGGGGACATTATATACATCTATAATCTTGTATATCCTAACCTAAGGCAGCCTAACATCTCGGATGTAGTATTTTACAACATTCCTGGCGTGTCGTCTCCTACTTCTGGATGGGGTCATTATATACATCCATAACGTTGTATATCCTAATCTAAGAGAACCTAACATCTCGGGTGTAATATTTTACAACATTCCTGACGCGTCGGTCCCTATTTTTCGGTGGGAATATTATATACGTCTATAACGTTATATATCCTAGCCTAAGGCAACCTAACACCTCGGATGTAATAGTTGACAACATTCCTGGCGTGTCCACCCGTACTTCTCGGTGGGAACATTATATACGTCTATAACGTTATATATCCTAGCCTAAGGCCACATAACATGTGGAATGTAATATTTTACAACATTCCTGGCGTGTCGTCGCCTGCTTCTCGATGGGGACATTATATACATCTATAACATTGTATATCCTAACCTAAGGCAACCTAACATCTCGGATGTAATATTTTACAACATTCTGGCGTGTCGGCGCCTGCTTCTCGATGGGGAGATTATATACGTCTATAACGTTGTATATCCTAACCTAACGCAATCTAACATTTAGGATGTAATATTTTACAACATTCGTTGCATGTCGGTGCCTACGTCCCGGTGGGAACATTATATACGTCTACAACGATATATATCCTAACCTAAGGCAACCTAAACCTCGGATGTAATAGTTGACAACATTCCTGGCGTGTAGGCCCGTACTTCTCGGTGGGAACATTGTATACGTCTATAACGTTATATATCCTAGCCTAAGGCGACCTAACATATCGAATGTAATATTTTACATCATTCCTGGCTTGTCGGTCCCTACATCTCGGTGGGAACATACTATACGTCTATAACGTTGTATATCCTAACCTAAGGGAACCTAACATCTCGAGTGTAAACTTTTACAACATTCCTGACGCGTCGGGCCCTATTTTTCGGTGGGAACGTTATATACGGCTATAACGTTATATATCCTAGCCTAAGGCAACCTAACATGTCGAATGTAATATTTTACAACATTCCTGGCGTGTTGTCGCCTACTTCTCGATGGGGACATTATATACATCTATAATCTTGTATATCCTAACCTAAGGCAGCCTAACATCTCGGATGTAATATTTTACAACATTCCTGGCGTGTCGTCTCCTACTTCTGGATGGGGGCATTATATACATCTATAACGTTGTATATCCTAACCTAAGGGAACCTAACATCTCGGGTGTAATATTTTACAACATTCCTGACGCGACGGCCCCTATTTTTCGGTGGGAATATTATATACGTCTATAACATTGTATATCCTAACCTAAAGCAATCTAACATCTGGGATGTAATATTTTACAACATTCCTGGCGTGTCGTCGCCTAGTTTGGATGGGGTCATTATATACATCTATAACGCTGTATATCCTAACCTAAGGCAACCTAACATCTCGGATGTAATATTTTACAACATTCCTGACATGTCGGTCCCTACATCTCGGTGGGAACATACTATACGTCTATAAAGTTGTATATCTTAACCTAAGGGAACCTAACATCTCGAGTGTAAACTTTTACAACATTCCTGACGCGTCGGGCCCTATTTTTCGGTGGGAACATTATATACGGCTATAACGTTATATTTCCTAGCCTAAGGCAACCTAACATGTCGAATGTAATATTTTACAACATTCCTGTCGTGTCGTCGCCTGCTTCTCGATGGGGAGATTATATACGTCTATAACGTTGTATATCCTAACCTAACGCAACCTAACATTTGGGATGTAATATTTTACAACATTCGTTGCATGTCGGTGCCTACGTCTCGGTGGGAACATTATATACGTCTATAACGATATATATCCTAACCTAAGGCAACCTAAACCTCGGATGTAATAGTTGACAACATTCCTGGCGTGTAGGCCCGTACTTCTCGGTGGGAACATTGTATACGTCTATAACGTTATATATCCTAGCCTAAGGCGACCTAACATATCGAATGTAATATTTTACATCATTCCTGGCTTGTCGTCGCCTGCTTCTCGATGGGAACATTATTTACGTCTATAACTTTGTGTATCCTAACCTAACGCAACCTAGCATCTGGGATGTAATATTCCTGGCGTGTCGTCGCCTACTTCTGGGTGGGGTCATTATATACATCTATAACGCTGTATATCCTAACCTAAGGCAACCTAACATCTCGGATGTAATATTTTACAACATTCCTGGCATGTCGGTCCCTACATCTCGGTGGGAACATACTATACGTCTATAAAGTTGTATATCCTAACCTAGGGGAACCTAGCATCTCGAGTGTAAACTTTTACAACATTCCTGACGCGTCGGGCCCTATTTTTCGGTGGGAACATTATATACGGCTATAACGTTATATATCCTAGTCTAAGGCAACCTAACATGGCGAATGTAATATTTTACAACATTCCTGGCGTGTTGTCGCCTACTTCTCGATGGGGACATTATATACATCTATAATCTTGTATATCCTAACCTAAGGCAGCCTAACATCTCGGATGTAATATTTTACAACATTCCTGGCGTGTCGTCTCCTACTTCTGGATGGGGGCATTATATACATCTATAACGTTGTATATCCTAACCTAAGGGAACCTAACATCTCGGGTGTAATATTTTACAACATTCCTGACGCGACGGCCCCTATTTTTCGGTGGGAATATTATATACGTCTATAACGTTGTATATCCTAACCTAAAGCAATTTAACATCTGGGATGTAATATTTTACAACATTCCTGGCGTGTCGTCGCCTAGTTTGGATGGGGTCATTATATACATCTATAACGCTGTATATCCTAACCTAAGGCAACCTAACAACTCTGATGTAATAGTTGACAACATTCCTGGCGTGTCCACCCGTACTTCTCGGTGGGAACATTATATACGTCTATAACGTTATATATCCTAGCCTAAGGCCACATAACATGTGGAATGTAATATTTTACAACATTCCTGGCGTGTCGTCGCCTGCTTCTCGATGGGGACATTATATACATCTATAACATTGTATATCCTAACCTAAGGCAACCTAACATCTCGGATGTAATATTTTACAACATTCTGGCGTGTCGGCGCCTGCTTCTCGATGGGGAGATTATATACGTCTATAACGTTGTATATCCTAACCTAACGCAACCTAACATTTGGGATGTAATATTTTACAACATTCGTTGCATGTCGGTGCCTACGTCCCGGTGGGAACATTATATACGTCTACAACGATATATATCCTAACCTAAGGCAACCTAAACCTCGGATGTAATAGTTGACAACATTCCTGGCGTGTAGGCCCGTACTTCTCGGTGGGAACATTGTATACGTCTATAACGTTATATATCCTAGCCTAAGGCGACCTAACATATCGAATGTAATATTTTACATCATTCCTGGCTTGTCGTCGCCTGCTTCTCGATGGGAACATTATATACGTCTATAACGTTGTGTATCCTAACCTAACGCAACCTAGCATCTGGGATGT
Source organism: Xylocopa violacea (assembly GCA_963969225.1). Lineage (NCBI taxonomy): Eukaryota > Metazoa > Arthropoda > Insecta > Hymenoptera > Apidae > Xylocopa > Xylocopa violacea. Next base: position 452,255 of record CAXAJV010000532.1, on the reverse strand, counting down.
AATATTCCTGGCGTGTCGTCGCCTACTTCTGGATGGGGACATTATATACGTCTATAACGTTATATATCCGAACCTAAGGCAACCTAACATCTCGGATGTAATAGTTGACAACATTCCTGGTGTGTGCGCCCGTACTTCTCGGTGGGAACCTCATATATGTCTATAACGTTATATATCCTAGCCTAAGGCCACCTAACATCTCGGATGTAATATTTTACAACATTCCTGGCATGTCGGTCCCTACATCTCGGTGGGAACATACTATACGTCTATAACGTTGTATATCCTAACCTAAGGGAACCTAACATCTCGAGTGTAAACTTTTACAACATTCCTGACGCGTCGGGCCCTATTTTTCGGTGGGAACATTATATACGGCTATAACGTTATATATCCTAGCCTAAGGCAACCTAACATGTCGAATGTAATCTTTTACAACATTCCTGGCGTGTTGTCGCCTACTTCTCGATGGGGACATTATATACATCTATAATCTTGTATATCCTAACCTAAGGCAGCCTAACATCTCGGATGTAATATTTTACAACATTCCTGGCGTGTCGTCTCCTACTTCTGGATGGGGGCATTATATACATCTATAACGTTGTATATCCTAACCTAAGGGAACCTAACATCTCGGGTGTAATATTTTACAACATTCCTGACGCGACGGCCCCTATTTTTCGGTGGGAATATTATATACGTCTATAACATTGTATATCCTAACCTAAAGCAATCTAACATCTGGGATGTAATATTTTACAACATTCCTGGCGTGTCGTCGCCTAGTTTGGATGGGGTCATTATATACATCTACAACGCTGTATATCCTAACCTAAGGCAACCTAACATCTCGGATGTAATATTTTACAACATTCCTGACATGTCGGTCCCTACATCTCGGTGGGAACATACTATACGTCTATAAAGTTCTATATCTTAACCTAAGGGAACCTAACATCTCGAGTGTAAACTTTTACAACATTCCTGACGCGTCGGGCCCTATTTTTCGGTGGGAACATTATATACGGCTATAACGTTATATTTCCTAGCCTAAGGCAACCTAACATGTCGAATGTAATATTTTACAACATTCCTGTCGTGTCGTCGCCTGCTTCTCGATGGGGAGATTATATACGTCTATAACGTTGTATATCCTAACCTAACGCAACCTAACATTTGGGATGTAATATTTTACAACATTCGTTGCATGTCGGTGCCTACGTCTCGGTGGGAACATTATATACGTCTATAACGATATATATCCTAACCTAAGGCAACCTAAACCTCGGATGTAATAGTTGACAACATTCCTGGCGTGTAGGCCCGTACTTCTCGGTGGGAACATTGTATACGTCTATAACGTTATATATCCTAGCCTAAGGCGACCTAACATATCGAATGTAATATTTTACATCATTCCTGGCTTGTCGTCGCCTGCTTCTCGATGGGAACATTATTTACGTCTATAACTTTGTGTATCCTAACCTAACGCAACCTAGCATCTGGGATGTAATATTCCTGGCGTGTCGTCGCCTACTTCTGGATGGGGACATTATATACGTCTATAACGTTATATATCCGAACCTAAGGCAACCTAACATCTCGGATGTAATAGTTGACAACATTCCTGGCGTGTGCGCCCGTACTTCTCGGTGGGAACCTTATATACGTCTATAACGTTATATATCCTAGCCTAAGGCCACCTAACATGTCGAATGTAATATTTTACAGCATTCCTGACGCGTCGGCCCCTATTTTTCAGTGGGAACATTATATACGTCTATAACGTTATATATCCTAGTCTAAGGCAACCTAACATGTCGAATGTAATATTTTACAACATTCCTGGCGTGTTGTCGCCTACTTCTCGATGGGGACATTATATACATCTATAATCTTGTATATCCTAACCTAAGGCAGCCTAACATCTCGGATGTAATATTTTACAACATTCCTGGCGTGTCGTCTCCTACTTCTGGATGGGGGCATTATATACATCTATAACGTTGTATATCCTAACCTAAGGGAACCTAACATCTCGGGTGTAATATTTTACAACATTCCTGACGCGACGGCCCCTATTTTTCGGTGGGAATATTATATACGTCTATAACGTTGTATATCCTAACCTAAAGCAATCTAACATCTGGGATGTAATATTTTACAACATTCCTGGCATATCGGTCCCTACTTCTCGGTGGAAACATTGTATACGTCTATAACGATATATATCCTAGTCTAAGGCAACCTAACATCTCGGATGTAATATTTTACAACATTCCTGGCGCGTCGGCTCCTATTTTTCGGTGGGAACATTATATACGTCTATAACGTTATATATCCTAACCTAAGGGACCCTAACATGACGTATGTAATATTTTACAACATTCCTGGCGTGTCGAAGCCTGCTTCTCGATGGGGACATTATATACGTCTATAACGTTGTATATCCTAACCTAAAGCAATCTAACATCTGGGATGTAATATTTTACAACATTCCTGGCGTGTCGTCGCCTAGTTTGGATGGGGTCATTATATACATCTATAACGCTGTATATCCTAACCTAAGGCAACCTAACATCTCGGATGTAATATTTTACAACATTCCTGGCATGTCGGTCCCTACATCTCGGTGGGAACATACTATACGTCTATAACGTTGTATATCCTAACCTAAGGGAACCTAACATCTCGAGTGTAAACTTTTACAACATTCCTGACGCGTCGGGCCCTATTTTTCGGTGGGAACATTATATACGGCTATAACGTTATATATCCTAGCCTAAGGCAACCTAACATGTCGAATGTAATATTTTACAACATTCCTGTCGTGTCGTCGCCTGCTTCTCGATGGGGAGATTATATACGTCTATAACGTTGTATATCCTAACCTAACGCAACCTAACATTTGGGATGTAATGTTTTACAACATTCCTGGCGTGTCGTCGCCTGCTTCTCGATGGGAACATTATATACGTCTATAACGTTGTGTATCCTAACCTAAGGCAACCTAACACCTCGGATGTAATAGTTGACAACATTCCTGGCGTGTAGGCCCGTACTTCTCGGTGGGAACATTGTATACGTCTATAACGATATATATCCTAGCCTAAGGCGACCTAACATGTCGAATGTAATATTTTACATCATTCCTGGCGTGTCGTCGCCTGCTTCTCGATGGGAACATTACATACGTCTATAACGTTATATATCATAACCTAAGGCAACCGAACATCTGGAATGTAATATTTAACAACATTCCTGGCATATCAGTCCCTACTTCTCGGTGGAAACATTGTATACGTCTATAACGATATATATCCTAGCCTAGGGCAACCTAACATCTCGGATGTAATATTTTACAACATTCCTGCCGTGTCGTCGCCTACTTCTCGATGGGGACATTATATACGTCTATAACGTTATATATCCTAGCCTAAGGCAACCTGACATCTCGGATGTAACAGTTGACAACATTCCTGGCGTGTCCACCCGTACTTCTCGGTGGGAACATTATATACGTCTATAACGTTATATATCCTAGCCTAAGGCCACATAACATGTGGAATGTAATATTTTACAACATTCCTGGCGTGTCGTCGCCTGCTTCTCGATGGGGACATTATATACATCTATAACATTGTATATCCTAACCTAAGGCAACCTAACATCTCGGATGTAATATTTTACAACATTCTGGCGTGTCGGCGCCTGCTTCTCGATGGGGAGATTATATACGTCTATAACGTTGTATATCCTAACCTAACGCAATCTAACATTTGGGATGTAATATTTTACAACATTCGTTGCATGTCGGTGCCTACGTCCCGGTGGGAACATTATATACGTCTACAACGATATATATCCTAACCTAAGGCAACCTAAACCTCGGATGTAATAGTTGACAACATTCCTGGCGTGTAGGCCCGTACTTCTCGGTGGGAACATTGTATACGTCTATAACGTTATATATCCTAGCCTAAGGCGACCTAACATATCGAATGTAATATTTTACATCATTCCTGGCTTGTCGTCGCCTGCTTCTCGATGGGAACATTATATACGTCTATAACGTTGTGTATCCTAACCTAACGCAACCTAGCATCTGGGATGTAATATTCCTGGCGTGTCGTCGCCTACTTCTGGATGGGGACATTATATACGTCTATAACGTTATATATCCGAACCTAAGGCAACCTAACATCTCGGATGTAATAGTTGACAACATTCCTGGTGTTTGCGCCCGTACTTCTCGGTGGGAACCTTATATATGTCTATAACGTTATATATCCTAGCCTAAGGCGACATAATATGTCGAATGTGATATTTTACAACATTCCTGGCGTGTCGTCTCCTGCTTCTCGATGGGGACATTATATACGTCTATAATGATGTATATCCTAACCTAACGCAACCTAACATCTGGGATGTAATATTTTACAAGATTCCTGTCATGTCGGTCCTCAAGTCTCGGTAGGAACATTATATACGTCTATAACGATATATATCCTAAAGTAAAGCAACCTAACATCTCGGATGTAATACTTTACAACATTCCTGTCATGTCGGTCCCTACATCTCGGTGGGAACATTCTATACTTCTATAACGATATATATCCTAACCTAAGGCAACCTAACATCTCGGATGTAATAATTTACAACATTCTGGCGTGTTGTCGCCTGCTTCTCGATGGGGAGATTATATACGTCTATAACGTTGTATATCCTAACCTAACGCAACCTAACATTTGGGATGTAATATTTTACAACATTCGTTGCATGTCGGTGCCTACGTCTCGGTGGGAACATTATATACGTCTATAACGATATATATCCTAACCTAAGGCAACCACACACCTCGGATGTAATAGTTGACAACATTCCTGGCGTGTAGGCCCGTACATCTCGGCGGGAACATTGTATACGTCTATAACGTTATATATCGTAGCCTAAGGCGACCTAACATGTCGAATGTCATATTTTACATCATTCCTGGCGTATCGTCGCCTGTTTCTCGATGGGAAAATTATATACGTCTATAACGTTGTGTATCCTAACGTAACGCAACCTAACATCTGGGATGTAATATTCCTGGCGTGTCGTCGCCTACTTCTGGATGGGGAGATTATATACGTCTATAACGTTATATATCCTAACCTAAGGCAACCTAACATCTCGGATGTAATAGTTGACAACATTCCTGGCGTGTCCGCCCGTACTTCTCGGTGGGAACATTATATACGCCTATAACGTTATATATCCTAGCCTAAGGCCACATAACATGTCGAATGTCATATTTTACAACATTCCTGGCGTGTCGTCCCCTGCTTCTCGATGGGGACATTATATACGTCTATAACGTTGTATATCCTAACCTAAAGCAACCTAACATCTGGGATGTAATATTTTACAAGATTCCTGGCATGTCGGTCCTCAAGTCTCCGTAGGAACATTATATAAGTCTATGACGATATATATCCTAACCAAAAGCAACCTATCATCTCGGATGTAATACTTTACAACATTCCTGGCATGTCGGCCCCTACATCTCGGTGGGAACATTCTATACTTCTATAACATTGTATATCCTAACCTAAGGCAACCTAACATCTCGGATGTAATATTTTACAACATTCCTGGCATGTCGGTCCCTACTTCTCGGTGGAAACATTGTATACGTCTATAACGTTATATATCCTAACCTAAGGCAACCTAACATCTCGGATGTAATAGTTGACAACATTCCTGGCGTGTCCGCCCGTACTTCTCGGTGGGAACATTGTATACGTCTATAACGTTATATATCCTAGCTTAAGGCGACCTAACATATCGAATGTAATATTTTACATCATTCCTGGCGTGTCGTCGCCTGCTTCTCGATGGGAACATTATATACGTCTATAACGTTGTGTATCCTAACCTAACGCAACCTAACATCTGGGATGTAATATTCCTGGCGTGTCGTCGCCTACTTCTGGATGGGGACATTATATACGTCTATAACATTATATATCCTAACCTAAGGCAACCTAACATCTCGGATGTAATATTTTACAACATTCCTTGCATGTCGGTGCCTACGTCTCGGTGGGAACATTATATACGTCTATAACGATATATATCCTAACCTAAGGCAACCTAACACCTCGGATGTAATATTTTACAACATTCCTGACGCGTCGGCCCCTATTTTTCGGTGGGAACTTTATATACGTCTATATCGTTATATATCCTAGTCTAAGGCAACCTAACATGTCGAATGTAATATTTTACAACATTCCTGGCGTGTCGTCGCCTACTTCTCGATGGGGACATTATATACGTCGATAACATAATATATCCTAGCCTAAGGCAACCTAACATGTCGAATGTAATATTTTACAACATTCCTGGCATGTCGGTCCCTACTTCTCGGTGGGAATATTATATACGTCTATAACGTTATATATCATAACCTAAGGCAACCTAACATCTCGGATGTAATATTTTACAACATTCCTGGCATATCGGTCCCTACTTCTCGGTGGAAACATTGTATACGTCTATAACGATATATATCCTAGCGTAAGGCAACCTAACATCTCGGATGTAATATTTTACAACATTCCTGGCGTGTCGTCGCCTACTTCTCGATGGGGACATTATATACTTCTATAACATTGTATATCGTAACCTAAGGCAACCTAACATCTCGGATGTAATATTTTACAACATTCTGGCGTGTCGTCGCCTGCTTCTCGATGGGGAGATTATATACGTCTATAACGTTGTATGTCCTAACCTAACGCAACCTAACATCTGGGATGTAATGTTTTACAAGATTCCTGGCATGTCGGTCCCCAAGTATCGGTAGGAACATTATATACGTCTATAACGATATATATCCTAACCTAAGGGAACCTTACATCTCGGATGTAATATTTTACAACATTCCTGGCGTGTCGTCGCCTACTTCTGGATGGGGACATTATATACATCTATAACGTCATATATCCTAACCTAAGGGAACATAACATCTCGGGTGTAATATTTTACAACATTCCTGGCGTGTCGTCGCCTACTTCTCGATGGGGACATTATATACATCTATAACATTGTATATCCTAACCTAAGGCAACCTAACATCTCGGATGTAATATTTTACAACATTCTGGCGTGTCGTCGCCTACTTCTGGATGGGGACATTATATACGTCTATAACGTTATATATCCTAACCTAAGGCAACCTAACATCTCGGATGTAATAGTTGACAACATTCCTGGCGTGTCCGCCCGTACTTCTCGGTGGGAACATTATATACGTCTATAACGTTATATATCCTAGCCTAAGGCCACCTAACGTGTCGAATGTAAAATTTTACAGCATTCCTGACGCGTCGGCCCCTATTTTTCGGTGGCAACATTATATACGTCTATAACGTTATATATCCTAGTCTAAGGCAACCTAACATGTCGAATGTAATATTTTATAACATTCCTGGCATGTCGGTCCCTACATCTCGGTGGGAACATACTATACGTCTATAACGTTGTTTATCCTAACCTAAGGGAACCTAACATCTCGGGTGTAATATTTTACAACATTCCTTACGCGTCGGCCCCTATTTTTCGGTGGGAACATTATATACGTCTATAACGTTATATATCCTAGCCTAAGGCAACCTAACATGTCGAATGTAATATGTTACAACATTCCTGGCGTGTCGTCGCCTACTTCTCGATTGGGACATTATATACATCTATAACATTGTATATCCTAACCTAAGGGTACCTAACAACTCGGATGTAATATTTTACAACATTCTGGCGTTTCGTCGCATGCTTCTCGATGGGGTGATTATATACTTATATAACGTTGTACATCCTAACCTAACGCAACCTAACATTTGGGATGTAATATTTTACAACATTCCTTGCATGTCAGTGCCAACGTCTCGGTGGGAACATTATATACGTCTATAACGATATATATCCTAACCTAAGGCAACCTAACACCTCGGATGTAATAGTTGACAACATTCCTGGCGTGTAGGCCCGTACTTCTCGGTGGGAACATTGTATACGTCTATAACGTTGTATATCCTAACGTAACGCAACCTAACATTTGGGATGTAATATTTTACAACATTCCTGGCATGTCGGTCCCTACTCCTCGGCGGAAACATTGTATACGTCTATAACGATATATATCCTAGTCTAAGGCAACCTAATATGTCAAATGTAATATTTTACAACATTCCTGGCGTGTCGTCGCCTACTTCTCGATGGGGACATTATATAAATCTATAACCTTGTATATCCTAACCTAAAGCAGCCTAACATCTCGGATGTAATATTTCACAACATTCCTGGCATGTCGGTCCCTACTTCTCGGTGGAAACATTGTATACGTCTATAACGATATATATGCTAACCTAAGGCAAACTAACATCTCGGATGTAATAGTTGACAACATTCCAGGCGTGTCAGCCCGTACTTCTCGGTGGGAACATTATATACGTCTATAACGCTATATATCTTAGCCTAAGGCGACCTAACATGTCGAATGTAATATTTTACAACATTCCTGGCCTGTCGTCTCCTGCTCCTCGATGGGGACATTATATACGTCTATAACGTTGTATATCCTAACCTAAAGCAACCTAACATCTCGGATGTAATAGTTGACAACATTCCTGGCGTGTAGGCCCGTACTTCTCGGTGAGAACATTCTATACGTCTATAGCGTTGTATATCCTAGCCTAAGGCGACCTAATATATCGAACGTAATATTTTACATCATTCCTGGCGTCTCATCGCCTGCTTCTCAATGGGAACATTATATACGTCTATAACGTTGTATATCCTAACCTAACGCAACCTAACATCTGGGATGTAATATTCCTGGCGTGTCGTCGCCTACACCTGGATGGGGACATTATATACGTCTATAACATTATATATCCTAACCTAAGGCAACCTAACATCTCGGATGTAATATTTTACAACATTCCTGGCATGTCGGTCCCTACATCTCGGTGGGAACATACTATACGTCTATAACGTTGTATATCCTAACCTAAGGGAACCTAACACCTCGGGTGTAATATTTTACAACATTCCCAACACGTCGGCCCCTATTTTTCGGTGAGAACATTATATACATTTATAACGGTATATATCCTAGCCTAAGGCAACCTAACATCTCGGATGTAATAGTTGACATCATTCCTGCCGTGTCCGCCCGTACTTCTCGGTGGGAACATTATATACGTCTATAACGTGATATATCCTAGCCTAAGGCTACATAACATGTCGAATGTAATATTTTACAACATTCCTGGCGTGTCGTCGCCTGCTTCTCGATGGGGACATTATATACGTCTGTAACGTTGTATATCCTAACCTAAAGCAACCTAACATCTGGGATGTAATATTTTACAAGATTCCTGGCATGTCGGTCCCCAAGTCTCGGTAGGAACATTATATACGTCTATAACGATATATATCCAAACCTAAGGGAACCTAACATCTCGCATGTAATATTTTACAACATTCCTGGCATGTCGGTCCCTACTTCTCGGTGGTAGTATTATATACGTCTATAACGTTATATATCATAACCTAAGGCAACCTAACATCTCGGATGTAATATTTTACAACATTCCTGGCATATGGGTCCCTACTTCTCGGTGGAAACATTGTATACGTCTATAACGATATATATCCTAGCCTAAGGCAACCTAACATCTCGGATGTAATATTTTACAACATTCCTGGCGTGTCGTCGCCTACTTCTCGATGGGGACATTATATACATCTATAACATTGTATATCCTAACCTAAGGCAACCTAACATCTCGGATGTAATATTTTACAACATTCTGGCGTGTCGTCGCCTGCTTCTCGATGGGGAGATTATATACGTCTATAACGTTGTATATCCTAACCTAACGCAACCTAACATTTGGGATGTAATATTTTACATCATTCCTTGCATGTCGGTGCCTACGTCTCGGTGGGAACAGTATATACGTCTATAACGATATATATCCTAACCTAAGGCAACCTAACACCTCGGATGTAATAGTTGACAACATTCCTGTCGTGTCCGCCCGTACTTCTCGGTGGGAACATTATATACGTCTATAACGTTATATATCCTAGCCTAAGGCCACCTAACGTGTCGAATGTAAAATTTTACAGCATTCCTGACGCGTCGGCCCCTATTTTTCGGTGGCAACATTATATACGTCTATAACGTTATATATCCTAGTCTAAGGCAACCTAACATGTCGAATGTAATATTTTATAACATTCCTGGCGTGTCGTCGCCTGCTTCTCGATGGGGACATTATATACGTCTATAACGTTGTATATCCTAACCTAACGCAACCTAACATCTCGGATGTAATATTTTACAACATTCCTGGCGTGTCGTCGCCTACTTCTGGATAGGGTCATTATATACATCTATAACGTTGTATATCCTAACCTAAGGCAACCTAACATCCCGAATGTAATATTTTATAACATTCCTGGCGTGTCGTCGCCTGCTTCTCGATGGGGACATTATATACGTCTATAACGTTGTATATCCTAACCTAACGCAACCTAACATTTGGGATGTAATATTTTACAACATTCCTTGCATGTCAGTGCCAACGTCTCGGTGGGAACATTATATACGTCTATAACGATATATATCCTAACCTAAGGCAACCTAACACCTCGGATGTAATAGTTGACAACATTCCTGGCGTGTAGACCCGTACTTCTCGGTGGGAACATTGTATACGTCTATAACGTTGTATATCCTAACGTAACGCAACCTAACATTTGGGATGTAATATTTTACAACATTCCTGGCATGTCGGTCCCTACTCCTCGGCGGAAACATTGTATACGTCTATAACGATATATATGCTAACCTAAGGCAAACTAACATCTCGGATGTAATAGTTGACAACATTCCAGGCGTGTCAGCCCGTACTTCTCGGTGGGAACATTATATACGTCTATAACGCTATATATCTTAGCCTAAGGCGACCTAACATGTCGAATGTAATATTTTACAACATTCCTGGCCTGTCGTCTCCTGCTCCTCGATGGGGACATTATATACGTCTATAACGTTGTATATCCTAACCTAAAGCAACCTAACATCTCGGATGTAATAGTTGACAACATTCCTGGCGTGTAGGCCCGTACTTCTCGGTGAGAACATTCTATACGTCTATAGCGTTGTATATCCTAGCCTAAGGCGACCTAATATATCGAACGTAATATTTTACATCATTCCTGGCGTCTCATCGCCTGCTTCTCAATGGGAACATTATATACGTCTATAAGGTTGTATATCCTAACCTAACGCAACCTAACATCTGGGATGTAATATTCCTGGCGTGTCGTCGCCTACACCTGGATGGGGACATTATATACGTCTATAACATTATATATCCTAACCTAAGGCAACCTAACATCTCGGATGTAATATTTTACAACATTCCTGGCATGTCGGTCCCTACATCTCGGTGGGAACATACTATACGTCTATAACGTTGTATATCCTAACCTAAGGGAACCTAACACCTCGGGTGTAATATTTTACAACATTCCCAACACGTCGGCCCCTATTTTTCGGTGAGAACATTATATACATTTATAACGGTATATATCCTAGCCTAAGGCAACCTAACATCTCGGATGTAATAGTTGACAACATTCCTGCCGTGTCCGCCCGTACTTATCGGTGGGAACATTATATACGTCTATAACGTGATATATCCTAGCCTAAGGCTACATAACATGTCGAATGTAATATTTTACAACATTCCTGGCGTGTCGTCGCCTGCTTCTCGATGGGGACATTATATACGTCTATAACGTTGTATATCCTAACCTAAAGCAACCTAACATCTGGGATGTAATATTTTACAAGATTCCTGGCATGTCGGTCCCCAAGTCTCGGTAGGAACATTATATACGTCTATAACGATATATATCCAAACCTAAGGGAACCTAACATCTCGGATGTAATATTTTACAACATTCCTGGCATGTCGGTCCCTACTTCTCGGTGGTAGTATTATATACGTCTATAACGTTATATATCATAACCTAAGGCAACCTAACATCTCGGATGTAATATTTTACAACATTCCTGGCATATGGGTCCCTACTTCTCGGTGGAAACATTGTATACGTCTATAACGATATATATCCTAGCCTAAGGCAACCTAACATCTCGGATGTAATATTTTACAACATTCGTGGCGTGTCGTCGCCTACTTCTCGATGGGGACATTATATACATCTATAACATTGTATATCCTAACCTAAGGCAACCTAACATCTCGGATGTAATATTTTACAACATTCTGGCGTGTCGTCGCCTGCTTCTCGATGGGGAGATTATATACGTCTATAACGTTGTATATCCTAACCTAACGCAACCTAACATTTGGGATGTAATATTTTACATCATTCCTTGCATGTCGGTGCCTACGTCTCGGTGGGAACAGTATATACGTCTATAACGATATATATCCTAACCTAAGGCAACCTAACACCTCGGATGTAATAGTTGACAACATTCCTGTCGTGTCCGCCCGTACTTCTCGGTGGGAACATTATATACGTCTATAACGTTATATATCCTAGCCTAAGGCCACCTAACGTGTCGAATGTAAAATTTTACAGCATTCCTGACGCGTCGGCCCCTATTTTTCGGTGGCAACATTATATACGTCTATAACGTTATATATCCTAGTCTAAGGCAACCTAACATGTCGAATGTAATATTTTATAACATTCCTGGCGTGTCGTCGCCTGCTTCTCGATGGGGACATTATATACGTCTATAACGTTGTATATCCTAACCTAACGCAACCTAACATCTCGGATGTAATATTTTACAACATTCCTGGCGTGTCGTCGCCTACTTCTGGATAGGGTCATTATATACATCTATAACGTTGTATATCCTAACCTAAGGCAACCTAACATCCCGAATGTAATATTTTATAACATTCCTGGCGTGTCGTCGCCTGCTTCTCGATGGGGACATTATATACGTCTATAACGTTGTATATCCTAACCTAACGCAACCTAACATCTCGGATGTAATATTTTACAACATTCCTGGCATGTCGGTCCCTACATCTCGGTGGGAACATACTATACGTCTATAACGTTGTTTATCCTAACCTAAGGGAACCTAACATCTCGGGTGTAATATTTTACAACATTCCTTACGCGTCGGCCCCTATTTTTCGGTGGGAACATTATATACGTCTATAACGTTATATATCCTAGCCTAAGGCAACCTAACATGTCGAATGTAATATGTTACAACATTCCTGGCGTGTCGTCGCCTACTTCTCGATGGGGACATTATATACATCTATAACATTGTATATCCTAACCTAAGGGTACCTAACAACTCGGATGTAATATTTTACAACATTCTGGCGTTTCGTCGAATGCTTCTCGATGGGGTGATTATATACCTATATAACGTTGTACATCCTAACCTAACGCAACCTAACATTTGGGATGTAATATTTTACAACATTCCTTGCATGTCGGTGCCAACGTCTCGGTGGGAACATTATATACGTCTATAACGATATATATCCTAACCTAAGGCAACCTAACACCTCGGATGTAATAGTTGACAACATTCCTGGCGTGTAGGCCCGTACTTCTCGGTGGGAACATTGTATACGTCTATAACTTTGTATATCCTAACCTAACGCAACCTAACATTTGGGATGTAATATTTTACAACATTCCTGGCATGTCGGTCCCTACTCTTCGGCGGAAACATTGTATACGTCTATAACGATATATATCCTAGTCTAAGGCAACCTAATATGTCAAATGTAATATTTTACAACATTCCTGGCGTGTCGTCGCCTACTTCTCGATGGGGACATTATATAAATCTATAACCTTGTATATCCTAACCTAAAGCAGCCTAACATCTCGGATGTAATATTTCACAACATTCCTGGCATGTCGGTCCCTACTTCTCGGTGGAAACATTGTATACGTCTATAACGATATATATGCTAACCTAAGGCAAACTAACATCTCGGATGTAATAGTTGACAACATTCCAGGCGTGTCAGCCCGTACTTCTCGGTGGGAACATTATATACGTCTATAACGCTATATATCTTAGCCTAAGGCGACCTAACATGTCGAATGTAATATTTTACAACATTCCTGGCCTGTCGTCTCCTGCTCCTCGATGGGGACATTATATACGTCTATAACGTTGTATATCCTAACCTAAAGCAACCTAACATCTCGGATGTAATAGTTGACAACATTCCTGGCGTGTAGGCCCGTACTTCTCGGTGAGAACATTCTATACGTCTATAGCGTTGTATATCCTAGCCTAAGGCGACCTAATATATCGAACGTAATATTTTACATCATTCCTGGCGTCTCATCGCCTGCTTCTCAATGGGAACATTATATACGTCTATAACGTTGTATATCCTAACCTAGCGCAACCTAACATCTGGGATGTAATATTCCTGGCGTGTCGTCGCCTACTTCTGGATAGGGACATTATATACGTCTATAACGTTATATATCCTAACCTAAGGGAACCTAACATCTCGGGTGTAATATTTGAAAACATTCCCGGCGTGTTAGCCCGTACTTCTCGGTGGGAACATCATATACGTCTATAGCGATATATATCATAGCCTAAGGCAACCTAACATCTCGGATGTAATATTTTACAACATTCCTGGCGCGTCGGCTCCTATTTTTCGGTGGGAACATTATATACGTCTATAACGTTATATATCCTAACCTAAGGGAATCTAACATCTCGGGTGTAATATTTTACAACATTCATGACACGTCGTCGCCTGCTTCTCGATGGGGACATTATATAAGTCTATAACGTTGTATATCCTAACCTAACGCAACCTAACATCTGGGATGTAATATTCCTGTCGTGTCGTCGCCTACTTCTGGATGGGGACATTGTATACGTCTATAACGATATATATCCTAGTGTAAGGCAACCTAATATGTCAAATGTAATATTTTACAACATTCCTGGCGTGTCGTCGCCTACTTCTCGATGGGGACATTATATAAATCTATAACGTTGTATATCCTAACCTAACGCAGCCTAACATCTCGGATGTAATATTTTATAACATTCCTGGCGCTTCGGCTCCTACTTTTCGGTGGGAACATTATATACGTCTATAACGTTGTGTATCCTAACCTAACGCAACCTAACATCTGGGATGTAATATTTTACAACATTCCTGGCATGTCGGCCCCTATTTCTCGGTGGGAATATTATATACGTCTATAACGTTATATATCCTAGCCTAAGGCAACCTAACATCTCGAGTTTAATATTTTACAACATTCCTGACGCGTCGGCCCCTATTTCTCGGTGGGAACATTATATACGTCTATAACGTTATATATCATAACCTAAGGCAACCTAAAATCTCTACCGTAACAGTTTACAACATTCCTGGCGTGTCGGCACGTACTTCTCGGTGCGAACATTATATACGTCTATAACGTTATATATCCTAGCCTAAGGCAACCTAAGATGTCGAATGTAATATTTTACAACATTCCTGGCGTGTCGTCGCCTACTTCACGATGGGGACATTATATACATCTATAACATTGTATATCCTAACCTAAGGCAACCTAACATCTCGGATGTAATATTTTACAACATTCTGGCGTGTCGTCGCCTGCTTCTCGATGGGGAGATTATATACGTCTATAACGTTGTATATCCTAACCTAACGCAACCTAACATTTGGGATGCAATATTTTACAACATTCCTAGCATGTCGGTGCCTACGTCTCGGTGGGAACATTATATACGTCTATAACAATATATGTCCCAACCTAAGGCAACCTAACACATCGGATGTAATAGTTGACAACATTCCTGGCGTCTAGGCCCGTACTGCTCGGTGGGAACATTGTATACGTCTATAACGTTATATATCCTAGCCCAAGGCGACCTAACATGTCGAATGTAATATTTTACATCATTCCTGGCGTGTCGTCGCCTGCTTCTCGATGGGAACATTATATACGTCTATAACGTTGTGTATCCTAACCTAACGCAACCTAACATCTGGGATGTAATATTCCTGGCGTGTCGTCGCCTACTTCTGGATGGGGAGATTATATACGTCTATAACGTTATATATCCTAACCTAAGGCAACCTAACATCTCGGATGTAATAGTTGACAACATTTCTGGCGTGTCCGCCCGTACTTCTCGGTGGGAACATTATATACGTCTATAACGTTATATATCCTAGCCTAAGGCCACATAACATGTCGGATGTAATATTTTACAACATTCCTGGCGTGTCGTCGCCTGCTTCTCGATGGGGACATTATATACGTCTATAACGTTGTATATCCTAACCTAACGCAACCTAACATCTGGGATGTAATATTTTACAACATTCCTGGCATATCGGTCCCTACGTCTCGGTGGAAACATTGTATACGTCTATAACGATATATATCCTAGCCTAATGCGACCTAACATATCGAATGTAATATTTTACAACATTCCTAGAGTGTCGTCGCCTGCTTCTCGAAGGGGACATTATATACGTCTATAACGTTGTATATCCTAACCTAAAGCAACCTAACATCTGGGATGTAATATTTTACAAGATTCCAGGCATGTCGGTCCCCAAGTCTCGGTAGGAACATTATATACGTCTATAACGATATATATCCAAACCTAAGGGAACCTAACATCTCGGATGTAATATTTTACAACATTCCTGGCATGTCGGTCCCTACATCTCGGCGGGAACACACTATACGTCTATAACGTTATATGTCATAACCTAAGGCAACCTAACATCTCGGATGTAATATTTTCCAACATTCCTGGCATATGGGTCCCTACTTCTCGGTGGAAACATTGTATACGTCTATAACGATATATATCCTAGCCTAAGGCAACCTAACATCTCGGATGTAATATTTTACAACATTCCTGGCGTGTCGTCGCCTACTTCTCGATGGGGACATTATATACATCTATAACATTGTATATCCTAACCTAAGGCAACCTAACATCTCGGATGTAATATTTTACAACATTCTGGCGTGTCGTCGCCTGCTTCTCGATGGGGAGATTATATACGTCTATAACGTTGTATATCCTAACCTAACGCAACCTAACATTTGGGATGTAATATTTTACAACATTCCTTGCATGTCGGTGCCTACGTCTCGGTGGGAACAGTATATACGTCTGTAACGATATATATCCTAACCTAAGGCAACCTAACACCTCGGATGTAATAGTTGACAACATTCCTGGCGTCTAGGCCCGTACTTCTCGGTGGGAACATTGTATACGTCTATAACGTTATATATCCTAGCCCAAGGCGACCTAACATGTCGAATGTAATATTTTACATCATTCCTGGCGTGTCGTCGCCTGCTTCTCGATGGGAACATTATATACGTCTATAACGTTGTGTATCCTAACCTAACGCAACCTAACATCTGGGATGTAATATTCCTGACGTGTCGTCGCCTACTTCTGGATGGGGAGATTATATACGTCTATAACGTTATATATCCTAACCTAAGGCAACCTAACATCTCGGATGTAATAGTTGACAACATTTCTGGCGTGTCCGCCCGTACTTCTCGGTGGGAACATTATATACGTCTATAACGTTATATATCCTAGCCTAAGGCCACATAACATGTCGGATGTAATATTTTACAACATTCCTGGCGTGTCGTCGCCTGCTTCTCGATGGGGACATTATATACGTCTATATCGTTGTATATCCTAACCTAACGCAACCTAACTTCTGGGATGTAATATTTTACAACATTCCTGGCATGTCGGTCCCTACGTATCGGTGGTAACATTACATACGTCTATAACGTTATATATCCTAGCCTAACGCAACCTAACATTTGGGATGCAATATTTTACAACATTCCTGGCATGTGTGTTCCTACTTTTCGGTGGGAACATTATATACGTCTATAACGTTGTATATCCTAGTCCAAGGCAACCTAACATGTCGAATGTAATATTTTACAACATTCCTGGCGTGTCGTCGCCTACTTCTCGATGGGGACATTACATACATCTATAACCTTGTATATCCTAACCTAAGGCAACCTAACATCTCGGATGTAATATTTTACAACATTCCTGCCGTGTCGTCGCCTGCTTCTCGATGGGGACATTATATACGTCTTTAACGTTGTATATCCTAACCTAAAGCAACCTAACATCTGGGATGTAATATTTTACAAGATTCCTGGCATGTCGGTCCCCAAGTCTCGGTAGGAACATTATATACGTCTATAACGATATATATCCAAACCGAAGGGAACCTAACATCTCGGATGTACTATTTTACAAAATTCCTGGCATGTCGGTCCCTACATCTCGGTGGGAACTTACTATACGTCTATAAAGTTGTATATCCTAACCTAAGGGAACCTAACATCTCGGGTGTAATATTTTACAACATTCCTGACTCGTCGGCCCCTATTTTTAGGTAGGAACATTATATACGTTTATAACGCTATATATCCTAGCCTAAGGCCACCTAAGATGTCGAATGTAATATTTTACAACATTCCTGGCGTGTCGTCGCCTGCTTCTTGATGGGGACATTATATACATCTATAACGTTGTATATCCTAACCTAACGGAACCTAACATCTGGGATGTAATATTTTACAACATTCTGGCGTGTCGTCGCCTGCTTCTCGATGGGGAGATTATATACGTCTATAACGTTGTATATCCTAACCTAACGCAACCTAACATTTGGGATGTAATATTTTACAACATTCGTTGCATGTCGGTGCCTACGTCTCGGTGGGAACATTATATACGTCTATAACGATATATATCCTAACCTAAGGCAACCTAAACCTCGGATGTAATAGTTGACAACATTCCTGGCGTGTAGGCCCGTACTTCTCGGTGGGAACATTGTATACGTCTATAACGTTATATATCCTAGCCTAAGGCGACCTAACATGTCGAATGTAATATTTTACAACATTCATGGCGTGTCGTCTACTGCTTCTCGATGGGGACATTATATACGTCTATAATGTTGTATATCTTAACCTAACGCAACTTAACATCTGGGATGTAATATTTTACAGCATTCGTGGTGTGTCGTCGCCTACTTCTGGATGGGGTCATTATATACATCTATAACGTTGTATATCCTAACCTAAGGGAACCTAACACCTCGGGTGTAATATTTTACAACATTCCCGACGCGTCGGCCCCTATTTTTCGGTGAGAACATTATATACATTTATAACGGTATATATCCTAGCCTAAGGCAACCTAACATCTCGGATGTAATAGTTGACAACATTCCTGGCGTGTCCGCCCGTACTTCTCGGTGGGAAAATTATATACGTCTATAACGTGATATATCCTAGCCTAAGGCTACATAACATGCCGAATGTAATATTTTACAACATTCCTGGCGTGTCGTCGCCTGCTTCTCGATGGGGACATTATATACGTCTATAACGTTATATATCCTAGTCTAAGGCAACCTAACATGTCGACTGTAATATTTTACAACATTCCTGGCGTGTCGTCGCCTGCTTCTCGATGGGGACATAATATACATCTATAACATTGTATATCCTAACCTAAGGCAACCTCACATCTCGGATGTAATATTTTACAACATTCTCGCGTGTCGTCGCCGGCTTCTCGATTGGGGACATTATATACGTCTATAACGTTGTATATCCTAACTTAAAGCAACCTAACATCTGGGATGTAATATTTTACAACATTCCTGGCATATCGGTCCCTACTTCTCGGTGGAAACATTGTGTACGTCTATAACGATATATATCCTAGCCTAAGGCAACCTAACATCTCGGATGTAATATTTTACAACATTCCTGGCGCGTCGGTTCCTATTTTTCGGTGGGAACATTATATACGTCTATAACGTTATATATCCTAACCTAAGGCAACCTAACATCTCGGATGTAATATTTTACAACATTCCTGGCATGTCGGTCCCTACATCTCGGTGGGAACATACTATACGTCTATAACGTTGTATATCCTAACCTAAGGGAACCTAACATCTCGAGTGTAAACTTTTACAACATTCCTGACGCGTCGGGCCCTATTTTTCGGTGGAAACATTATATACGGCTATAACGTTATATATCCTAGCCTAAGGCAACCTAACATGTCGAATGTTATATTTTACAACATTCCTGTCGTGTCGTCGCCTGGTTCTCGATGGTGAGATTATATACGTCTATAACGTTGTATATCCTAACCTAACGCAACCTAACATTTGGGATGTAATATTTTACAACATTCCTTGCATGTCGGTGCCTACGTCTCGGTGGGAACATTATATACGTCTATAACGATATATATCCTAACCTAAGGCAACCTAACACCTCGGATGTAATAGTTGACAACATTCCTGGCATGTAGGCCCGTACTTCTCGGTGGGAACATTGTATACGTCTATAACGATATATATCCTAGCCTAAGGCGACCTAACATGTCGAATGTAATATTTTACATCATTCCTGGCGTGTCGTCGCCTTCTTCTCGATGGGAGCATTACATACGTCTATAACGTTATATATCATAACCTAAGGCAACCGAACATCTGGAATGTAATATTTTACAACATTCCTGGCATATCAGTCCCTACTTCTCGGAGGAAACATTGTATACGTCTATAACGATATATATCCTAGCCTAAGGCAACCTAACATATCGAATGTAATATTTTACATCATTCCTGGCGTGTCGTCGCCTGCTTCTCGATGGGAACATAATATACGTCTATAACGTTGTGTATACTACCCTAACGCAAACTAACATCTGGGATGTAATATTCCTGGCGTGTCGTCGCCTACTTCTGGATGGGGACATTATATACGTCTATAACATTATATATCCTAACCAAAGCCAACCTAACATCTCGGATGTAATATTTTACAACATTCCTGGCATGTCGGTTCCTACATCTCGGTGGGGACATACTATACGTCTATAACGTTGTATATCCTATCCTAAGGGAACATAACATCTCGGGTGTAATATTTTACAACATTTCTGACGCGTCGGCCCCTATTTTTCGGTGGGAACATTATATACGTCTATAACGTTATATATCCTAGCCTAAGGCGACCTAACATGTCGAATGTAATATTTTACAACATTCCTGGCGTGTCGTCTACTGCTTCTCGATGGGGACATTATATACGTCTATAATGTTGTATATCTTAACCTAACGCAACTTAACATCTGGGATGTAATATTTTACAGCATTCGTGGTGTGTCGTCGCCTACTTCTGGATGGGGTCATTATATACATCTATAACGTTGTATATCCTAACCTAAGGGAACCTAACACCTCGGATGTAATAGTTGACAACATTCCTGGCGTGTAGGCCCGTACTTCTCGGTGGGAACATTGTATACGTCTATAACGTTATATATCCTAGCCTAAGGCGACCTAACATATCGAATGTAATATTTTACATCATTCCTGGCGTGTCGTCGCCTGCTTCTCGATGGGAACATTATATACGTCTATAACGTTGTGTATCCTAACCTAACGCAACCTAACATTTGGGATGTAATATTCCTGGCGTGTCGTCGCCTACTTCTGGATGGGGACATTATATACGTCTATAACGTTATATATCCTAACCTAAGGCAACCTAACATCTCGGATGTAATAGTTGGCAAAATTCCTGGCGTGTCCGCCCGTACTTCTCGGTGGGAACATTATATACGTCTATAACGTTGTATATCCTAGCCTAAGGCCAGCTAACATGTCGAATGTAATATTTTACAACATTCCTGACGCGTCGGCCCCTATTTTTCGGTGGGAACATTATATACGTCTATAACGTTATATATCCTAGTCTAAGGCAACCTAACATGTCGACTGTAATATTTTACAACATTCCTGGCGTGTCGTCGCCTGCTTCTCGATGGGGACATAATATACATCTATAACATTGTATATCCTAACCTAAGGCAACCTAACATCTCGGATGTAATATTTTACAACATTGTGGCGTGTCGTCGCCGGCTTCTCGATTGGGGAGATTATATACGTCTATAACGTTGTATATCCTAACCTAACGCAACCTAACATTTGGGATGTAATATTTTACAACACTCCTTGCATGTCGGTGCCTACGTCTCGGTGGGAACATTATATACGTCTATAACGATATATATCCTAACCCAAGGCAACCTAACACCTCGGATGTAATAGTTGACCACATTCCTGGCATGTAGGCCCGTACTTCTCGGTGGGAACATTGTATACGCCTATAGCGTTATATATCCTAGCCTAAGGCGACCTAACATGTCGAATGTAATATTTTACATCATTCCTGGCGTGTCGTCGCCTGCTTCTCGATGGGAACATTATATACGTCTATAACGTTATATATCATAACCTAAGGCAACCGAACATCTGGGATGTAATATTTTACAACATTCCTGGCATATCGGTCCCTACTTCTCGGTGGAAATATTGTATACGTCTATAACGATATATATCCTAGCCTAAGGCAATCTAACATCTCGCATGTAATATTTTACAACATTCCTGGCGTGTCGTCGCCTACTTCTCGATGGGGACATTATATACGTCTATAACGTTATATATCCTAGCCTAAGGCAACCTAACATGTCGAATGTAATATTTTACAACATTCCTGGCGTGTCGTCGCCTACTTCTCGATGGGGACATTATATACATCTATAACATTGTATATCCTAACCCAAGGCAACCTAACATCTCGGATGGAATATTTTACAACATTCCTGGCATATCGGTCCCTACTTCTCGGTGGAAACATTGCATACGCCTATAACGATATATATCCTAGCCTAAGGCAACCTAACATGTCGAATGTAATATTTTACATCATTCCTGGCGTGTCGTTGCCTGCTTCTCGATGGGAACATTATATACGTCTATAACGTTGTGTATCCTAACCTAACGCAACCTAACATCTGGGATGTAATATTCCTGGCGTGTCGTCGCCTACTTCTGGATGGGGAGATTATATAAGTCTATAACGTTATATATCCTAACCTAAGGCAACCTAACATCTCGGATGAAATAGTTGACAACATTCCTGGCGTGCCCGCCCGTACTTCTCGGTGGGAACATTATATACGTCTATAACGTTATATATCCTAGCCTAAGGCCACATAACATGTCGAATGTAATATTTTACAACATTCCAGGCGTGTCGTCGCTTGCTTCTCGATGGGGACATTATGTACGTCTATAACGTTGTATATCCTAACCTAAAGCAACCTAACATCTGGGATGTAATATTTTACAAGATTCCTGGCATGTCGGTCCGTAAGTCTCGGTAGGAACATTATATACGTCTATAACGATATATATCCAAACCTAAGGGAACCTAACATCTCGGATGTAATATTTTACAACATTCCTGGCATATCGGTCCCTACTTCTCGGTGGGAATATTATATACGTCTATAACGTTATATATCATAACCTAAGGCAACCTAACATCTCGGATGTAATATTTTACAACATTCCTGGCATGTGGGTCCCTACTTCTCGGTGGAAACATTGTATACGTCTATAACGATATATATCCTAGCCTAAGGCAACCTAACATCTCGGATGTAATATTTTACAACATTCCTGGCGTGTCGTCGCCTACTTCTCGATGGGGACATTATATACATCTATAACATTGTATATCCTAACCTAAGGCAACCTAACATCTCGGATGTAATATTTTACAACATTCTGGCGTGTCGTCGCCTGCTTCTCGATGGGGAGATTATATACGTCTATAACGTTGTATATCCTAACCTAACGCAACCTAACTTTTGGGATGTAATATTTTACAACATTCCTTGCATGTCGGTGCCTACGTCTCGGTGGAAACATTATGTACGTCTATAACGATATATATCCTAACATAAGGCAACCTAACATCTCGGATGTAATAGTTGACAACATTCCTGGCGTGTCGTCGCCGGCTTCTCGATTGGGGAGATTATATACGTCTATAACGTTGTATATCCTAACCTAACGCAACCTAACATTTGGGATGTAATATTTTACAACACTCCTTGTATGTCAGTGCCTACGTCTCGGTGGGAACATTATATACGTCTATAACGTTGTATATCCTAGCCTAAGGCCAGCTAACATGTCGACTGTAATATTTTACAACATTCCTGGCGTGTCGTCGCCTGCTTCTCGATGGGGACATAATATACATCTATAACATTGTATATCCTAACCTAAGGCAACCTAACATCTCGGATGTAATATTTTACAACATTGTGGCGTGTCGTCGCCGGCTTCTCGATTGGGGAGATTATATACGTCAATAACGTTGTATATCCTAACCTAACGCAACCTAACATTTGGGATGTAATATTTTACAACACTCCTTGCATGTCGGTGCCTACGTCTCGGTGGGAACATTATATACGTCTATAACGATATATATCCTAACCCAAGGCAACCTAACACCTCGGATGTAATAGTTGACCACATTCCTGGCATGTAGGCCCGTACTTCTCGGTGGGAACATTGTATACGCCTATAACGTTATATATCCTAGCCTAAGGCGACCTAACATGTCGAATGTAATATTTTACATCATTCCTGGCGTGTCGTCGCCTGCTTCTCGATGGGAACATTATATACGTCTATAACGTTATATATCATAACCTAAGGCAACCGAACATCTGGGATGTAATATTTTACAACATTCCTGGCATATCGGTCCCTACTTCTCGGTGGAAACATTGTATACGTCTATAACGATATATATCCTAGCCTAAGGCAACCTAACATCTCGCATGTAATATTTTACAACATTCCTGGCGTGTCGTCGCCTACTTCTCGATGGGGACATTATATACGTCTATAACGTTATATATCCTAGCCTAAGGCAACCTAACATGTCGAATGTAATATTTTACAACATTCCTGGCGTGTCGTCGCCTACTTCTCGATGGGGACATTATATACATCTATAACATTGTATATCCTAACCTAAGGCAACCTAACATCTCGGATGTAATATTTTACAACATTCTGGCGTGTCGTCGCCTGCTTCTCGATGGGGAGATTATATACGTCTATAACGTTGTATATCCTAACCTAACGCAACCTAACATTTGGGATGTAATATTTTACAACATTCCTTGCATGTCGGTGCCTACGTCTCGGTGGAAACATTATGTACGTCTATAACTATATATATCCTAACATAAGGCAACCTAACGTCTCGGATGTAATAGTTGACAACATTCCTGGCGTGTAGGCCCGTACTTCTCGGTGGGAACATTGTATACGTCTATAACGATATATATCCTAGCCTAAGGCGACCTAACATGCCGAATGTAATATTTTACATCATTCCTGGCGTGTCGTCGCCTGCTTCTCGATGGGAATATTACATACGTCTATAACGTTATATATCATAACCTAAGGCAACCGTACATCTGGAATGTAATATTTTACAACATTCCTGGCATGCCAGTCCCTCCTTCTCGGTGGAAACATTGTATACGTCTATAACGATATATATCCTAGCCTAGGGCAACCTAACATCTCGGATGTAATATTTTACAACATTCAGGCGTGTCGTCGCCGACTTCTCGATGGGGAGATTATAAACGTCTATAACGTTGTACATCCTAACCTAACGCAACCTAACATTTGGGATGTAATATTTTACAACATTCCTTGCATGTCGGTGCCTACGTCTCGGTAGGAACATTATATACGTCTATAACGATATATATCCTGACCCAAGGCAACCTAACACCTCGGATGTAATAGTTGACAACATTCCTGGCGTGTAGGCCCGTACTTCTCGGTGGGAACATTGTATAGGCCTATAACGTTATATATCCTAGCCTAAGGCGACCTAACATGTCGAATGTAATATTTTACAACATTCCTGGCGTGTCGTCGCCTACTTCTCGATGGGGACATTATATACATCTATAACATTGTATATCCTAACCCAAGGCAACCTAACATCTCGGATGGAATATTTTACAACATTCCTGGCATATCGGTCCCTACTTCTCGGTGGAAACATTGCATACGCCTATAACGATATATATCCTAGCCTAAGGCAACCTAACATGTCGAATGTAATATTTTACATCATTCCTGGCGTGTCGTTGCCTGCTCCTCGATGGGAACATTATATACGTCTATAACGTTGTGTATCGTAACCTAACGCAACCTAACATCTGGGATGTAGTATTCCTGGCGTGTCGTCGCCTACTTCTGGATGGGGAGATTATATACGTCTATAACGTTATATATCCTAACCTAAGGCAACCTAACATCTCGGATGAAATAGTTGACAACATTCCTGGCGTACCCGCCCGTACTGCTCGGTGGGAACATTATATACGTCTATAACGTTATATATCCTAGCCTAAGGCCACATAACATGTCGAATGTAATATTTTACAACATTCCAGGCGTGTCGTCGCCTGCTTCTCGATGGGGACATTATATACGTCTATAACGTTGTATATCCTAACCTAAAGCAACCTAACATCTGGGATGTAATATTTTACAAGATTCCTGGCATGTCGGTCCGCAAGTCTCGGTAGGAACATTATATACGTCTATAACGATATATATCCAAACCTAATGGAACCTAACATCTCGGATGTAATATTTTACAACATTCCTGGCATGTCGGTCCCTACTTCTCGGTGGGAAAATTATATACGTCTATAACGTTATATATCATAACCTAAGGCAACCTAACATCTCGGATGTAATATTTTACAACATTCCTGGAGTGTCGTCGCCTACTTCTGGCTAGGGTTATAATATACATCTATAACGTTGTATATCCTAACCTAAGGCAACCTAACATCTCAAATGTAATACTTTATAACATTCCTGGCGTGTCGCCGCCTGCTTCTCGATGGGGATATTATATACGTCTATAACGTTGTATATCCTAACCTAACGCAACCTAACATCTCGGATGTAATATTTTACAACATTCCTGGCATGTCGGTCCCTACGTCTCGGTGGGAACATACTATACGTCTATAACGTTGTATATCCTAACCTAAGGGAACCTAACATCTCGGGAGTAATATTTTACAACATTCCTGACGCGTCGGCCCCTATTTTTCGGTGGGAACATTATATACGTCTATAACGTTATATATCCTAGCCTAAGGCGACCTAACATGTCGAATGTAATATTTTACAACATTCCTGGCGTGTCGTCTACTGCTTCTCGATGGGGACATTATATACGTCTATAATGTTGTATATCTTAACCTAACGCAACTTAACATCTGGGATGTAATATTTTACAGCATTCGTGGTGTGTCGGTGCCTACGTCTCGGTGGAAACATTATGTACGTCTATAACGATATGTATCCTAACCTAAGGCAACCTAACATCTCGGATGTAATAGTTGACAACATTCCTGGCGTGTCCGCCCGTACTTCTCGGTGGGAACATTATATACGCCTATAACGTTATATATCCTAGCCTAAGGCCACATAACATGTCGAATGTCATATTTTACAACATTCCTGGCGTGTCGTCGCCTGCTTCTCGATGAGGACATTATATACGTCTATAACGTTGTATATCCTAACCTAAAGCAACCTAACATCTGGGATGTAATATTTTACAAGATTCCTGGCATGTCGGTCCCAAAGTCTCGGTAGGAACATTATATACGTCTATAACGATATATATCCACACCTAAGGGAACCTAACATCTCGGATGTAATATTTTACAACATTCCTGGCATGTCGGTCCCTACTTCTCGGTGGGAATATTATATACGTCTATAACGTTATATATCATAACCTAAGGCAACCTAACATATGGGATGTAATATTTTACAACATTCCTGGAGTGTCGTCGCCTACTTCTGGCTAGGGTTATAATATACATCTATAACGTTGTATATCCTAACCTAAGGCAACCTAACATCTCGAATGTAATACTTTATAACATTCCTGGCGTGTCGCCGCCTGCTTCTCGATGGGGATATTATATACGTCTATAACGTTGTATATCCTAACCTAACGCAACCTAACATCTCGGATGTAATATTTAATAAGGCGACCTAACATGTCGAATGTAATATTTTACAACATTCCTGGCGTGTCGTCGCCTACTTCTTGATGGGGACATTATATACATCTATAACATTGTATATCCTAACCCAAGGCAACCTAACATCTCGGATGGAATATTTTACAACATTCCTGGCATATCGGTCCCTACTTCTCGGTGGAAACATTGCATACGCCTATAACGATATATATCCTAGCCTAAGGCAACCTAACATGTCGAATGTAATATTTTACATCATTCCTGGCGTGTCGTTGCCTGCTCCTCGATGGGAACATTATATACGTCTATAACGTTGTGTATCCTAACCTAACGCAACCTAACATCTGGGATGTAGTATTCCTGGCGTGTCGTCGCCTACTTCTGGATGGGGAGATTATATACGTCTATAACGTTATATATCCTAACCTAAGGCAACCTAACATCTCGGATGAAATAGTTGACAACATTCCTGGCGTACCCGCCCGTACTGCTCGGTGGGAACATTATATACGTCTATAACGTTATATATCCTAGCCTAAGGCCACATAACATGTCGAATGTCATATTTTACAACATTCCTGGCGTGTCGTCGCCTGCTTCTCGATGGGGACATTATATACGTCTATAACGTTGTATATCCTAACCTAAAGCAACCTAACATCTGGGATGTAATATTTTACAAGATTCCTGGCATGTCGGTCCCAAAGTCTCGGTAGGAACATTATATACGTCTATAACGATATATATCCACACCTAAGGGAACCTAACATCTCGGATGTAATATTTTACAACATTCCTGGCATGTCGGTCCCTACTTCTCGGTGGGAATATTATATACGTCTATAACGTTATATATCATAACCTAAGGCAACCTAACATATGGGATGTAATATTTTACAACATTCCTGGAGTGTCGTCGCCTACTTCTGGCTAGGGTTATAATATACATCTATAACGTTGTATATCCTAACCTAAGGCAACCTAACATCTCGAATGTAATACTTTATAACATTCCTGGCGTGTCGCCGCCTGCTTCTCGATGGGGATATTATATACGTCTATAACGTTGTATATCCTAACCTAACGCAACCTAACATCTCGGATGTAATATTTTACAACATTCCTGGCATGTCGGTCCCTACGTCTCGGTGGGAACATACTATACGTCTATAACGTTGTATATCCTAACCTAAGGGAACCTAACATCTCGGGAGTAATATTTTACAACATTCCTGACGCGTCGGCCCCTATTTTTCGGTGGGAACATTATATACGTCTATAAAGTTATATATCCTAGCCTAAGGCAACCTAACATGTCGAATGTAATACTTTACAACATTCCTGGCCTGTCGTCGCCAACTTCTCGATGGGGACATTATATACATCTATAACATTGTATATCCTAGCCTAAGGCGACCTAACATATCGAATGTAATATTTTACATCATTCCCGGCGTGTCGTCGCCTGCTTCTCGATGGGAACATTATATACGTCTATAACGTTGTGTATCCCAACCTAACGCAACCTAACATCTGGGATGTAATATTCCTGGCGTGTCGTCGCCTACTTCTGGATGGGGACATTATATACGTCTATAACATTATATATCCTAACCTAAGGCAACCTAACATCTCGGATGTAATATTTTACAACATTCCTTGCATGTCGGTGCCTACGTCTCGGTGGAAACATTATGTACGTCTATAACGATATGTATCCTAACCTAAGGCAACCTAACATCTCGGATGTAATAGTTGACAACATTCCTGGCGTGTCCGCCCGTACTTCTCGGTGGGAACATTATATACGCCTATAACGTTATATATCCTAGCCTAAGGCCACATAACATGTCGAATGTCATATTTTACAACATTCCTGGCGTGTCGTCGCCTGCTTCTCGATGGGGACATTATATACGTCTATAACGTTGTATATCCTAACCTAAAGCAACCTAACATCTGGGATGTAATATTTTACAAGATTCCTGGCATGTCGGTCCCAAAGTCTCGGTAGGAACATTATATACGTCTATAACGATATATATCCACACCTAAGGGAACCTAACATCTCGGATGTAATATTTTACAACATTCCTGGCATGTCGGTCCCTACTTCTCGGTGGGAATATTATATACGTCTATAACGTTATATATCATAACCTAAGGCAACCTAACATATGGGATGTAATATTTTACAACATTCCTGGAGTGTCGTCGCCTACTTCTGGCTAGGGTTATAATATACATCTATAACGTTGTATATCCTAACCTAAGGCAACCTAACATCTCAAATGTAATACTTTATAACATTCCTGGCGTGTCGCCGCCTGCTTCTCGATGGGGATATTATATACGTCTATAACGTTGTATATCCTAACCTAACGCAACCTAACATCTCGGATCTAATATTTTACAACATTCCTGGCATGTCGGTCCCTACGTCTCGGTGGGAACATACTATACGTCTATAACGTTGTATATCCTAACCTAAGGGAACCTAACATCTCGGGAGTAATATTTTACAACATTCCTGACGCGTCGGCCCCTATTTTTCGGTGGGAACATTATATACGTCTATAACGTTATATATCCTAGCCTAAGGCGACCTAACATGTCGAATGTAATATTTTACAACATTCCTGGCGTGTCGTCTACTGCTTCTCGATGGGGACATTATATACGTCTATAATGTTGTATATCTTAACCTAACGCAACTTAACATCTGGGATGTAATATTTTACAGCATTCGTGGTGTGTCGGTGCCTACGTCTCGGTGGAAACATTATGTACGTCTATAACGATATGTATCCTAACCTAAGGCAACCTAACATCTCGGATGTAATAGTTGACAACATTCCTGGCGTGTCCGCCCGTACTTCTCGGTGGGAACATTATATACGCCTATAACGTTATATATCCTAGCCTAAGGCCACATAACATGTCGAATGTCATATTTTACAACATTCCTGGCGTGTCGTCGCCTGCTTCTCGATGAGGACATTATATACGTCTATAACGTTGTATATCCTAACCTAAAGCAACCTAACATCTGGGATGTAATATTTTACAAGATTCCTGGCATGTCGGTCCCAAAGTCTCGGTAGGAACATTATATACGTCTATAACGATATATATCCACACCTAAGGGAACCTAACATCTCGGATGTAATATTTTACAACATTCCTGGCATGTCGGTCCCTACTTCTCGGTGGGAATATTATATACGTCTATAACGTTATATATCATAACCTAAGGCAACCTAACATATGGGATGTAATATTTTACAACATTCCTGGAGTGTCGTCGCCTACTTCTGGCTAGGGTTATAATATACATCTATAACGTTGTATATCCTAACCTAAGGCAACCTAACATCTCGAATGTAATACTTTATAACATTCCTGGCGTGTCGCCGCCTGCTTCTCGATGGGGATATTATATACGTCTATAACGTTGTATATCCTAACCTAACGCAACCTAACATCTCGGATGTAATATTTAATAAGGCGACCTAACATGTCGAATGTAATATTTTACAACATTCCTGGCGTGTCGTCGCCTACTTCTCGATGGGGACATTATATACATCTATAACATTGTATATCCTAACCCAAGGCAACCTAACATCTCGGATGGAATATTTTACAACATTCCTGGCATATCGGTCCCTACTTCTCGGTGGAAACATTGCATACGCCTATAACGATATATATCCTAGCCTAAGGCAACCTAACATGTCGAATGTAATATTTTACATCATTCCTGGCGTGTCGTTGCCTGCTCCTCGATGGGAACATTATATACGTCTATAACGTTGTGTATCCTAACCTAACGCAACCTAACATCTGGGATGTAGTATTCCTGGCGTGTCGTCGCCTACTTCTGGATGGGGAGATTATATACGTCTATAACGTTATATATCCTAACCTAAGGCAACCTAACATCTCGGATGAAATAGTTGACAACATTCCTGGCGTACCCGCCCGTACTGCTCGGTGGGAACATTATATACGTCTATAACGTTATATATCCTAGCCTAAGGCCACATAACATGTCGAATGTCATATTTTACAACATTCCTGGCGTGTCGTCGCCTGCTTCTCGATGGGGACATTATATACGTCTATAACGTTGTATATCCTAACCTAAAGCAACCTAACATCTGGGATGTAATATTTTACAAGATTCCTGGCATGTCGGTCCCAAAGTCTCGGTAGGAACATTATATACGTCTATAACGATATATATCCACACCTAAGGGAACCTAACATCTCGGATGTAATATTTTACAACATTCCTGGCATGTCGGTCCCTACTTCTCGGTGGGAATATTATATACGTCTATAACGTTATATATCATAACCTAAGGCAACCTAACATATGGGATGTAATATTTTACAACATTCCTGGAGTGTCGTCGCCTACTTCTGGCTAGGGTTATAATATACATCTATAACGTTGTATATCCTAACCTAAGGCAACCTAACATCTCGAATGTAATACTTTATAACATTCCTGGCGTGTCGCCGCCTGCTTCTCGATGGGGATATTATATACGTCTATAACGTTGTATATCCTAACCTAACGCAACCTAACATCTCGGATGTAATATTTTACAACATTCCTGGCATGTCGGTCCCTACGTCTCGGTGGGAACATACTATACGTCTATAACGTTGTATATCCTAACCTAAGGGAACCTAACATCTCGGGAGTAATATTTTACAACATTCCTGACGCGTCGGCCCCTATTTTTCGGTGGGAACATTATATACGTCTATAAAGTTATATATCCTAGCCTAAGGCAACCTAACATGTCGAATGTAATACTTTACAACATTCCTGGCCTGTCGTCGCCAACTTCTCGATGGGGACATTATATACATCTATAACATTGTATATCCTAGCCTAAGGCGACCTAACATATCGAATGTAATATTTTACATCATTCCCGGCGTGTCGTCGCCTGCTTCTCGATGGGAACATTATATACGTCTATAACGTTGTGTATCCCAACCTAACGCAACCTAACATCTGGGATGTAATATTCCTGGCGTGTCGTCGCCTACTTCTGGATGGGGACATTATATACGTCTATAACATTATATATCCTAACCTAAGGCAACCTAACATCTCGGATGTAATATTTTACAACATTCCTGGCATGTCGGTCCCTACTTCTCGGTGGGAATATTATATACGTCTATAACGTTATATATCATAACCTAAGGCAACCTAACATATGGGATGTAATATTTTACAACATTCCTGGAGTGTCGTCGCCTACTTCTGGCTAGGGTTATAATATACATCTATAACGTTGTATATCCTAACCTAAGGCAACCTAACATCTCGAATGTAATACTTTATAACATTCCTGGCGTGTCGCCGCCTGCTTCTCGATGGGGATATTATATACGTCTATAACGTTGTATATCCTAACCTAACGCAACCTAACATCTCGGATGTAATATTTAATAAGGCGACCTAACATGTCGAATGTAATATTTTACAACATTCCTGGCGTGTCGTCGCCTACTTCTCGATGGGGACATTATATACATCTATAACATTGTATATCCTAACCCAAGGCAACCTAACATCTCGGATGGAATGTTTTACAACATTCCTGGCATATCGGTCCCTACTTCTCGGTGGAAACATTGCATACGCCTATAACGATATATATCCTAGCCTAAGGCAACCTAACATGTCGAATGTAATATTTTACATCATTCCTGGCGTGTCGTTGCCTGCTCCTCGATGGGAACATTATATACGTCTATAACGTTGTGTATCCTAACCTAACGCAACCTAACATCTGGGATGTAGTATTCCTGGCGTGTCGTCGCCTACTTCTGGATGGGGAGATTATATACGTCTATAACGTTATATATCCTAACCTAAGGCAACCTAACATCTCGGATGAAATAGTTGACAACATTCCTGGCGTACCCGCCCGTACTGCTCGGTGGGAACATTATATACGTCTATAACGTTATATATCCTAGCCTAAGGCCACATAACATGTCGAATGTAATATTTTACAACATTCCAGGCGTGTCGTCGCCTGCTTCTCGATGGGGACATTATATACGTCTATAACGTTGTATATCCTAACCTAAAGCAACCTAACATCTGGGATGTAATATTTTACAAGATTCCTGGCATGTCGGTCCGCAAGTCTCGGTAGGAACATTATATACGTCTATAACGATATATATCCAAACCTAATGGAACCTAACATCTCGGATGTAATATTTTACAACATTCCTGGCATGTCGGTCCCTACTTCTCGGTGGGAATATTATATACGTCTATAACGTTATATATCATAACCTAAGGCAACCTAACATATGGGATGTAATATTTTACAACATTCCTGGAGTGTCGTCGCCTACTTCTGGCTAGGGTTATAATATACATCTATAACGTTGTATATCCTAACCTAAGGCAACCTAACATCTCGAATGTAATACTTTATAACATTCCTGGCGTGTCGCCGCCTGCTTCTCGATGGGGATATTATATACGTCTATAACGTTGTATATCCTAACCTAAGGGAACCTAACATCTCGGGAGTAATATTTTACAACATTCCTGACGCGTCGGCCCCTATTTTTCGGTGGGAACATTATATACGTCTATAAAGTTATATATCCTAGCCTAAGGCAACCTAACATGTCGAATGTAATACTTTACAACATGCCTGGCCTGTCGTCGCCAACTTCTCGATGGGGACATTATATACATCTATAACATTGTATATCCTAGCCTAAGGCGACCTAACATATCGAATGTAATATTTTACATCATTCCCGGCGTGTCGTCGCCTGCTTCTCGATGGGAACATTATATACGTCTATAACGTTGTGTATCCCAACCTAACGCAACCTAACATCTGGGATGTAACATTCCTGGCGTGTCGTCGCCTACTTCTGGATGGGGACATTATATACGTCTATAACATTATATATCCTAACCTAAGGCAACCTAACATCTCGGATGTAATATTTTACAACATTCCTGGCATGTCGGTTCCTACATCTCGGTGGGAACATTATATACGTCTATAACGTTATATATCCTAGCCTAAGGCGACCTAACATGTCGAATGTAATATTTTACAACATTCCTGGCGTGTCGTCTACTGCTTCTCGATGGGGACATTATATACGTCTATAATGTTGTATATCTTAACCTAACGCAACTTAACATCTGGGATGTAATATTTTACAGCATTCGTGGTGTGTCGTCGCCTACTTCTGGATGGGGTCATTATATACATCTATAACGTTGTATATCCTAACCTAAGGGAACCTAACATCTGGGATGTAATATTTTACAAGATTCCTGGCATGTCGGTCCCCAAGTCTCGGTAGGAACATTATATCCGTCTATAACGATATATATCCAAACCTAAGGGAACCTAACATCTCGGATGTAATATTTTACAACATTCCTGGCATGTCGGTCCCTACTTCTCGGTGGAAACATTGTATACGTCTATAACGTTATATATCCTAGCATAAGGCGACCTAACATATCGAATGTAATATTTTACATCATTCCTGGCGTGTCGTCGCCTGCTTCTCGATGGGAACATTATATACGTCTATAACGTTATGTATCCTAAACTAACGCAACCTAACATTTGGGATGTATTATTTTACAACATTCCTTGCATGTCGGTGCCTACGTCTCGGTGGGAACATTATATACGTCTATAACGATATATATCCTAACCTAAGGCAACCTAACACCTCGGATGTTATAGTTGACAACATTCCTGGCGTGTAGGTCCGTACTTCTTGGTGGGAACATTGTATACGTCTATAACGTTATATATCCTAGCCTAAGGCGACCTAACATATCGAATGTAATATTTTATATCATTCCTGGCGTGTCGTCGCCTGCTTCTCGATGGGAACATTATATACGTCTATAACGTTGTGTATCCTAACCTAACGCAACCTAACATCTGGGATGTAATATTCCTGGCGTGTCGTCGCCTACTTCTGGATGGGGACATTATATACGTCTATAACATTATATATCCTAACCTAAGGCAACCTAACATCTCGGATGTAATATTTTACAACATTCCTGGCATGTCGGTTCCTACATCTCGGTGGGAACATATTATACGTCTATAACGTTGTATATCCTATCCTAAGGGAACATAACATCTCGGGTGTAATATTTTACAACATTCCTGACGCGTCGGCCCCTATTTCTCGGTGGGAACATTATATACGTCTATAATGTTATATGTCCTAGCCTAAGGCAAACCAACTTGTAGAATGTAATATTTTACAACATTCCTGGCGTGTCGTCGCCTGCTTCTCCATGGGGACATTATATACATCTATAACGTTGTATATCCTAACCTAAGGCAACCTAACATATCGGATGTAATATTTTACAACATTCCTGGCGTGTCGTCGCCTACTTCTCGATGGGGACAATATATACATCTATAACCTTGTATATCCTAACCTAAGGCAACCTCACATCTCGGATGTAGTATTTTACAACATTCCTGGCATGTCGGTCCCTACTTCTCGGTGGGAACATTGTGTACATCTATAACGATATATATCCTAGCCTAAGGCAACCTGACATGTCGAATGTAATATTTTACTACATTCCTGTCGTGTCGTCGCCTGCTTCTCGATGGGGACATTATATACGTCTATAACGTTGTATATTTTAACCTATCGCAACCTAACATCAGGGATGTAATATTTTACAACAGTCCTGGCGTGTCGTCGCCTACTTCTGGATGGGGACATTATATACATCTATAACGTCATATATCCTAACCTAAGGGAACATAACATCTCGGGTGTAATATTTTACAACTTTCCTGGCGTGTCGTTGCCTACTTCTCGATGGGGACATTATATACATCTATAACGTTGTATATCATAACCTAAGGCAACCTAACATCTCGGATGTAATATTTTACAACATTCCTGGTATGTCGGGCCCTACTTCTCGGTGGGAACATTGTATACGTCTATAACGATATATATCCTAGCCTAAGGCAACCTAACATGTCGAATGTAATATTTTACAACATTCCTGTCGTGTTGTCGCCTGCTTCTCGATGGGTACATTATATACGTCTATAACGTTGTATATTCTAACCTAACGCAACCTAACATCTGGGATGTAATATTTTACAACATTCCTGGCGTGTCGTCGCCTACTTCTGGATGGGGACATTATATACATCTATAACGTCATATATCCTAGCCTAAGGGAACCTAACATCTCGGGTGTAATATTTTACAACATTCCTGGCGTGTCGTCGCCTACTTCTCGATGGGGACATTCTATACGTCTATAACATTGTATATCCTAACCTAAGGGAACCTAACATCTCGGGTGTAATATTTTACAACATTCCTGGCGTGTCGTCGCCTACTTCTCGATGGGGACATTATATACATCTATAACGTTGTATATCCTAACCTAAGGCAACCTAACATATCGGATGTTATATTTTACAACATTCCTGGCGTGTCGTCGCCTACTTCTCGATGGGGACAATATATACATCTATAACGTTGTATATCCTAACCTAAGGCAACCTCACATCTCGGATGTAGTATTTTACAACATTCCTGGCATGTCGGTCCCTACTTCTCGGTGGGAACATTGTGTACATTTATAACGATATATATCCTAGCCTAAGGCAACCTGACATGTCGAATGTAATATTTTACTACATTCCTGTCGTGTCGTCGCCTGCTTCTCGATGGGGACCTTATATACGTCTATAACGTTGTATATTCTAACCTATCGCAACCTAACATCAGGGATGTAATATTTTACAACAGTCCTGGCGTGTCGTCGCCTACTTCTGGATGGGGACATTATATACATCTATAACGTCATATATCCTAACCTAAGGGAACCTAACATCTCGGGTGTAATATTTTACAACTTTCCTGGCGTGTCGTTGCCTACTTCTCGATGGGGACATTATATACATCTATAACGTTGTATATCATAACCTAAGGCAACCTAACATCTCGGATGTAATATTTTACAACATTCCTGGTATGTCGGGCCCTACTTCTCGGTGGGAACATTGTATACGTCTATAACGATATATATCCTAGCCTAAGGCAACCTAACATGTCGAATGTAATATTTTACAACATTCCTTTCGTGTCGTCGCCTGCTTCTCGATGGGTACATTATATACGTCTATAATGTTGTATATTCTAACCTAACGCAACCTAACATCTGGGATGTAATATTTTACAACATTCCCGGCGTGTCGTCGCCTACTTCTGGATGGGGACATTATATACATCTATAACGTCATATATCCTAGCCTAAGGGAACCTAACGTCTCGGGTGCAATATTTTACAACATTCCTGGCGTGTCGTCGCCTACTTCTCGATGGGGACATTATATACATCTATAACGTTGTATATCCTAACCTAATGCAACCTAACATATTGGATGTAATATTTTACAACATTCTGGCGTGTCGTCGCCTGCTTCTCCATGGGGACATTATATACGTCTATAACCTTGTATATACTAACCTAACGCAACCTAACATCTGGGATGTAATATTTTACAACATTCCTGGCGTGTCGTCGCCTACTTCTGGATGGGGACATTATATACATCTATAACGTCATATATCCTAACCTAAGGGAACATAACATCTCGGGTGTAATATTTTACAACATTCCTGTCGTGTCGTCGCCTGCTTCTCGATGGGGACATTCTATACGTCTATAACGTTGTATATCCTAACCTAAGGGAACCTAACATCTCGGGTGTAATATTTTAGAACATCCCTGACGCGTCAGTCCCTATTTCTCGGTGGGAACATTATATACGTCTATAACGTTATATATCCTAGCCTAAGGCAACCTAACTTGTAGAATGTAATATTTTAGAACAGTCCCGGCGTGTCGTCGCCTACTTCTGGATGGGGACATTATATACATCTATAACGGCATATATCCTAACCTAAGGGAACCTAACATCTCGGGTGTAATATTTTACAACATTCCTGGCGTGTCGTTGCCTACTTCTCGATGGGGACATTATGTACATCTATAACGTTGTATATCCTAACCAAAGCAACCTGACATCTCGGATGTAATATTTTACAACATTCTGGCGTGTCGTCGCCTGCTTCTCGATGGGGACATTATATACGTCTATAACCTTGTATATACTAACCTAACGCAACCTAACATCTGGGATGTAATATTTTAAAACATTCCTGGCATGTCGGTCCCTACGTCTCGGTGGGAACGTTATATACGTCTATAACGATATATATCCTAACCTAAGGGTACCTTACATATCGGATGTAATTTTTTACAACATTCCTGGTATGTCGGGCCCTACTTCTCGGTGGGAACATTGTATACGTCTATAACGATATATATCCTAGCCTAAGGCAACCTAACATGAAGGAATGTAATATTTTAAAACATTCCTGTCGTGTCGTCGCCTGCTTCTCGATGGGGACATTCTATACGTCTATAACGTTGTATATCCTAACCTAAGGGAACCTAACATCTCGGGTGTAATATTTTACTACATTCCTGTCGTGTCGTCGCCTGCTTCTCGATGGGGACCTTATATACGTCTATAACGTTGTATATTCTAACCTATCGCAACCTAACATCAGGGATGTAATATTTTACAACAGTCCTGGCGTGTCGTCGCCTACTTCTGGATGGGGACATTATATACATCTATAACGTCATATATCCTAACCTAAGGGAACCTAACATCTCGGGTGTAATATTTTACAACTTTCCTGGCGTGTCGTTGCCTACTTCTCGATGGGGACATTATATACATCTATAACGTTGTATATCATAACCTAAGGCAACCTAACATCTCGGATGTAATATTTTACAACATTCCTGGTATGTCGGGCCCTACTTCTCGGTGGGAACATTGTATACTTCTATAACGATATATATCCTAGCCTAAGGCAACCTAACATGTCGAATGTAATATTTTACAACATTCCTTTCGTGTCGTCGCCTGCTTCTCGATGGGTACATTATATACGTCTATAATGTTGTATATTCTAACCTAACGCAACCTAACATCTGGGTTGTAATATTTTACAACATTCCTGGCGTGTCGTCGCCTACTTCTGGATGGGGGCATTATATACATATATAACGTCATATATCCTAGCCTAAGGGAACCTAACGTCTCGGGTGCAATATGTTACAACATTCCTGGCGTGTCGTCGCCTACTTCTCGATGGGGACATTATATACATCTATAACGTTGTATATCCTAACCTAAGGCAACCTAACATATCGGATGTAATATTTTACAACATTCTGGCGTGTCGTCGCCTGCTTCTCCATGGGGACATTATATACGTCTATAACCTTGTATATACTAACCTAACGCAACCTAACATCTGGGATGTAATATTTTACAACATTCCTGGCGTGCCGTCGCCTACTTCTGGATGGGGACAGTATATACATCTATAACGTCATATATCCTAACCTAAGGGAACCTAACATCTCGGGTGTAATATTTTACAACATTCCTGTCGTGTCGTCGCCTGCTTCTCGATGGGGACATTCTATACGTCTATAACGTTGTATATCCTAACCTAAGGGAACCTAACATCTCGGGTGTAATATTTTAGAACATTCCTGACGCGTCAGTCCCTATTTCTCGGTGAGAACATTATATACGTCTATAACGTTATATATCCTAGCCTAAGGCAACCTAACTTGTAGAATGTAATATTTTAGAACAGTCCCGGCATGTCGTCGCCTACTTCTGGATGGGGACATTATATACATCTATAACGGCATATATCCTAACCTAAGGGAACCTAACATCTCGGGTGTAATATTTTACAACATTCCTGGCGTGTCGTTGCCTACTTCTCGATGGGGACATTATATACATCTATAACGTTGTATATCCTAACCAAAGCAACCTGACATCTCGGATGTAATATTTTACAACATTCTGGCGTGTCGTCGCCTGCTTCTCGATGGGGACATTATATACGTCTATAACCTTGTATATACTAACCTAACGCAACCTAACATCTGGGATGTAATATTTTAAAACATTCCTGGCATGTCGGTCCCTACGTTTCGGTGGGAACGTTATATACGTCTATAACGATATATATCCTAACCTAAGGCAAACCAACTTGTAGAAAGTAATATTTTACAACATTCCTGGCGTGTCGTCGCCTACTTCTCGATGGGGACATTATATACATCTATAACGTTGTATATCATAACCTAATGCAACCTAACACCTCGGATGTAATATTTTACAACATTCCTGGCATGTCGGTCCCTACTTCTCGGTGGGAGCATACTATATGTCTATAACGTTGTATATCCTAACCTAATGGAACCTAACATCTCGGATGTAATATTTTAAAACTTTCCTGGCATGTCGGTCCCTACGTCTCGGTGGGATCCTTATATACGTCTATAACGATATATATCCTAACCTAAGGCAACCTAACATCTCGGATGTAATATTTTACAACATTCCTGGCATGTCGGTCACTAGGTCTCGGTGGGAACATTATATACGTCTGTAACGATATATACCCTAACCTAAGGCAACCAAACATCTCGGATTTAATATTTTACAACATTCCTGGCATGTAGGTCCCTACTTCTCGGTGGGAACATTATATACGTCTATAACGTTATATATCCTAGCCTACGGCAACCTAACTTGTCGAATGTAATATTTTACAACATTCCTGGCGTGTCGTCGCCTACTTCTCGATGGGGACATTATATACATCTATAAAGTCATATATCCTAACCTAAGGGAACCTAACATCTCGGGTGTAATATTTTACAACATTCCTGTCGTGTCGTCGCCTGCTTCTCGATGGGGACATTCTATACGTCTATAACGTTGTATATCCTAACCTAAGGGAACCTAACATCTCCGGTGTAATATTTTAGAACATTCCTGACGCGTCAGTCCCTATTTCTCGGTGGGAACATTATACACGTCTATAACGTTATATATCCTAGCCTAAGGCAACCTAACTTGTAGAATGTAATATTTTACAACAGTCCTGGCGTGTCGTCGCCTACTTCTGGATGGGGACATTATATACATCTATAACGTCATATATCCTAACCTAAGGGAAACAACATCTCGGGTGTAATATTTTACAACATTCCTGGCGTGTCGTTGCCTACTTCTCGATGGGGACATTATATACATCTATAACGTTGTATATCCTAACCTAAGGCAACCTGACATCTCCGATGTAATATTTTACAACATTCTGGCGTGTCGTCGCCTGCTTCTCGATGGGGACATTATATACGTCTATAACCTTGGATATACTAACCTAACGCAACCTAACATCTGGGATGTAATATTTTACAACATTCCTGGCATGTCGGTCCCTACGTCTCCGTGGGTACATTATATACGTCTGTAACGTTGTATATCCTAACCTAACGCAACCTAACGTCTGGGATGTAATATTTTAAAACATTCCTGGTATGTCGGTCCCTACGTCTCGGTGGAAACATTATATACGTCTATAACGATATATATCCTAACCTAAGGCAACCTAACATCTCGGATGTAATATTTTACAACATTCCTGGCATGTCGGTCCCTACGTCTCGGTGGGAACATTATATACGTCTGTAACGATATATATCCTAACCTAAGGCAACCTAACATCTCGGATGTAATATTTTACAACATTCCTGGCGCTTCGGCTGCTACTTTTCGGTGGGAACATTATATACGTCTATAACGTTACATATCCTAACGTATGGCAACATAACAGCTCGGATGTTATATTTTACAACATTCCTGCCGTGTCGTCGCCTGCTTCTCGATGGGGACATTATATACGTCTGTAACGTTGTATATCCTAACCTAACGCAACCTAACATCTGGGATGTAATATTTTAGAACATTCCTGACGCGTCAGTCCCTATTTCTCGGTGGGAACATTATATACGTCTATAACGTTATATATCCTAGCCTAAGGCAACCTAACTTGTAGAATGTAATATTTTGCAACATTCCTGGCGTGTCGTCGCCTACTTCTCGATGGGGACATTATATACATCTATAACGTTGTATATCCTAACCTAAGGCAACCTAACATCTCGGATTTAGTATTTTACAACATTCCTGTCATGTCGGTCCCTACATCTCGGTGGGGACATTGTGTACGTCTATAACGATATATATCCTAGCCTAAGGCAACCTAACATGTCGAATGTAATATTTTACTACATTCCTGTCGTGTCGTCGCCTGCTTCTCGATGGGGACATTATATACGTCTATAACGTTGTATATTCTAACGTAACGCAACCTAACATCTGGGATGTAATATTTTACAACAGTCCTGCCGTGTCCTCGCCTGCTTCTCGATGGGGACATTATATACATTTATAACGTTGTATATCCTAACCTAAGGCAACCTGACATCTCGGATGTAATATTTTACAACATTCTGGCGTGTCGTCGCCTGCTTCTCGATGGGGACATTATATACGTCTATAACCTTGTATATACTAACCTAACGCAACCTAACATCTGGGATGTAATATTTTACAACATTCCTGGCATGTCGGTCCCTACGTCTCCGTGGGTACATTATATACGTCTGTAACGTTGTATATCCTAACCTAACGCAACCTAACGTCTGGGATGTAATATTTTAAAACATTCCTGGTATGTCGGTCCCTACGTCTCGGTGGAAACATTATATACGTCTATAACGATATATATCCTAACCTAAGGCAACCTAACATCTCGGATGTAATATTTTACAACATTCCTGGCATGTCGGTCCCTACGTCTCCGTGGGTACATTATATACGTCTGTAACGTTGTATATCCTAACCTAACGCAACCTAACGTCTGGGATGTAATATTTTAAAACATTCCTGGCATGTCGGCCCCTACGTCTCGGTGGGAACATTATATACGTCTATAACGATATATATCCTAACCTAAGGCAACCTAACATCTCGGATGTAATATTTGACAACATTCCTGGCGTGTTAACCCGCACTTCTCGGTGGGAACATCATATACGTCTATAGCGATATATATCCTAGCCTAAGGCGACCTAACATGTCGAATGTAATATTTTACATCATTCCTGACGTGTCGGCCCCTATTTCTCGGTGGGAACATTATATACGTCTATAACGTTATATATGCTAGCCTAAGGCAACCTAACATGTCGAATGTAATATTTTACAACATTCCTGGCATGTCGGTCACTAGGTCTCGGTGGGAACATTATATACGTCTGTAACGATATATACCCTAACCTAAGGCAACCTAACATCTCGGATTTAATATTTTACAACATTCCTGGCATGTAGGTCCCTACTTCTCGGTGGGAACATTATATACGTCTATAACGTTATATATCCTAGCCTACGGCAACCTAACTTGTCGAATGTAATATTTTACAACATTCCTGGCGGGTCGTCTCCTACTTCTCGATGGGGACATTATATACATCTATAACGTTGTATATCCTAACCTAAGGCAACCTAACATCTGGGATGTAATATTTTACAACATTCCTGTCGTGTCGTCGCCTGCTTCTCGATGGGGACATTCTATACGTCTATAACGTTGTATATCCTAACCTAAGGGAACCTAACATCTCGGGTGTAATATTTTAGAACATTCCTGACGCGTCAGTCCCTATTTCTCGGTGGGAACATT
The DNA here is from genome assembly GCA_963969225.1 of Xylocopa violacea. Lineage (NCBI taxonomy): Eukaryota > Metazoa > Arthropoda > Insecta > Hymenoptera > Apidae > Xylocopa > Xylocopa violacea. Next base: position 407,329 of record CAXAJV010000532.1, on the reverse strand, counting down.
ATATACGTCTATAACGTTATATATCCTAGCCTAAGGCAACCTAACTTGTAGAATGTAATATTTTAGAACAGTCCCGTCGTGTCGTCGCCTACTTCTGGATGGGGACATTATATACATCTATAACGGCATATATCCTAACCTAAGGGAACCTAACATCTCGGGTGTAATATTTTACAACATTCCTGGCGTGTCGTTGCCTACTTCTCGATGGGGACATTATATACATCTATAACGTTGTATATCCTAACCAAAGCAACCTGACATCGCGGATGTAATATTTTACAACATTCTGGCGTGTCGTCGCCTGCTTCTCGATGGGGACATTATATACGTCTATAACCTTGTATATACTAACCTAACGCAACCTAACATCTGGGATGTAATATTTTAAAACATTCCTGGCATGTCGGTCCCTACGTCTCGGTGGGAACGTTATATACGTCTATAACGATATATATCCTAACCTAAGGGTACCTTACATCTCGGATGTAATTTTTTACAACATTCCTGGTATGTCGGGCCCTACTTCTCGGTGGGAACATTGTATACGTCTATAACGATATATATCCTAGCCTAAGGCAACCTAACATGAAGGAATGTAATATTTTAAAACATTCCTGTCGTGTCGTCGCCTGCTTCTCGATGGGGACATTCTATACGTCTATAACGTTGTATATCCTAACCTAAGGGAACCTAACATCTCGTGTGTAATATTTTAGAACATTCCTGACGCGTCAGTCCCTATTTCTCGGTGGGAACATTATATACGTCTATAACGTTATATATCCTAGCCTAAGGCGAACCAACTTGTAGAATGTAATATTTTACAACATTCCTGGCGTGTCGTCGCCTACTTCTCGATGGGGACATTATATACATCTATAACGTTGTATATCATAACCTAATGCAACCTAACACCTCGGATGTAATATTTTACAACATTCCTGTCGTGTCGTCGCCTACTTCTCGATGGGGACATTATATACATCTATAACGTTGTATATCATAACCTAAGGCAACCTAACATCTCGGATGTAATATTTTACAACATTCCTGGTATGTCGGGCCCTACTTCTCGGTGGGAACATTGTATACGTCTATAACGTTATATATCCTAGCCTAAGGCAACCCAACTTGTAGAATGTAATATTTTACAACATTCCTGTCGTGTCGTCGCCTGCTTCTCGATGGGGACATTCTATACGTCTATAACGTTGTATATCCTAACCTAAGGGAACCTAACATCTCGGGTGTAATATTTTAGAACATTCCTGACGCGTCAGTCCCTATTTATCGGTGGGAACATTATATACGTCTATAACGTTATATATCCTAGCCTAAGGCAACCTAACTTGTAGAATGTAATATTTTACAACATTCCTGGCGTGTCGTCTCCTACTTCTCGATGGGGACATTATATACATCTATAACGTTGTATATCCTAACCTAAGGCAACCTAACATCTGGGATGTAATATTTTACAACATTCCTGTCGTGTCGTCGCCTGCTTCTCGATGGGGACATTCTATACGTCTATAACGTTGTATATCCTAACCTAAGGGAACCTAACATCTCGGGTGTAATATTTTAGAACATTCCTGACGCGTCAGTCCCTATTTCTCGGTGGGAACATTATATACGTCTATAACGTTATATATCCTAACCTAAGGAAACCTTACATCTCGGATGTAATATTTTACAACATTCCTGGCATGTCGTGGCCCTACTTCTCGGTGGGAAAATTGTATACGTCTATAGCGATATATATCCTAGCCTAAGCCAACCTAACATGTCGAATGTAATATTTTACAACATTCCTGTCGTGTCGTCGCCTGCTTCTCGATGGGTACATTATATACGTCTATAACGTTGTATATTCTAACCTAACGCAAACTAACATCTGGGATGTAATATTTTACAACATTCCTGGCGTGTCGTCGCCTACTTCTCGATGGGGACATTATATACATCTATAACGTTGTATATCCTAACCTAAGGCAACCTAACATATCGGATGTAATATTTTACAACATTCCTGGCGTGTCGTCGCCTACTTCTCGATGGGGACATTATATACATCTATAACGTTGTATATCATAACCTAAGGCAACCTAACATCTAGGATGTAATATTTTACAACATTCCTGGTATGTCGGGCCCTACTTCTCGGTGGGAACATTGTATACGTCTATAACGTTATATATCCTAGCCTAAGGCAACCCAACTTGTAGAATGTAATATTTTACAACATTCCTGTCGTGTCGTCGCCTGCTTCTCGATGGGGACATTCTATACGTCTATAACGTTGTATATCCTAACCTAAGGGAACCTAACATCTCGGGTGTAATATTTTAGAACATTCCTGACGCGTCAGTCCCTATTTATCGGTGGGAACATTATATACGTCTATAACGTTATATATCCTAGCCTAAGGCAACCTAACTTGTAGAATGTAATATTTTACAACATTCCTGGCGTGTCGTCTCCTACTTCTCGATGGGGACATTATATACATCTATAACGTTGTATATCCTAACCTAAGGCAACCTAACATCTGGGATGTAATATTTTACAACATTCCTGTCGTGTCGTCGCCTGCTTCTCGATGGGGACATTCTATACGTCTATAACGTTGTATATCCTAACCTAAGGGAACCTAACATCTCGGGTGTAATATTTTAGAACATTCCTGACGCGTCAGTCCCTATTTCTCGGTGGGAACATTATATACGTCTATAACGTTATATATCCTAACCTAAGGGAACCTTACATCTCGGATGTAATATTTTACAACATTCCTGGCATGTCGTGGCCCTACTTCTCGGTGGGAAAATTGTATACGTCTATAGCGATATATATCCTAGCCTAAGCCAACCTAACATGTCGAATGTAATATTTTACAACATTCCTGTCGTGTCGTCGCCTGCTTCTCGATGGGTACATTATATACGTCTATAACGTTGTATATTCTAACCTAACGCAAACTAACATCTGGGATGTAATATTTTACAACATTCCTGGCGTGTCGTCGCCTACTTCTGGATGGGGACATTATATACATCTATAACGTCATATATCCTAGCCTAAGGGAACCTAACATCTCGGGTGTAATATTTTACAACATTCCTGGCGTGTCGTCGCCTACTTCTCGATGGGGACATTCTATACGTCTATAACATTGTATATCCTAACCTAAGGGAACCTAACATCTCGGGTGTAATATTTTACAACATTCCTGGCGTGTCGTCGCCTACTTCTCGATGGGGACATTATATACATCTATAACGTTGTATATCCTAACCTAAGGCAACCTAACATGTCGGATGTAGTATTTTACAACATTCCTGGCATGTCGGTCCCTACTTCTCGGTGGGAACATTGTGTACATCTATAACGATATATATCCTAGCCTAAGGCAACCTGACATGTCGAATGTAATATTTTACTACATTCCTGTCGTGTCGTCACCTGCTTCTCGATGGGGACATTATATACGTCTATAACGTTGTATATTCTAACCTATCGCAACATAACATCAGGGATGTAATATTTTACAACAGTCCTGGCGTGTCGTCGCCTACTTCTGGATGGGGACATTATATACATCTATAACGTCATATATCCTAACCTAAGGGAACCTAACATCTCGGGTGTAATATTTTACAACTTTCCTGGCGTGTCGTTGCCTACTTCTCGATGGGGACATTATATACATCTATAACGTTGTATATCATAACCTAAGACAACCTAACATCTCGGATGTAATATTTTACAACATTCCTGGTATGTCGGGCCCTACTTCTCGGTGGGAACATTGTATACGTCTATAACGATATATATCCTAGCCTAAGGCAACCTAACATGTCGAATGTAATATTTTACAACATTCCTTTCGTGTCGTCGCCTGCTTCTCGATGGGTACATTATATACGTCTATAATGTTGTATATTCTAACCTAACGCAACCTAACATCTGGGATGTAATATTTTACAACATTCCTGGCGTGTCGTCGCCTACTTCTGGATGGGGGCATTATATACATCTATAACGTCATATATCCTAACCTAAGGGAAACAACATCTCGGGTGTAATATTTTACAACATTCCTGGCGTGTCGTTGCCTACTTCTCGATGGGGACATTATATACATCTATAACGTTGTATATCCTAACCTAAGGCAACCTGACATCTCCGATGTAATATTTTACAACATTCTGGCGTGTCGTCGCCTGCTTCTCGATGGGGACATTATATACGTCTATAACCTTGGATATACTAACCTAACGCAACCTAACATCTGGGATGTAATATTTTACAACATTCCTGGCATGTCGGTCCCTACGTCTCCGTGGGTACATTATATACGTCTGTAACGTTGTATATCCTAACCTAACGCAACCTAACGTCTGGGATGTAATATTTTAAAACATTCCTGGTATGTCGGTCCCTACGTCTCGGTGGAAACATTATATACGTCTATAACGATATATATCCTAACCTAAGGCAACCTAACATCTCGGATGTAATATTTTACAACATTCCTGGCATGTCGGTCCCTACGTCTCGGTGGGAACATTATATACGTCTGTAACGATATATATCCTAACCTAAGGCAACCTAACATCTCGGATGTAATATTTTACAACATTCCTGGCGCTTCGGCTGCTACTTTTCGGTGGGAACATTATATACGTCTATAACGTTACATATCCTAACGTATGGCAACATAACAGCTCGGATGTTATATTTTACAACATTCCTGCCGTGTCGTCGCCTGCTTCTCGATGGGGACATTATATACGTCTGTAACGTTGTATATCCTAACCTAACGCAACCTAACATCTGGGATGTAATATTTTACAACATTCCTGTCGTGTCGTCGCCTGCTTCTCGATGGGGACATTCTATACGTCTATAACGTTGTATATCCTAACCTAAGGGAACCTAACATCTCGGGTGTAATATTTTAGAACATTCCTGACGCGTCAGTCCCTATTTCTCGGTGGGAACATTATATACGTCTATAACGTTATATATCCTAGCCTAAGGCAACCTAACTTGTAGAATGTAATATTTTGCAACATTCCTGGCGTGTCGTCGCCTACTTCTCGATGGGGACATTATATACATCTATAACGTTGTATATCCTAACCTAAGGCAACCTAACATCTCGGATTTAGTATTTTACAACATTCCTGTCATGTCGGTCCCTACATCTCGGTGGGGACATTGTGCACGTCTATAACGATATATATCCTAGCCTAAGGCAACCTAACATGTCGAATGTAATATTTTACTACATTCCTGTCGTGTCGTCGCCTGCTTCTCGATGGGGACATTATATACGTCTATAACGTTGTATATTCTAACGTAACGCAACCTAACATCTGGGATGTAATATTTTACAACAGTCCTGCCGTGTCCTCGCCTGCTTCTCGATGGGGACATTATATACATTTATAACGTTGTATATCCTAACCTAAGGCAACCTGACATCTCGGATGTAATATTTTACAACATTCTGGCGTGTCGTCGCCTGCTTCTCGATGGGGACATTATATACGTCTATAACCTTGTATATACTAACCTAACGCAACCTAACATCTGGGATGTAATATTTTACAACATTCCTGGCATGTCGGTCCCTACGTCTCCGTGGGTACATTATATACGTCTGTAACGTTGTATATCCTAACCTAACGCAACCTAACGTCTGGGATGTAATATTTTAAAACATTCCTGGTATGTCGGTCCCTACGTCTCGGTGGAAACATTATATACGTCTATAACGATATATATCCTAACCTAAGGCAACCTAACATCTCGGATGTAATATTTTACAACATTCCTGGCATGTCGGTCCCTACGTCTCCGTGGGTACATTATATACGTCTGTAACGTTGTATATCCTAACCTAACGCAACCTAACGTCTGGGATGTAATATTTTAAAACATTCCTGGCATGTCGGCCCCTACGTCTCGGTGGGAACATTATATACGTCTATAACGATATATATCCTAACCTAAGGCAACCTAACATCTCGGATGTAATATTTGACAACATTCCTGGCGTGTTAACCCGCACTTCTCGGTGGGAACATCATATACGTCTATAGCGATATATATCCTAGCCTAAGGCGACCTAACATGTCGAATGTAATATTTTACATCATTCCTGACGTGTCGGCCCCTATTTCTCGGTGGGAACATTATATACGTCTATAACGTTATATATGCTAGCCTAAGGCAACCTAACATGTCGAATGTAATATTTTACAACATTCCTGGCATGTCGGTCACTAGGTCTCGGTGGGAACATTATATACGTCTGTAACGATATATACCCTAACCTAAGGCAACCTAACATCTCGGATTTAATATTTTACAACATTCCTGGCATGTAGGTCCCTACTTCTCGATGGGGACATTCTATACGTCTATAACGTTGTATATCCTAACCTAAGGGAACCTAACATCTCGTGTGTAATATTTTAGAACATTCCTGACGCGTCAGTCCCTATTTCTCGGTGGGAACATTATATACGTCTATAACGTTATATATCCTAGCCTAAGGCGAACCAACTTGTAGAATGTAATATTTTACAACATTCCTGGCGTGTCGTCGCCTACTTCTCGATGGGGACATTATATACATCTATAACGTTGTATATCATAACCTAATGCAACCTAACACCTCGGATGTAATATTTTACAACATTCCTGTCGTGTCGTCGCCTACTTCTCGATGGGGACATTATATACATCTATAACGTTGTATATCATAACCTAAGGCAACCTAACATCTCGGATGTAATATTTTACAACATTCCTGGTATGTCGGGCCCTACTTCTCGGTGGGAACATTGTATACGTCTATAACGTTATATATCCTAGCCTAAGGCAACCCAACTTGTAGAATGTAATATTTTACAACATTCCTGTCGTGTCGTCGCCTGCTTCTCGATGGGGACATTCTATACGTCTATAACGTTGTATATCCTAACCTAAGGGAACCTAACATCTCGGGTGTAATATTTTAGAACATTCCTGACGCGTCAGTCCCTATTTATCGGTGGGAACATTATATACGTCTATAACGTTATATATCCTAGCCTAAGGCAACCTAACTTGTAGAATGTAATATTTTACAACATTCCTGGCGTGTCGTCTCCTACTTCTCGATGGGGACATTATATACATCTATAACGTTGTATATCCTAACCTAAGGCAACCTAACATCTGGGATGTAATATTTTACAACATTCCTGTCGTGTCGTCGCCTGCTTCTCGATGGGGACATTCTATACGTCTATAACGTTGTATATCCTAACCTAAGGGAACCTAACATCTCGGGTGTAATATTTTAGAACATTCCTGACGCGTCAGTCCCTATTTCTCGGTGGGAACATTATATACGTCTATAACGTTATATATCCTAACCTAAGGGAACCTTACATCTCGGATGTAATATTTTACAACATTCCTGGCATGTCGTGGCCCTACTTCTCGGTGGGAAAATTGTATACGTCTATAGCGATATATATCCTAGCCTAAGCCAACCTAACATGTCGAATGTAATATTTTACAACATTCCTGTCGTGTCGTCGCCTGCTTCTCGATGGGTACATTATATACGTCTATAACGTTGTATATTCTAACCTAACGCAAACTAACATCTGGGATGTAATATTTTACAACATTCCTGGCGTGTCGTCGCCTACTTCTCGATGGGGACATTATATACATCTATAACGTTGTATATCCTAACCTAAGGCAACCTAACATATCGGATGTAATATTTTACAACATTCCTGGCGTGTCGTCGCCTACTTCTCGATGGGGACATTATATACATCTATAACGTTGTATATCATAACCTAAGGCAACCTAACATCTCGGATGTAATATTTTACAACATTCCTGGTATGTCGGGCCCTACTTCTCGGTGGGAACATTGTATACGTCTATAACGTTATATATCCTAGCCTAAGGCAACCCAACTTGTAGAATGTAATATTTTACAACATTCCTGTCGTGTCGTCGCCTGCTTCTCGATGGGGACATTCTATACGTCTATAACGTTGTATATCCTAACCTAAGGGAACCTAACATCTCGGGTGTAATATTTTAGAACATTCCTGACGCGTCAGTCCCTATTTATCGGTGGGAACATTATATACGTCTATAACGTTATATATCCTAGCCTAAGGCAACCTAACTTGTAGAATGTAATATTTTACAACATTCCTGGCGTGTCGTCTCCTACTTCTCGATGGGGACATTATATACATCTATAACGTTGTATATCCTAACCTAAGGCAACCTAACATCTGGGATGTAATATTTTACAACATTCCTGTCGTGTCGTCGCCTGCTTCTCGATGGGGACATTCTATACGTCTATAACGTTGTATATCCTAACCTAAGGGAACCTAACATCTCGGGTGTAATATTTTAGAACATTCCTGACGCGTCAGTCCCTATTTCTCGGTGGGAACATTATATACGTCTATAACGTTATATATCCTAACCTAAGGGAACCTTACATCTCGGATGTAATATTTTACAACATTCCTGGCATGTCGTGGCCCTACTTCTCGGTGGGAAAATTGTATACGTCTATAGCGATATATATCCTAGCCTAAGCCAACCTAACATGTCGAATGTAATATTTTACAACATTCCTGTCGTGTCGTCGCCTGCTTCTCGATGGGTACATTATATACGTCTATAACGTTGTATATTCTAACCTAACGCAAACTAACATCTGGGATGTAATATTTTACAACATTCCTGGCGTGTCGTCGCCTACTTCTGGATGGGGACATTATATACATCTATAACGTCATATATCCTAGCCTAAGGGAACCTAACATCTCGGGTGTAATATTTTACAACATTCCTGGCGTGTCGTCGCCTACTTCTCGATGGGGACATTCTATACGTCTATAACATTGTATATCCTAACCTAAGGCAACCTAACATATCGGATGTAATATTTTACAACATTCCTGGCGTGTCGTCGCCTACTTCCCGATGGGGACAATATATACATCTATAACGTTGTATATCCTAACCTAAGGCAACCTAACATGTCGGATGTAGTATTTTACAACATTCCTGGCATGTCGGTCCCTACTTCTCGGTGGGAACATTGTGTACATCTATAACGATATATATCCTAGCCTAAGGCAACCAGACATGTCGAATGTAATATTTTACTACATTCCTGTCGTGTCGTCACCTGCTTCTCGATGGGGACATTATATACGTCTATAACGTTGTATATTCTAACCTATCGCAACATAACATCAGGGATGTAATATTTTACAACAGTCCTGGCGTGTCGTCGCCTACTTCTGGATGGGGACATTATATACATCTATAACGTCATATATCCTAACCTAAGGGAACCTAACATCTCGGGTGTAATATTTTACAACTTTCCTGGCGTGTCGTTGCCTACTTCTCGATGGGGACATTATATACATCTATAACGTTGTATATCATAACCTAAGGCAACCTAACATCTCGGATGTAATATTTTACAACATTCCTGGTATGTCGGGCCCTACTTCTCGGTGGGAACATTGTATACGTCTATAACGATATATATCCTAGCCTAAGGCAACCTAACATGTCGAATGTAATATTTTACAACATTCCTTTCGTGTCGTCGCCTGCTTCTCGATGGGTACATTATATACGTCTATAATGTTGTATATTCTAACCTAACGCAACCTAACATCTGGGATGTAATATTTTACAACATTCCTGGCGTGTCGTCGCCTACTTCTGGATGGGGGCATTATATACATCTATAACGTCATATATCCTAGCCTAAGGGAACCTAACGTCTCGGGTGCAATATTTTACAACATTCCTGGCGTGTCGTCGCCTACTTCTCGATGGGGACATTATATACATCTATAACGTTGTATATCCTAACCTAAGGCAACCTGACATCTCCGATGTAATATTTTACAACATTCTGGCGTGTCGTCGCCTGCTTCTCGATGGGGACATTCTATACGTCTATAACGTTGTATATCCTAACCTAAGGGAACCTAACATCTCGGGTGTAATATTTTAGAACATTCCTGACGCGTCAGTCCCTATTTCTCGGTGGGAACATTATATACGTCTATAACGTTATATATCCTAGCCTAAGGCAACCTAACTTGTAGAATGTAATATTTTACAACATTCCTGGCGTGTCGTCGCCTACTTCTCGATGGGGACATTATATACATCTATAACGTTGTATATCCTAACCTAAGGCAACCTAACATCTCGGATTTAGTATTTTACAACATTCCTGTCATGTCGGTCCCTACATCTCGGTGGGGACATTGTGTACGTCTATAACGATATATATCCTAGCCTAAGGCAACCTAACATGTCGAATGTAATATTTTACTACATTCCTGTCGTGTCGTCGCCTGCTTCTCGATGGGGACATTATATACGTCTATAACGTTGTATATTCTAACGTAACGCAACCTAACATCTGGGATGTAATATTTTACAACAGTCCTGCCGTGTCCTCGCCTGCTTCTCGATGGGGACATTATATACATCTATAACGTTGTATATCCTAACCAAAGCAACCTGACATCTCGGATGTAATATTTTACAACATTCTGGCGTGTCGTCGCCTGCTTCTCGATGGGGACATTATATACGTCTATAACCTTGTATATACTAACCTAACGCAACCTAACATCTGGGATGTAATATTTTAAAACATTCCTGGCATGTCGGTCCCTACGTCTCGGTGGGAACGTTATATACGTCTATAACGATATATATCCTAACCTAAGGCAAACCAACTTGTAGAAAGTAATATTTTACAACATTCCTGGCGTGTCGTCGCCTACTTCTCGATGGGGACATTATATACATCTATAACGTTGTATATCATAACCTAATGCAACCTAACACCTCGGATGTAATATTTTACAACATTCCTGGCATGTCGGTCCCTACTTCTCGGTGGGAGCATACTATATGTCTATAACGTTGTATATCCTAACCTAATGGAACCTAACATCTCGGATGTAATATTTTAAAACTTTCCTGGCATGTCGGTCCCTACGTCTCGGTGGGATCCTTATATACGTCTATAACGATATATATCCTAACCTAAGGCAACCTAACATCTCGGATGTAATATTTTACAACATTCCTGGCATGTCGGTTACTAGGTCTCGGTGGGAACATTATATACGTCTGTAACGATATATACCCTAACCTAAGGCAACCAAACATCTCGGATTTAATATTTTACAACATTCCTGGCATGTAGGTCCCTACTTCTCGGTGGGAACATTATATACGTCTATAACGTTATATATCCTAGCCTACGGCAACCTAACTTGTCGAATGTAATATTTTACAACATTCCTGGCGTGTCGTCGCCTACTTCTCGATGGGGACATTATATACATCTATAAAGTCATATATCCCAACCTAAGGGAACCTAACATCTCGGGTGTAATATTTTACAACATTCCTGTCGTGTCGTCGCCTGCTTCTCGATGGGGACATTCTATACGTCTATAACGTTGTATATCCTAACCTAAGGGAACCTAACATCTCCGGTGTAATATTTTAGAACATTCCTGACGCGTCAGTCCCTATTTCTCGGTGGGAACATTATACACGTCTATAACGTTATATATCCTAGCCTAAGGCAACCTAACTTGTAGAATGTAATATTTTACAACAGTCCTGGCGTGTCGTCGCCTACTTCTGGATGGGGACATTATATACATCTATAACGTCATATATCCTAACCTAAGGGAAACAACATCTCGGGTGTAATATTTTACAACATTCCTGGCGTGTCGTTGCCTACTTCTCGATGGGGACATTATATACATCTATAACGTTGTATATCCTAACCTAAGGCAACCTGACATCTCCGATGTAATATTTTACAACATTCTGGCGTGTCGTCGCCTGCTTCTCGATGGGGACATTATATACGTCTATAACCTTGGATATACTAACCTAACGCAACCTAACATCTGGGATGTAATATTTTACAACATTCCTGGCATGTCGGTCCCTACGTCTCCGTGGGTACATTATATACGTCTGTAACGTTGTATATCCTAACCTAACGCAACCTAACGTCTGGGATGTAATATTTTAAAACATTCCTGGTATGTCGGTCCCTACGTCTCGGTGGAAACATTATATACGTCTATAACGATATATATCCTAACCTAAGGCAACCTAACATCTCGGATGTAATATTTTACAACATTCCTGGCATGTCGGTCCCTACGTCTCGGTGGGAACATTATATACGTCTATAACGATATATATCCTAACCTAAGGCAACCTAACATCTCGGATGTAATATTTTACAACATTCCTGGCGCTTCGGCTGCTACTTTTCGGTGGGAACATTATATACGTCTATAACGTTACATATCCTAACGTATGGCAACATAGCAGCTCGGATGTTATATTTTACAACATTCCTGCCGTGTCGTCGCCTGCTTCTCGATGGGGACATTATATACGTCTGTAACGTTGTATATCCTAACCTAACGCAACCTAACATCTGGGATGTAATATTTTACAACATTCCTGTCGTGTCGTCGCCTGCTTCTCGATGGGGACATTCTATACGTCTATAACGTTGTATATCCTAACCTAAGGGAACCTAACATCTCGGGTGTAATATTTTAGAACATTCCTGACGCGTCAGTCCCTATTTCTCGGTGGGAACATTATATACGTCTATAACGTTATATATCCTAGCCTAAGGCAACCTAACTTGTAGAATGTAATATTTTGCAACATTCCTGGCGTGTCGTCGCCTACTTCTCGATGGGGACATTATATACATCTATAACGTTGTATATCCTAACCTAAGGCAACCTAACATCTCGGATTTAGTATTTTACAACATTCCTGTCATGTCGGTCCCTACATCTCGGTGGGGACATTGTGTACGTCTATAACGATGTATATCCTAGCCTAAGGCAACCTAACATGTCGAATGTAATATTTTACTACATTCCTGTCGTGTCGTCGCCTGCTTCTCGATGGGGACATTATATACGTCTATAACGTTGTATATTCTAACGTAACGCAACCTAACATCTGGGATGTAATATTTTACAACATTCCTGGCGCGTCAGTCCCTATTTCTCGGTGGGAACATTATATAAGTCTATAACGTTATATATCCTAGCCTAAGGCAACCTAACTTGTAGAATGTAATATTTTACAACAGTCCTGGCGTGTCGTCGCCTACTTCTGGATGGGGACATTATATACATCTATAACGTCATATATCCTAACCTAAGGGAACCTAACATCTCGGGTGTAATATTTTACAACATTCCTGGCGTGTCGTTGCCTACTTCTCGATGGGGACATTATATACATCTATAACGTTGTATATCCTAACCAAAGCAACCTGACATCTCGGATGTAATATTTTACAACATTCTGGCGTGTCGTCGCCTGCTTCTCGATGGGGACATTATATACGTCTATAACCTTGTATATACTAACCTAACGCAACCTAACATCTGGGATGTAATATTTTAAAACATTCCTGGCATGTCGGTCCCTACGTCTCGGTGGGAACGTTATATACGTCTATAACGATATATATCCTAACCTAAGGGTACCTTACATCTCGGATGTAATTTTTTACAACATTCCTGGTATGTCGGGCCCTACTTCTCGGTGGGAACATTGTATACGTCTATAACGATATATATCCTAGCCTAAGGCAACCTAACATGAAGGAATGTAATATTTTAAAACATTCCTGTCGTGTCGTCGCCTGCTTCTCGATGGGGACATTCTATACGTCTATAACGTTGTATATCCTAACCTAAGGGAACCTAACATCTCGGGTGTAATATTTTAGAACATTCCTGACGCGTCAGTCCCTATTTCTCGGTGGGAACATTATATACGTCTATAACGTTATATATCCTAGCCTAAGGCAACCTAACTTGTAGAATGTAATATTTTACAACATTCCTGGCGTGTCGTCGCTTACTTCTCGATGGGGACATTATATACATCTATAACGTTGTATATCCTAACCTAAGGCAACCTAACATCTCGGATTTAGTATTTTACAACATTCCTGTCATGTCGGTCCCTACATCTCGGTGGGAACATTGTGTACGTCTATAACGATATATATCCTAGCCTAAGGCAACCTAACATGTCGAATGTAATATTTTACTACATTCCTGTCGTGTCGTCGCCTGCTTCTCGATGGGGACATTATATACGTCTATAACGTTGTATATTCTAACGTAACGCAACCTAACATCTGGGATGTAATATTTTACAACAGTCCTGCCGTGTCCTCGCCTGCTTCTCGATGGGGACATTATATACATCTATAACGTTGTATATCCTAACCTAAGGCAACCTGACATCTCCGATGTAATATTTTACAACATTCTGGCGTGTCGTCGCCTGCTTCTCGATGGGGACATTATATACGTCTATAACCTTGGATATACTAACCTAACGCAACCTAACATCTGGGATGTAATATTTTACAACATTCCTGGCATGTCGGTCCCTACGTCTCCGTGGGTACATTATATACGTCTGTAACGTTGTATATCCTAACCTAACGCAACCTAACGTCTGGGATGTAATATTTTAAAACATTCCTGGTATGTCGGTCCCTACGTCTCGGTGGAAACATTATATACGTCTATAACGATATATATCCTAACCTAAGGCAACCTAACATCTCGGATGTAATATTTTACAACATTCCTGGCATGTCGGTCCCTACGTCTCGGTGGGAACATTATATACGTCTATAACGATATATATCCTAACCTAAGGCAACCTAACATCTCGGATGTAATATTTTACAACATTCCTGGCGCTTCGGCTGCTACTTTTCGGTGGGAACATTATATACGTCTATAACGTTACATATCCTAACGTATGGCAACATAGCAGCTCGGATGTTATATTTTACAACATTCCTGCCGTGTCGTCGCCTGCTTCTCGATGGGGACATTATATACGTCTGTAACGTTGTATATCCTAACCTAACGCAACCTAACATCTGGGATGTAATATTTTACAACATTCCTGTCGTGTCGTCGCCTGCTTCTCGATGGGGACATTCTATACGTCTATAACGTTGTATATCCTAACCTAAGGGAACCTAACATCTCGGGTGTAATATTTTAGAACATTCCTGACGCGTCAGTCCCTATTTCTCGGTGGGAACATTATATACGTCCATAACGTTATATATCCTAACCTAAGGCCACCTAACTTGTAGAATGTAATATTTTACAACATTCCTGGCGTGTCGTCGCTTACTTCTCGATGGGGACATTATATACATCTATAACGTTGTATATCCTAACCTAAGGCAACCTAACATCTCGGATTTAGTATTTTACAACATTCCTGTCATGTCGGTCCCTACATCTCGGTGGGAACATTGTGTACGTCTATAACGATATATATCCTAGCCTAAGGCAACCTAACATGTCGAATGTAATATTTTACTACATTCCTGTCGTGTCGTCGCCTGCTTCTCGATGGGGACATTATATACGTCTATAACGTTGTATATTCTAACGTAACGCAACCTAACATCTGGGATGTAATATTTTACAACAGTCCTGCCGTGTCCTCGCCTGCTTCTCGATGGGGACATTATATACATCTATAACGTTGTATATCCTAACCTAAGGCAACCTGACATCTCCGATGTAATATTTTACAACATTCTGGCGTGTCGTCGCCTGCTTCTCGATGGGGACATTATATACGTCTATAACCTTGTATATACTAACCTAACGCAACCTAACATCTGGGATGTAATATTTTACAACATTCCTGGCATGTCGGTCCCTACGTCTCCGTGGGTACATTATATACGTCTGTAACGTTGTATATCCTAACCTAACGCAACCTAACGTCTGGGATGTAATATTTTAAAACATTCCTGGTATGTCGGTCCCTACGTCTCGGTGGAAACATTATATACGTCTATAACGATATATATCCTAAACTAAGGCAACCTAACATCTCGGATGTAATATTTGACAACATTCCTGGCATGTCGGTCCCTACGTCTCCGTGGGTACATTATATACGTCTGTAACGTTGTATATCCTAACCTAACGCAACCTAACGTCTGGGATGTAATATTTTAAAACATTCCTGGCATGTCGGCCCCTACGTCTCGGTGGGAACATTATATACGTCTATAACGATATATATCCTAACCTAAGGCAACCTAACATCTCGGATGTAATATTTGACAACATTCCTGGCGTGTTAACCCGCACTTCTCGGTGGGAACATCATATACGTCTATAGCGATATATATCCTAGCCTAAGGCGACCTAACATGTCGAATGTAATATTTTACATCATTCCTGACGTGTCGGCCCCTATTTCTCGGTGGGAACATTATATACGTCTATAACGTTATATGTGCTAGCCTAAGGCAACCTAACATGTCGAATGTAATATTTTACAACATTCCTGTCGTGTCGTCGCCTACTTCTCGATGGGGACATTATATACATCTATAACGTTGTATATCATAACCTAAGGCAACCTAACATCTCGGATGTAATATTTTACAACATTCCTGGTATGTCGGGCCCTACTTCTCGGTGGGAACATTGTATACGTCTATAACGTTATATATCCTAGCCTAAGGCAACCCAGCTTGTAGAATGTAATATTTTACAACATTCCTGGCGTGTCGTCGCCTACTTCTCGATGGGGACATTATATACATCTATAACGTTGTATATCATAACCTAAGGCAACCTAACATCTCGGATGTAATATTTTACAACATTCCTGGCATGTCGGTCCCTACTTCTCGGTGGGAGCATACTATATGTCTATAACGTTGTATATCCTAACCTAATGGAACCTAACATCTCGGATGTAATATTTTAAAACTTTCCTGGCATGTCGGTCCCTACGTCTCGGTGGGATCCTTATATACGTCTATAACGATATATATCCTAACCTAAGGCAACCTAACATCTCGGATGTAATATTTTACAACATTCCTGGCATGTCGGTCACTAGGTCTCGGTGGGAACATTATATACGTCTGTAACGATATATACCCTAACCTAAGGCAACCAAACATCTCGGATTTAATATTTTACAACATTCCTGGCATGTAGGTCCCTACTTCTCGGTGGGAACATTATATACGTCTATAACGTTATATATCCTAGCCTACGGCAACCTAACTTGTCGAATGTAATATTTTACAACATTCCTGGCGTGTCGTCGCCTACTTCTCGATGGGGACATTATATACATCTATAAAGTCATATATCCTAACCTAAGGGAACCTAACATCTCGGGTGTAATATTTTACAACATTCCTGTCGTGTCGTCGCCTGCTTCTCGATGGGGACATTCTATACGTCTATAACGTTGTATATCCTAACCTAAGGGAACCTAACATCTCCGGTGTAATATTTTAGAACATTCCTGACGCGTCAGTCCCTATTTCTCGGTGGGAACATTATATACGTCTATAACGTTATATATCCTAGCCTAAGGCAACCTAACTTGTAGAATGTAATATTTTACAACAGTCCTGGCGTGTCGTCGCCTACTTCTGGATGGGGACATTATATACATCTATAACGTCATATATCCTAACCTAAGGGAAACAACATCTCGGGTGTAATATTTTACAACATTCCTGGCGTGTCGTTGCCTACTTCTCGATGGGGACATTATATACATCTATAACGTTGTATATCCTAACCTAAGGCAACCTGACATCTCCGATGTAATATTTTACAACATTCTGGCGTGTCGTCGCCTGCTTCTCGATGGGGACATTATATACGTCTATAACCTTGGATATACTAACCTAACGCAACCTAACATCTGGGATGTAATATTTTACAACATTCCTGGCATGTCGGTCCCTACGTCTCCGTGGGTACATTATATACGTCTGTAACGTTGTATATCCTAACCTAACGCAACCTAACGTCTGGGATGTAATATTTTAAAACATTCCTGGTATGTCGGTCCCTACGTCTCGGTGGAAACATTATATACGTCTATAACGATATATATCCTAACCTAAGGCAACCTAACATCTCGGATGTAATATTTTACAACATTCCTGGCATGTCGGTCCCTACGTCTCGGTGGGAACATTATATACGTCTATAACGATATATATCCTAACCTAAGGCAATCTAACATCTCGGATGTAATATTTTACAACATTCCTGGCGCTTCGGCTGCTACTTTTCGGTGGGAACATTATATACGTCTATAACGTTACATATCCTAACGTATGGCAACATAACAGCTCGGATGTTATATTTTACAACATTCCTGCCGTGTCGTCGCCTGCTTCTCGATGGGGACATTATATACGTCTGTAACGTTGTATATCCTAACCTAACGCAACCTAACATCTGGGAAGTAATATTTTACAACATTCCTGTCGTGTCGTCGCCTACTTCTCGATGGGGACATTATATACATCTATAACGTCATATATCCTAACCTAAGGGAACCTAACATCTCGGGTGTAATATTTTACAACATTCCTGGCGTGTCGTTGCCTACTTCTCGATGGGGACATTATATACATCTATAACGTTGTATATCCTAACCAAAGCAACCTGACATCTCGGATGTAATATTTTACAACATTCTGGCGTGTCGTCGCCTGCTTCTCGATGGGGACATTATATACGTCTATAACCTTGTATATACTAACCTAACGCAACCTAACATCTGGGATGTAATATTTTAAAACATTCCTGGCATGTCGGTCCCTACGTCTCGGTGGGAACGTTATATACGTCTATAACGATATATATCCTAACCTAAGGGTACCTTACATCTCGGATGTAATTTTTTACAACATTCCTGGTATGTCGGGCCCTACTTCTCGGTGGGAACATTGTATACGTCTATAACGATATATATCCTAGCCTAAGGCAACCTAACATGAAGGAATGTAATATTTTAAAACATTCCTGTCGTGTCGTCGCCTGCTTCTCGATGGGGACATTCTATACGTCTATAACGTTGTATATCCTAACCTAAGGGAACCTAACATCTCGGGTGTAATATTTTAGAACATTCCTGACGCGTCAGTCCCTATTTCTCGGTGGGAACATTATATACGTCTATAACGTTATATATCCTATCCTAAGGCAACCTAACTTGTAGAATATAATATTTTACAACATTCCTGGCGTGTCGTCGCTTACTTCTCGATGGGGACATTATATACATCTATAACGTTGTATATCCTAACCTAAGGCAACCTAACATCTCGGATTTAGTATTTTACAACATTCCTGTCATGTCGGTCCCTACATCTCGGTGGGAACATTGTGTACGTCTATAACGATATATATCCTAGCCTAAGGCAACCTAACATGTCGAATGTAATATTTTACTACATTCCTGTCGTGTCGTCGCCTGCTTCTCGATGGGGACATTATATACATCTATAACGTCATATATCCTAACCTAAGGGAAACAACATCTCGGGTGTAATATTTTACAACATTCCTGGCGTGTCGTTGCCTACTTCTCGATGGGGACATTATATACATCTATAACGTTGTATATCCTAACTTAAGGCAACCTGACATCTCCGATGTAATATTTTACAACATTCTGGCGTGTCGTCGCCTGCTTCTCGATGAGGACATTATATACGTCTATAACCTTGTATATACTAACCTAACGCAACCTAACATCTGGGATGTAATATTTTACAACATTCCTGGCATGTCGGTCCCTACGTCTCCGTGGGTACATTATATACGTCTGTAACGTTGTATATCCTAACCTAACGCAACCTAACGTCTGGGATGTAATATTTTAAAACATTCCTGGTATGTCGGTCCCTCCGTCTCGGTGGAAACATTATATACGTCTATAACGATATATATCCTAACCTAAGGCAACCTAACATCTCGGATGTAATATTTTACAACATTCCTTGCATGTCGGTCCCTACGTCTCGGTGGGAACATTATGTACGTCTATAACGATATATATCCTAACCTAAGGCAACCTAACATCTCGGATGTAATATTTTACAACATTCCTGGCGCTTCGGCTGCTACATTTCGGTGGGAACATTATATACGTCTATAACGTTACATATCCTAACGTATAGCAACATAACAGCTCGGATGTTATATTTTACAACATTCCTGCCGTGTCGTCGCCTGCTTCTCGATGGGGACATTATATACGTCTATAACGTTGTATATCCTAACCTAACGCAACCTAACATCTGGGATGTAATATTTTACAACATTCCTGTCGTGTCGTCGCCTGCTTCTCGATGGGGACATTCTATACGTCTATAACGTTGTATATCCTAACCTAAGGGAACCTAACATCTCGGGTGTAATATTTTAGAACATTCCTGACGCGTCAGTCCCTATTTCTCGGTGGGAACATTATATACGTCTATAACGTTGTGTATCCTAACCTAACGCAACCTAACGTCTGGGATGTAATATTTTAAAACATTCCTGGTATGTCGGTCCCTACGTCTCGGTGGAAACATTATATACGTCTATAACGATATATATCCTAACCTAAGGCAACCTAACATCTCGGATGTAATATTTTACAACATTCCTGGCATGTCGGTCCCTACGTCTCCGTGGGTACATTATATACGTCCGTAACGTTGTATATCCTAACCTAACGCAACCTAACGTCTGGGATGTAATATTTTAAAACATTCCTGGCATGTCGGCCCCTACGTCTCGGTGGGAACATTATATACGTCTATAACGATATATATCCTAACCTAAGGCAACCTAACATCTCGGATGTAATATTTGACAACATTCCTGGCGTGTTAACCCGCTCTTCTCGGTGGGAACATCATATACGTCTATAGCGATATATATCCTAGCCTAAGGCGACCTAACATGTCGAATGTAATATTTTACATCATTCCTGACGTGTCGGCCCCTATTTCTCGGTGGGAACATTATATACGTCTATAACGTTATATATGCTAGCCTAAGGCAACCTAACATGTCGAATGTAATATTTTACAACATTCCTGTCGTGTCGTCGCCTACTTCTCGATGGGGACATTATATACATCTATAACGTTGTATATCATAACCTAAGGCAACCTAACATCTCGGATGTAATATTTTACAACATTCCTGGTATGTCGGGCCCTACTTCTCGGTGGGAACATTGTATACGTCTATAACGTTATATATCCTAGCCTAAGGCAACCCAACTTGTAGAATGTAATATTTTACAACATTCCTGGCGTGTCGTCGCCTACCTCTCGATGGGGACATTATATACATCTATAACGTTGTATATCATAACCTAAGGCAACCTAACATCTCGGATGTAATATTTTACAACATTCCTGTCGTGTCGTCGCCTGCTTCTCGATGGGCACATTCTATACGTCTATAACGTTGTATATCCTAACCTAAGGGAACCTAACATCTCGGGTGTAATATTTTAGAACATTCCTGACGCGTCAGTCCCTATTTCTCGGTGGGAACATTATATACGTCTATAACGTTATATATCCTAACCTAAGGGAACCTTACATCTCGGGTGTAATATTTTACAACATTCCTGGCGTGTCGTCGCCTACTTCTCGATGGGGACATTATATACATCTATAGCGTTGTATATCCTAACCTTAGGCAACCTAACATATCGGATGTAATATTTTACAACATTCCTGGCGTGTCGTCGCCTACTTCTCGATGGGGACAATATATACATCTATAACGTTGTATATCCTAACCTAAGGCAACCTAACATCTCGGATGTAGTATTTTACAACATTCCTGGCATGTCGGTCCCTACTTCTCGGTGGGAACATTGTGTACATCTATAACGATATATATGCTAACCTAAGGGAACCTAACATCTCGGGTGTAATATTTTACAACATTCCTGGCGTATCGTTGCCTACTTCTCGATGGGGACATTATATACATCTATAACTTTGTATATCCTAACCAAAGCAACCTGACATCTCGGATGTAATATTTTACAACATTCTGGCGTGTCGTCGCCTGCTTCTCGATGGGGACATTATATACGTCTATAACCTTGTATATACTAACCTAACGCAACCTAACATCTGGGATATAATATTTTAAAACATTCCTGGCATGTCGGTCCCTACGTCTCGGTGGGAACGTTATATACGTCTATAACGATATATATCCTAACCTAAGGGTACCTTACATCTCGGATGTAATTTTTTACAACATTCCTGGTATGTCGGGCCCTACTTCTCGGTGGGAACATTGTATACGTCTATAACGATATATATCCTAGCCTAAGGCAACCTAACATGAAGGAATGTAATATTTTAAAACATTCCTGTCGTGTCGTCGCCTGCTTCTCGATGGGGACATTCTATACGTCTATAACGTTGTATATCCTAACCTAAGGGAACCTAACATCTCGGGTGTAATATTTTAGAACATTCCTGACGCGTCAGTCCCTA
Organism: Xylocopa violacea; assembly: GCA_963969225.1. Classification (NCBI taxonomy): domain Eukaryota; kingdom Metazoa; phylum Arthropoda; class Insecta; order Hymenoptera; family Apidae; genus Xylocopa; species Xylocopa violacea. The sequence continues at coordinate 384,798 of CAXAJV010000532.1, read as the reverse complement.
TTTCTCGGTGGGAACATTATATACGTCTATAACGTTATATATCCTAGGCTAAGGCAAACCAACTTGTAGAAAGTAATATTTTACAACATTCCTGGCGTGTCGTCGCCTACTTCTCGATTGGGACATTATATACATCTATAACGTTGTATATCATAACCTAATGCAACCTAACACCTCGGATGTAATATTTTACAACATTCCTGGCATGTCGGTCCCTACTTCTCGGTGGGAGCATACTATATGTCTATAACGTTGTATATCCTAACCTAAGGGAACCTAACATCTCGGATGTAATATTTTAAAACTTTCCTGGCATGTCGGTCCCTACGTCTCGGTGGGATCATTATATACGTCTATAACGATATATATCCTAACCTAAGGCAACCTAACATCTCGGATGTAATATTTTACAACATTCCTGGCATGTCGGTCACTAGGTCTCGGTGGGAACATTATATACGTCTGTAACGATATATACCCTAACCTAAGGCAACCTAACATCTCGGATTTAATATTTTACAACATTCCTGGCATGTAGGTCCCTACTTCTCGGTGGGAACATTATATACGTCTATAACGTTATATATCCTAGCCTACGGCAACCTAACTTGTCGAATGTAATATTTTACAACATTCCTGGCGTGTCGTCGCCTACTTCTCGATGGGGACATTATATACATCTATAAAGTCATATATCCTAACCTAAGGGAACCTAACATCTCGGGTGTAATATTTTACAACATTCCTATCGTGTCGGTCCCTACGTCTCCGTGGGTACATTATATACGTCTGTAACGTTGTATGTCCTAACCTAACGCAACCTAACATCTCGGATGTAATATTTTACAACATTCCTGGCGCTTCGGCTGCTACTTTTCGGTGGGAACATTATATACGTCTATAACGTTACATATCCTAACGTATGGCAACATAACAGCTCGGATGTTATATTTTACAACATTCCTGCCGTGTCGTCGCCTGCTTCTCGATGGGGACATTATATACGTCTATAACGTTGTATATCCTAACCTAAGGGAACCTAACATCTCGGGTGTAATATTTTAGAACATTCCTGACGCGTCAGTCCCTATTTCTCGGTGGGAACATTATATACGTCTATAACGTTATATATCGTAGCCTAAGGCAACCTAACTTGTAGAATGTAATATTTTACAACATTCCTGGCGTGTCGTCGCCTACTTCTCGATGGGGACATTATATACATCTATAACGTTGTATATCCTAACCTAAGGCAACCTAACATCTGGGATGTAATATTTTACAACATTCCTGTCGTGTCGTCGCCTGCTTCTCGATGGGGACATTCTATACGTCTATAACGTTGTATATCCTAACCTAAGGAAACCTAACATCTCGGGTGTAATATTTTAGAACATTCCTGACGCGTCAGTCCCTATTTCTCGGTGGGAACATTATATACGTCTATAACGTTATATATCCTAACCTAAGGGAACCTTACATCTCGGGTGTAATATTTTACAACATTCCTGGCGTGTCGTCGCCTACTTCTCGATGGGGACATTATATACATCTATAACGTTGTATATCCTAACCTAAGGCAACCTAACATATCGGATGTAATATTTTACAACATTCCTGGCGTGTCGTGGCCTACTTCTCGATGGGGACAATATATACATCTATAACGTTGTATATCCTAACCTAAGGCAACCTAACATCTCGGATGTAGTATTTTACAACATTCCTGGCATGTCGGTCCCTACTTCTCGGTGGGAACATTGTGTACATCTATAACGATATATATCCTAGCCTAAGGCAACCTGACATGTCGAATGTAATATTTTACTACATTCCTGTCGTGTCGTCGCCTGCTTCTCGATGGGGACATTATATACGTCTATAACGTTGTATATTCTAACGTAACGCAACCTAACATCTGGGATGTAATATTTTACAACAGTCCTGCCGTGTCCTCGCCTGCTTCTCGATGGGGACATTATATACATCTATAACGTTGTATATCCTAACCTAAGGCAACCTGACATCTCCGATGTAATATTTTACAACATTCTGGCGTGTCGTCGCCTGCTTCTCGATGGGGACATTATATACGTCTATAACCTTGTATATACTAACCTAACGCAACCTAACATCTGGGATGTAATATTTTACAACATTCCTGGCATGTCGGTCCCTACGTCTCCGTGGGTACATTATATACGTCTGTAACGTTGTATATCCTAACCTAACGCAACCTAACGTCTGGGATGTAATATTTTAAAACATTCCTGGTATGTCGGTCCCTACGTCTCGGTGGAAACATTATATACGTCTATAACGATATATATCCTAACCTAAGGCAACCTAACATCTCGGATGTAATATTTGACAACATTCCTGGCGTGTTAACCCGCACTTCTCGGTGGGAACATCATATACGTCTATAGCGATATATATCCTAGCCTAAGGCGACCTAACATGTCGAATGTAATATTTTACATCATTCCTGACGTGTCGGCCCCTATTTCTCGGTGGGAACATTATATACGTCTATAACGTTATATATCCTAACCTAAGGGAACCTTACATCTCGGGTGTAATATTTTACAACATTCCTGGCGTGTCGTCGCCTACTTCTCGATGGGGACATTATATACATCTATAACGTTGTATATCCTAACCTAAGGCAACCTAACATATCGGATGTAATATTTTACAACATTCCTGGCGTGTCGTGGCCTACTTCTCGATGGGGACAATATATACATCTATAACGTTGTATATCCTAACCTAAGGCAACCTAACATCTCGGATGTAGTATTTTACAACATTCCTGGCATGTCGGTCCCTACTTCTCGGTGGGAACATTGTGTACATCTATAACGATATATATCCTAGCCTAAGGCAACCTGACATGTCGAATGTAATATTTTACTACATTCCTGTCGTGTCGTCGCCTGCTTCTCGATGGGGACATTATATACGTCTATAACGTTGTATATTCTAACGTAACGCAACCTAACATCTGGGATGTAATATTTTACAACAGTCCTGCCGTGTCCTCGCCTGCTTCTCGATGGGGACATTATATACATCTATAACGTTGTATATCCTAACCTAAGGCAACCTGACATCTCCGATGTAATATTTTACAACATTCTGGCGTGTCGTCGCCTGCTTCTCGATGGGGACATTATATACGTCTATAACCTTGTATATACTAACCTAACGCAACCTAACATCTGGGATGTAATATTTTACAACATTCCTGGCATGTCGGTCCCTACGTCTCCGTGGGTACATTATATACGTCTGTAACGTTGTATATCCTAACCTAACGCAACCTAACGTCTGGGATGTAATATTTTAAAACATTCCTGGTATGTCGGTCCCTACGTCTCGGTGGAAACATTATATACGTCTATAACGATATATATCCTAACCTAAGGCAACCTAACATCTCGGATGTAATATTTGACAACATTCCTGGCGTGTTAACCCGCACTTCTCGGTGGGAACATCATATACGTCTATAGCGATATATATCCTAGCCTAAGGCGACCTAACATGTCGAATGTAATATTTTACATCATTCCTGACGTGTCGGCCCCTATTTCTCGGTGGGAACATTATATACGTCTATAACGTTATATATGCTAGCCTAAGGCAACCTAACATATCGAATGTAATATTTTACAACATTCCTGGCATGTCGGTCACTAGGTCTCGGTGGGAACATTATATACGTCTGTAACGATATATACCCTAACCTAAGGCAACCTAACATCTCGGATTTAATATTTTACAACATTCCTGGCATGTAGGTCCCTACTTCTCGGTGGGAACATTATATACGTCTATAACGTTATATATCCTAGCCTACGGCAACCTAACTTGTCGAATGTAATATTTTACAATATTCCTGGCGGGTCGTCGCCTACTTCTCGATGGGGACATTATATACATCTATAAAGTCATATATCCTAACCTAAGGGAACCTAACATCTCGGGTGTAATATTTTACAACATTCCTGTCGTGTCGTCGCCTGCTTCTCGATGGGGACATTCTATACGTCTATAATTTTGTATATCCTAACCTAAGGGAACCTAACATCTCGGGTGTAATATTTTAGAACATTCCTGACGCGTCAGTCCCTATTTCTCGGTGGGAACATTATATACGTCTATAACGTTATATATCCTAGCTTAAGGCAACCTAACTTGTAGAATGTAATATTTTACAACAGTCCTGGCGTGTCGTCGCCTACTTCTGGATGGGGACATTATATACATCTATAACGTCATATATCCTAACCTAAGGGAAACAACATCTCGGGTGTAATATTTTACAACATTCCTGGCGTGTCGTTGCCTACTTCTCGATGGGGACATTATATACATCTATAACGTTGTATATCCTAACCTAAGGCAACCTGACATCTCGGATGTAATATTTTACAACATTCTGGCGTGTCGTCGCTTGCTTCTCGATGGGGACATTATATACGTCTATAACCTTGTATATACTAACCTAACGCAACCTAACATCTGGGATGTAATATTTTACAACATTCCTGGCATGTCGGTCCCTACGTCTCCGTGGGTACATTATATACGTCTGTAACGTTGTATGTCCTAACCTAACGCAACCTAACATCTCGGATGTAATATTTTACAACATTCCTGGCGGGTCGTCGCCTACTTCTCGATGGGGACATTATATACATCTATAAAGTCATATATCCTAACCTAAGGGAACCTAACATCTCGGGTGTAATATTTTACAACATTCCTGTCGTGTCGTCGCCTGCTTCTCGATGGGGACATTCTATACGTCTATAATTTTGTATATCCTAACCTAAGGGAACCTAACATCTCGGGTGTAATATTTTAGAACATTCCTGACGCGTCAGTCCCTATTTCTCGGTGGGAACATCATATACGTCTATAGCGATATATATCCTAGCCTAAGGCGACCTAACATGTCGAATGTAATATTTTACATCATTCCTGACGTGTCGGCCCCTATTTCTCGGTGGGAACATTATATACATCTATAACGTTATATATCCTAGCCTAAGGCAACCCAACTTGTAGAATGTAATATTTTACAACATTCCTGGCGTGTCGTCGCCTACCTCTCGATGGGGACATTATATACATCTATAACGTTGTATATCATAACCTAAGGCAACCTAACATCTCGGATGTAATATTTTACAACATTCCTGTCGTGTCGTCGCCTGCTTCTCGATGGGGACATTCTATACGTCTATAACGTTGTATATCCTAACCTAAGGGAACCTGACATCTCGGGTGTAATATTTTAGAACATTCCTGACGCGTCAGTCCCTATTTCTCGGTGGGAACATTATATACGTCTATAACGTTATATATCCTAACCTAAGGGAACCTTACATCTCGGGTGTAATATTTTACAACATTCCTGGCGTGTCGTCGCCTACTTCTCGATGGGGACATTATATACATCTATAACTTTGTATATCCTAACCAAAGCAACATGACATCTCGGATGTAATATTTTACAACATTCTGGCGTGTCGTCGCCTGCTTCTCGATGGGGACATTATATACGTCTATAACCTTGTATATACTAACCTAACGCAACCTAACATCTGGGATGTAATATTTTCAAACATTCCTGGCATGTCGGTCCCTACGTCTCGGTGGGAACGTTATATACGTCTATAACGATATATATCCTAACCTAAGGGTACCTTACATCTCGGATGTAATTTTTTACAACATTCCTGGTATGTCGGGCCCTACTTCTCGGTGGGAACATTGTATACGTCTATAACGATATATATCCTAGCCTAAGGCAACCTAACATGAAGGAATGTAATATTTTAAAACATTCCTGTCGTGTCGTCGCCTGCTTCTCGATGGGGACATTCTATACGTCTATAACGTTGTATATCCTAACCTAAGGGAACCTAACATCTCGGGTGTAATATTTTAGAACATTCCTGACGCGTCAGTCCCTATTTCTCGGTGGGAACATTATATACGTCTATAACGTTATATATCCTAGCCTAAGGCAAACCAACTTGTAGAAAGTAATATTTTACAACATTCCTGGCGTGTCGTCGCCTACTTCTCGATGGGGACATTATATACATCTATAACGTTGTATATCATAACCTAATGCAACCTAACACCTCGGATGTAATATTTTACAACATTCCTGGCATGTCGGTCCCTACTTCTCGGTGGGAGCATACTATATGTCTATAACGTTGTATATCCTAACCTAAGGGAACCTAACATCTCGGATGTAATATTTTAAAACTTTCCTGGCATGTCGGTCCCTACGTCTCGGTGGGATCATTATATACGTCTATAACGATATATATCCTAACCTAAGGCAACCTAACATCTCGGATGTAATATTTTACAACATTCCTGGCATGTCGGTCACTAGGTCTCGGTGGGAACATTATATACGTCTGTAACGATATATACCCTAACCTAAGGCAACCTAACATCTCGGATTTAATATTTTACAACATTCCTGGCATGTAGGTCCCTACTTCTCGGTGGGAACATTATATACGTCTATAACGTTATATATCCTAGCCTACGGCAACCAAACTTGTCGAATGTAATATTTTACAACATTCCTGGCGTGTCGTCGCCTACTTCTCGATGGGGACATTATATACATCTATAAAGTCATATATCCTAACCTAAGGGAACCTAACATCTCGGGTGTAATATTTTACAACATTCCTGTCGTGTCGTCGCCTGCTTCTCGATGGGGACATTCTATACGTCTATAACGTTGTATATCCTAACCTAAGGGAACCTAACATCTCGGGTGTAATATTTTAGAACATTCCTGACGCGTCAGTCCCTATTTCTCGGTGGGAACATTATATACGTCTATAACGTTATATATCCTAGCCTAAGGCAACCTAACTTGTAGAATGTAATATTTTACAACATTCCTGACGCGTCAGTCCCTATTTCTCGGTGGGAACATTATATACGTCTATAACGTTATATATCCTAACCTAAGGGAACCTTACATCTCGGGTGTAATATTTTACAACATTCCTGGCGTGTCGTCGCCTACTTCTCGATGGGGACATTATATACATCTATAACGTTGTATATCCTAACCTAAGGCAACCTAACATATCGGATGTAATATTTTACAACATTCCTGGCGTGTCGTCGCCTACTTCTCGATGGGGACAATATATACATCTATAACGTTGTATATCCTAACCTAAGGCAACCTAACATCTCGGATGTAGTATTTTACAACATTCCTGGCATGTCGGTCCCTACTTCTCGGTGGGAACATTGTGTACATCTATAACGATATATATCCTAGCCTAAGGCAACCTGACATGTCGAATGTAATATTTTACTACATTCCTGTCGTGTCGTCGCCTGCTTCTCGATGGGGACATTATATACGTCTATAACGTTGTATATTCTAACCTATCGCAACCTAACATCAGGGATGTAATATTTTACAACAGTCCTGGCGTGTCGTCGCCTACTTCTGGATGGGGACATTATATACATCTATAACGTCATATATCCTAACCTAAGGGAACCTAACATCTCGGGTGTAATATTTTACAACTTTCCTGGCGTGTCGTTGCCTACTTCTCGATGGGGACATTATATACATCTATAACGTTGTATATCATAACCTAAGGCAACCTAACATCTCGGATGTAATATTTTACAACATTCCTGGTATGTCGGGCCCTACTTCTCGGTGGGAACATTGTATACGTCTATAACGATATATATCCTAGCCTAAGGCAACCTAACATGTCGAATGTAATATTTTACAACATTCCTTTCGTGTCGTCGCCTGCTTCTCGATGGGTACATTATATACATCTATAATGTTGTATATTCTAACCTAACGCAACCTAACATCTGGGATGTAATATTTTACAACATTCCTGGCGTGTCGTCGCCTACTTCTGGATGGGGACATTATATACATCTATAACGTCATATATCCTAGCCTAAGGGAACCTAACGTCTCGGGTGCAATATTTTACAACATTCCTGGCGTGTCGTCGCCTACTTCTCGATGGGGACATTATATACATCTATAACGTTGTATATCCTAACCTAAGGCAACCTAACATATCGGATGTAATATTTTACAACATTCTGGCGTGTCGTCGCCTGCTTCTCCATGGGGACATTATATACGTCTATAACCTTGTATATACTAACCTAACGCAACCTAACATCTGGGATGTAATATTTTACAACATTCTGGCGTGTCGTCGCCTGCTTCTCGATGGGGACATTATATACGTCTATAACCTTGTATATACTAACCTAACGCAACCTAACATCTGGGATGTAATATTTTAAAACATTCCTGGCATGTCGGTCCCTACGTCTCGGTGGGAACGTCATATACGTCTATAACGATATATATCCTAACCTAAGGGTACCTTACATCTCGGATGTAATTTTTTACAACATTCCTGGTATGTCGGGCCCTACTTCTCGGTGGGAACATTGTATACGTCTATAACGATATATATCCTAGCCTAAGGCAACCTAACATGAAGGAATGTAATATTTTAAAACATTCCTGTCGTGTCGTCGCCTGCTTCTCGATGGGGACATTCTATACGTCTATAACGTTGTATATCCTAACCTAAGGGAACCTAACATCTCGGGTGTAATATTTTAGAACATTCCTGACGCGTCAGTCCCTATTTCTCGGTGGGAACATTATATACGTCTATAACGTTATATATCCTAGCCTAAGGCAACCTAACTTGTAGAATGTAATATTTTACAACATTCCTGGCGTGTCGTCGCCTACTTCTCGATGGGGACATTATATACATCTATAACGTTGTATATCCTAACCTAAGGCAACCTAACATCTCGGATTTAGTATTTTACAACATTCCTGTCATGTCGGTCCCTACATCTCGGTGGGGACATTGTGTACGTCTATAACGATATATATCCTAGCCTAAGGCAACCTAACATGTCGAATGTAATATTTTACTACATTCCTGTCGTGTCGTCGCCTGCTTCTCGATGGGGACATTATATACGTCTATAACGTTGTATATTCTAACGTAACGCAACCTAACATCTGGGATGTAATATTTTACAACAGTCCTGCCGTGTCCTCGCCTGCTTCTCGATGGGGACATTATATACATCTATAACGTTGTATATCCTAACCTAAGGCAACCTGACATCTCGGATGTAATATTTTACAACATTCTGGCGTGTCGTCGCCTGCTTCTCGATGGGGACATTATATACGTCTATAACCTTGTATATACTAACCTAACGCAACCTAACATCTGGGATGTAATATTTTACAACATTCCTGGCATGTCGGTCCCTACGTCTCCGTGGGTACATTATATACGTCTGTAACGTTGTGTATCCTAACCTAACGCAACCTAACTTCTGGGATGTATTATTTTAAAACATTCCTGGTATGTCGGTCCCTACGTCTCGGTGGAAACATTATATACGTCTATAACGATATATATCCTAACCTAAGGCAACCTAACATCTCGGATGTAATATTTTACAACATTCCTGGCATGTCGGTCCCTACGTCTCCGTGGGTACATTATATACGTCTGTAACGTTGTATATCCTAACCTAACGCAACCTAACGTCTGGGATGTAATATTTTAAAACATTCCTGGCATGTCGGCCCCTACGTCTCGGTGGGAACATTATATACGTCTATAACGATATATATCCTAACCTAAGGCAACCTAACATCTCGGATGTAATATTTGACAACATTCCTGGCGTGTTAACCCGCTCTTCTCGGTGGGAACATCATATACGTCTATAGCGATATATATCCTAGCCTAAGGCGACCTAACATGTCGAATGTAATATTTTACATCATTCCTGACGTGTCGGCCCCTATTTCTCGGTGGGAACATTATATACGTCTATAACGTTATATATGCTAGCCTAAGGCAACCTAACATGTCGAATGTAATATTTTACAACATTCCTGTCGTGTCGTCGCCTACTTCTCGATGGGGACATTATATACATCTATAACGTTGTATATCATAACCTAAGGCAACCTAACATCTCGGATGTAATATTTTACAACATTCCTGGCATGTCGGGCCCTACGTCTCGGTGGGAACATTATATACGTCTATAACGATATATATCCTAACCTAAGGCAACCTAACATCTCGGATGTAATATTTTACAACATTCCTGGCGCTTCGGCTGCTACTTTTCGGTGGGAACATTATATACGTCTATAACGATATATATCCTAACCTAAGGCAACCTAACATCTCGGATGTAATATTTTACAACATTCCTGGCATGTCGGTCCCTACGTCTCCGTGGGTACATTATATACGCCTGTAACGTTGTATATCCTATCCTAACGCAACCTAACGTCTGGGATGTAATATTTTAAAACATTCCTGGCATGTCGGCCCCTACGTCTCGGTGGGAACATTATATACGTCTATAACGATATATATCCCAACCTAAGGCAACCTAACATCTCGGATGTAATATTTGACAACATTCCTGGCGTGTTAACCCGCACTTCTCGGTGGGAACATCATATACGTCTATAGCGATATATATCCTAGCCTAAGGCGACCTAACATGTCGAATGTAATATTTTACATCATTCCTGACGTGTCGGCCCCTATTTCTCGGTGGGAACATTATATACGTCTGTAACGTTATATATGCTAGCCTAAGGCAACCTAACATGTCGAATGTAATATTTTACAACATTCCTGGCATGTCGGTCACTAGGTCTCGGTGGGAACATTATATACGTCTGTAACGATATATACCCTAACCTAAGGCAACCTAACATCTCGGATTTAATATTTTACAACATTCCTGGCATGTAGGTCCCTACTTCTCGGTGGGAACATTATATACGTCTATAACGTTATATATCCTAGCCTACGGCAACCTAACTTGTCGAATGTAATATTTTACAACATTCCTGGCGGGTCGTCGCCTACTTCTCGATGGGGACATTATATACATCTATAAAGTCATATATCCTAACCTAAGGGAACCTAACATCTCGGGTGTAATATTTTACAACATTCCTGTCGTGTCGTCGCCTGCTTCTCGATGGGGACATTCTATACGTCTATAATTTTGTATATCCTAACCTAAGGGAACCTAACATCTCGGGTGTAATATTTTAGAACATTCCTGACGCGTCAGTCCCTATTTCTCGGTGGGAACATTATATACGTCTATAACGTTATATATCCTAGCCTAAGGCAACCTAACTTGTAGAATGTAATATTTTACAACAGTCCTGGCGTGTCGTCGCCTACTTCTGGATGGGGACATTATATACATCTATAACGTCATATATCCTAACCTAAGGGAAACAACATCTCGGGTGTAATATTTTACAACATTCCTGTCGTGTCGTCGCCTGCTTCTCGATGGGGACATTATATACGTCTATAACGTTGTATATTCTAACGTAACGCAACCTAACATCTGGGATGTAATATTTTACAACAGTCCTGCCGTGTCCTCGCCTGCTTCTCGATGGGGACATTATATACATCTATAACGTTGTATATCCTAACCTAAGGCAACCTGACATCTCGGATGTAATATTTTACAACATTCTGGCGTGTCGTCGCCTGCTTCTCGATGGGGACATTATATACATCTATAACGTTGTATATCCTAACCTAAGGCAACCTAACATCTCGGATTTAGTATTTTACAACATTCCTGTCATGTCGGTCCCTACATCTCGGTGGGGACATTGTGTACGTCTATAACGATATATATCCTAGCCTAAGGCAACCTAACATGTCGAATGTAATATTTTACTACATTCCTGTCGTGTCGTCGCCTGCTTCTCGATGGGGACATTATATACGTCTATAACGTTGTATATTCTAACGTAACGCAACCTAACATCTGGGATGTAATATTTTACAACAGTCCTGCCGTGTCCTCGCCTGCTTCTCGATGGGGACATTATATACATCTACAACGTTGTATATCCTAACCTAAGGCAACCTGACATCTCGGATGTAATATTTTACAACATTCTGGCGTGTCGTCGCCTGCTTCTCGATGGGGACATTATATACGTCTATAACCTTGTATATACTAACCTAACGCAACCTAACATCTGGGATGTAATATTTTACAACATTCCTGGCATGTCGGTCCCTACGTCTCCGTGGGTACATTATATACGTCTGTAACGTTGTGTATCCTAACCTAACGCAACCTAACGTCTGGGATGTAATATTTTAAAACATTCCTGGTATGTCGGTCCCTACGTCTCGGTGGAAACATTATATACGTCTATAACGATATATATCCTAACCTAAGGCAACCTAACATCTCGGATGTAATATTTTACAACATTCCTGGCATGTCGGTCCCTACGTCTCCGTGGGTACATTATATACGTCTGTAACGTTGTATATCCTAACCTAACGCAACCTAACGTCTGGGATGTAATATTTTAAAACATTCCTGGCATGTCGGCCCCTACGTCTCGGTGGGAACATTATGTACGTCTATAACGATATATATCCTAACCTAAGGCAACCTAACATCTCGGATGTAATATTTGACAACATTCCTGGCGTGTTAACCCGCTCTTCTCGGTGGGAACATCATATACGTCTATAGCGATATATATCCTAGCCTAAGGCGACCTAACATGTCGAATGTAATATTTTACATCATTCCTGACGTGTCGGCCCCTATTTCTCGGTGGGAACATTATATACGTCTATAACGTTATATATGCTAGCCTAAGGCATCCTAACATGTCGAATGTAATATTTTACAACATTCCTGTCGTGTCGTCGCCTACTTCTCGATGGGGACATTATATACATCTATAACGTTGTATATCATAACCTAAGGCAACCTAACATCTCGGATGTAATATTTTACAACATTCCTGGTATGTCGGGCCCTACTTCTCGGTGGGAACATTGTATACGTCTATAACGTTATATATCCTAGCCTAAGGCAACCCAACTTGTAGAATGTAATGTTTTACAACATTCCTGGCGTGTCGTCGCCTACTTCTCGATGGGGACATTATATACATCTATAACGTTGTATATCATAACCTAAGGCAACCTAACATCTCGGATGTAATATTTTACAACATTCCTGGCATGTCGGGCCCTACGTCTCGGTGGGAACATTATATACGTCTATAACGATATATATCCTAACCTAAGGCAACCTAACATCTCGGATGTAATATTTTACAACATTCCTGGCGCTTCGGCTGCTACTTTTCGGTGGGAACATTATATACGTCTATAACGTTACATATCCTAATGTATGGCAACATAACAGCTCGGATGTTATATTTTACAACATTCCTGCCGTGTCGTCGCCTGCTTCTCGATGGGGACATTCTATACGTCTATAACGTTGTATATCCTAACCTAAGGGAACCTAACATCTCGGGTGTAATATTTTAGAACATTCCTGACGCGTCAGTCCCTATTTCTCGGTGGGAACATTATATACGTCTATAACGTTATATATCCTATCCTAAGGCAACCTAACTTGTAGAATGTAATATTTTACAACATTCCTGGCGTGTCGTCGCCTACTTCTCGATGGGGACATTATATACATCTATAACGTTGTATATCCTAACCTAAGGCAACCTAACATCTGGGATGTAATATTTTACAACATTCCTGTCGTGTCGTCGCCTGCTTCTCGATGGGGACATTCTATACGTCTATAACGTTGTATATCCTAACCTAAGGGAACCTAACATCTCGGGTGTAATATTTTAGAACATTCCAGACGCGTCAGTCCCTATTTCTCGGTGGGAACATTATATACGTCTATAACGTTATATATCCTAACCTAAGGGAACCTTACATCTCGGGTGTAATATTTTACAACATTCCTGGCGTGTCGTCGCCTACTTCTCGATGGGGACATTATATACATCTATAACGTTGTATATCCTAACCTAAGGCAACCTAACATATCGGATGTAATATTTTACAACATTCCTGGCGTGTCGTCGCCTACTTCTCGATGGGGACAATATATACATCTATAACGTTGTATATCCTAACCTAAGGCAACCTAACATCTCGGATGTAGTATTTTACAACATTCCTGGCATGTCGGTCCCTACTTCTCGGTGGGAACATTGTGTACATCTATAACGATATATATGCTAACCTAAGGGAACCTAACATCTCGGGTGTAATATTTTACAACATTCCTGGCGTGTCGTTGCCTACTTCTCGATGGGGACATTATATACATCTATAACTTTGTATATCCTAACCAAAGCAACCTGACATCTCGGATGTAATATTTTACAACATTCTGGCGTGTCGTCGCCTGCTTCTCGATGGGGACATTATATACGTCTATAACCTTGTATATACTAACCTAACGCAACCTAACATCTGGGATGTATTATTTTAAAACATTCCTGGCATGTCGGTCCCTACGTCTCGGTGGGAACGTTATATACGTCTATAACGATATATATCCTAACCTAAGGGTACCTTACATCTCGGATGTAATTTTTTACAACATTCCTGGTATGTCGGGCCCTACTTCTCGGTGGGAACATTGTATACGTCTATAACGATATATATCCTAGCCTAAGGCAACCTAACATGAAGGAATGTAATATTTTAAAACATTCCTGTCGTGTCGTCGCCTGCTTCTCGATGGGGACATTCTATACGTCTATAACGTTGTATATCCTAACCTAAGGGAACCTAACATCTCGGGTGTAATATTTTAGAACATTCCTGACGCGTCAGTCCCTATTTCTCGGTGGGAACATTATATACGTCTATAACGTTATATATCCTAGCCTAAGGCAAACCAACTTGTAGAAAGTAATATTTTACAACATTCCTGGCGTGTCGTCGCCTACTTCTCGATGGCGACATTCTATACATCTATAACGTTGTATATCATAACCTAATGCAACCTAACACCTCGGATGTAATATTTTACAACATTCCTGGCATGTCGGTCCCTACTTCTCGGTGGGAGCATACTATATGTCTATAACGTTGTATATCCTAACCTAAGGGAACCTAACATCTCGGATGTAATATTTTACAACATTCCTGGCATGTCGGTCACTAGCTCTCGGTGGGAACATTATATACGTCTGTAACGATATATACCCTAACCTAAGGCAACCTAACATCTCGGATTTAATATTTTACAACATTCCTGGCATGTAGGTCCCTACTTCTCGGTGGGAACATTATATACGTCTATAACGTTATATATCCTAGCCTACGGCAACCTAACTTGTCGAATGTAATATTTTACAACATTCCTGGCGTGTCGTCGCCTACTTCTCGATGGGGACATTATATACATCTATAAAGTCATATATCCTAACCTAAGGGAACCTAACATCTCGGGTGTAATATTTTACAACATTCCTGTCGTGTCGTCGCCTGCTTCTCGATGGGGACATTCTATACGTCTATAACGTTGTATATCCTAACCTAAGGGAACCTAACATCTCGGGTGTAATATTTTAGAACATTCCTGACGCGTCAGTCCCTATTTCTCGGTGGAAACATTATATACGTCTATAACGTTATATATCCTAGCCTAAGGCAACCTAACTTGTAGAATGTAATATTTTACAACAGTCCTGGCGTGTCGTCGCCTACTTCTGGATGGGGACATTATATACATCTATAACGTCATATATCCTAACCTAAGGGAAACAACATCTCGGGTGTAATATTTTACAACATTCCTGGCGTGTCGTCGCCTACTTCTCGATGGCGACATTCTATACATCTATAACGTTGTATATCATAACCTAATGCAACCTAACACCTCGGATGTAATATTTTACAACATTCCTGGCATGTCGGTCCCTACTTCTCGGTGGGAGCATACTATATGTCTATAACGTTGTATATCCTAACCTAAGGGAACCTAACATCTCGGATGTAATATTTTACAACATTCCTGGCATGTCGGTCACTAGCTCTCGGTGGGAACATTATATACGTCTGTAACGATATATACCCTAACCTAAGGCAACCTAACATCTCGGATTTAATATTTTACAACATTCCTGGCATGTAGGTCCCTACTTCTCGGTGGGAACATTATATACGTCTATAACGTTATATATCCTAGCCTACGGCAACCTAACTTGTCGAATGTAATATTTTACAACATTCCTGGCGTGTCGTCGCCTACTTCTCGATGGGGACATTATATACATCTATAAAGTCATATATCCTAACCTAAGGGAACCTAACATCTCGGGTGTAATATTTTACAACATTCCTGTCGTGTCGTCGCCTGCTTCTCGATGGGGACATTCTATACGTCTATAACGTTGTATATCCTAACCTAAGGGAACCTAACATCTCGGGTGTAATATTTTAGAACATTCCTGACGCGTCAGTCCCTATTTCTCGGTGGAAACATTATATACGTCTATAACGTTATATATCCTAGCCTAAGGCAACCTAACTTGTAGAATGTAATATTTTACAACAGTCCTGGCGTGTCGTCGCCTACTTCTGGATGGGGACATTATATACATCTATAACGTCATATATCCTAACCTAAGGGAAACAACATCTCGGGTGTAATATTTTACAACATTCCTGGCGTGTCGTTGCCTACTTCTCGATGGGGACATTATATACATCTATAACGTTGTATATCCTAACCTAAGGCAACCTGACATCTCGGATGTAATATTTTACAACATTCTGGCGTGTCGTCGCCTGCTTCTCGATGGGGACATTATATACGTCTATAACCTTGTATATACTAACCTAACGCAACCTAACATCTGGGATGTAATATTTTACAACATTCCTGGCATGTCGGTCCCTACGTCTCCGTGGGTACATTATATACGTCTGTAACGTTGTATGTCCTAACCTAACGCAACCTAACATCTCGGATGTAATATTTTACAACATTCCTGGCGCTTCGGCTGCTACTTTTCGGTGGGAACATTATATACGTCTATAACGTTACATATCCTAACGTATGGCAACATAACAGCTCGGATGTTATATTTTACAACATTCCTGCCGTGTCGTCGCCTGCTTCTCGATGGGGACATTATATACGTCTATAACGTTGTATATCCTAACCTAAGGGAACCTAACATCTCGGGTGTAATATTTTAGAACATTCCTGACGCGTCAGTCCCTATTTCTCGCTGGGAACATTATATACGTCTATAACGTTATATATCCTAGCCTAAGGCAACCTAACTTGTAGAATGTAATATTTTACAACATTCCTGGCGTGTCGTCGCCTACTTCTCGATGGGGACATTATATACATCTATAACGTTGTATATCCTATCCTAACGCAACCTAACGTCTGGGAAGTAATATTTTAAAACATTCCTGGCATGTCGGCCCCTACGTCTCGGTGGGAACATTATATACGTCTATAACGATATATATCCCAACCTAAGGCAACCTAACATCTCGGATGTAATATTTGACAACATTCCTGGCGTGTTAACCCGCACTTCTCGGTGGGAACATCATATACGTCTATAGCGATATATATCCTAGCCTAAGGCGACCTAACATGTCGAATGTAATATTTTACATCATTCCTGACGTGTCGGCCCCTATTTCTCGGTGGGAACATTATATACGTCTGTAACGTTATATATGCTAGCCTAAGGCAACCTAACATGTCGAATGTAATATTTTACAACATTCCTGGCATGTCGGTCACTAGGTCTCGGTGGGAACATTATATACGTCTGTAACGATATATACCCTAACCTAAGGCAACCTAACATCTCGGATTTAATATTTTACAACATTCCTGGCATGTCGGTCCCTACGTCTCGGTGGGAACATTATGTACGTCTATAACGATATATATCCTAACCTAAGGCAACCTAACATCTCGGATGTTATATTTTACAACATTCCTGCCGTGTCGTCGCCTGCTTCTCGATGGGGACATTATATACGTCTATAACGCTGTATATCCTAACCTAACGCAACCTAACATCTGGTATGTAATATTTTACAACATTCCTGTCGTGTCGTCGCCTGCTTCTCGATGGGGACATTATATACGTCTATAACGTTGTATATTCTAACGTAACGCAACCTAACATCTGGGATGTAATATTTTACAACAGTCCTGCCGTGTCCTCGCCTGCTTCTCGATGGGGACATTATATACATCTATAACGTCATATATCCTAACCTAAGGCAACCTGACATCTCGGATGTAATATTTTACAACATTCTGGCGTGTCGTCGCCTGCTTCTCGATGGGGACATTATATACATCTATAACGTTGTATATCCTAACCTAAGGCAACCTAACATCTCGGATTTAGTATTTTACAACATTCCTGTCATGTCGGTCCCTACATCTCGGTGGGGACATTGTGTACGTCTATAACGATATATATCCTAGCCTAAGGCAACCTAACATGTCGAATGTAATATTTTACTACATTCCTGTCGTGTCGTCGCCTGCTTCTCGATGGGGACATTATATACGTCTATAACGTTGTATATTCTAACGTAACGCAACCTAACATCTGGGATGTAATATTTTACAACAGTCCTGCCGTGTCCTCGCCTGCTTCTCGATGGGGACATTATATACATCTATAACGTTGTATATCCTAACCTAAGGCAACCTGACATCTCGGATGTAATATTTTACAACATTCTGGCGTGTCGTCGCCTGCTTCTCGATGGGGACATTATATACGTCTATAACCTTGTATATACTAACCTAACGCAACCTAACATCTGGGATGTAATATTTTACAACATTCCTGGCATGTCGGTCCCTACGTCTCCGTGGGTACATTATATACGTCTGTAACGTTGTGTATCCTAACCTAACGCAACCTAACGTCTGGGATGTAATATTTTAAAACATTCCTGGTATGTCGGTCCCTACGTCTCGGTGGAAACATTATATACGTCTATAACGATATATATCCTAACCTAAGGCAACCTAACATCTCGGATGTAATATTTTACAACATTCCTGGCATGTCGGTCCCTACGTCTCCGTGGGTACATTATATACGTCTGTAACGTTGTATATCCTAACCTAACGCAACCTAACGTCTGGGATGTAATATTTTAAAACATTCCTGGCATGTCGGCCCCTACGTCTCGGTGGGAACATTATGTACGTCTATAACGATATATATCCTAACCTAAGGCAACCTAACATCTCGGATGTAATATTTGACAACATTCCTGGCGTGTTAACCCGCTCTACTCGGTGGGAACATCATATACGTCTATAGCGATATATATCCTAGCCTAAGGCGACCTAACATGTCGAATGTAATATTTTACATCATTCCTGACGTGTCGGCCCCTATTTCTCGGTGGGAACATTATATACGTCTATAACGTTATATATGCTAGCCTAAGGCATCCTAACATGTCGAATGTAATATTTTACAACATTACTGTCGTGTCGTCGCCTACTTCTCGATGGGGACATTATATACATCTATAACGTTGTATATCATAACCTAAGGCAACCTAACATCTCGGATGTAATATTTTACAACATTCCTGGTATGTCGGGCCCTACTTCTCGGTGGGAACATTGTATACGTCTATAACGTTATATATCCTAGCCTAAGGCAACCCAACTTGTAGAATGTAATGTTTTACAACATTCCTGGCGTGTCGTCGCCTACTTCTCGATGGGGACATTATATACATCTATAACGTTGTATATCATAACCTAAGGCAACCTAACATCTCGGATGTAATATTTTACAACATTCCTGGCATGTCGGGCCCTACGTCTCGGTGGGAACATTATATACGTCTATAACGATATATATCCTAACCTAAGGCAACCTAACATCTCGGATGTAATATTTTACAACATTCCTGGCGCTTCGGCTGCTACTTTTCGGTGGGAACATTATATACGTCTATAACGTTACATATCCTAATGTATGGCAACATAACAGCTCGGATGTTATATTTTACAACATTCCTGCCGTGTCGTCGCCTGCTTCTCGATGGGGACATTCTATACGTCTATAACGTTGTATATCCTAACCTAAGGGAACCTAACATCTCGGGTGTAATATTTTAGAACATTCCTGACGCGTCAGTCCCTATTTCTCGGTGGGAACATTATATACGTCTATAACGTTATATATCCTAGCCTAAGGCAACCTAACTTGTAGAATGTAATATTTTACAACATTCCTGGCGTGTCGTCGCCTACTTCTCGATGGGGACATTATATACATCTATAACGTTGTATATCCTAACCTAAGGCAACCTAACATCTGGGATGTAATATTTTACAACATTCCTGTCGTGTCGTCGCCTGCTTCTCGATGGGGACATTCTATACGTCTATAACGTTGTATATCCTAACCTAAGGGAACCTAACATCTCGGGTGTAATATTTTAGAACATTCCTGACGCGTCAGTCCCTATTTCTCGGTGGGAACATTATATACGTCTATAACGTTATATATCCTAACCTAAGGGAACCTTACATCTCGGGTGTAATATTTTACAACATTCCTGGCGTGTCGTCGCCTACTTCTCGATGGGGACATTATATACATCTATAACGTTGTATATCCTAACCTAAGGCAACCTAACATATCGGATGTAATATTTTACAACATTCCTGGCGTGTCGTCGCCTACTTCTCGATGGGGACAATATATACATCTATAACGTTGTATATCCTAACCTAAGGCAACCTAACATCTCGGATGTAGTATTTTACAACATTCCTGGCATGTCGGTCCCTACTTCTCGGTGGGAACATTGTGTACATCTATAACGATATATATCCTAGCCTAAGGCAACCTGACATGTCGAATGTAATATTTTACTACATTCCTGTCGTGTCGTCGCCTGCTTCTCGATGGGGACATTATATACGTCTATAACGTTGTATATTCTAACCTATCGCAACCTAACATCAGGGATGTAATATTTTACAACAGTCCTGGCGTGTCGTCGCCTACTTCTGGATGGGGACATTATATACATCTATAACGTCATATATCCTAACCTAAGGGAACCTAACATCTCGGGTGTAATATTTTACAACTTTCCTGGCGTGTCGTTGCCTACTTCTCGATGGGGACATTATATACATCTATAACGTTGTATATCATAACCTAAGGCAACCTAACATCTCGGATGTAATATTTTACAACATTCCTGGTATGTCGGGCCCTACTTCTCGGTGGGAACATTGTATACGTCTATAACGATATATATCCTAGCCTAAGGCAACCTAACATGTCGAATGTAATATTTTACAACATTCCTTTCGTGTCGTCGCCTGCTTCTCGATGGGTACATTATATACATCTATAATGTTGTATATTCTAACCTAACGCAACCTAACATCTGGGATGTAATATTTTACAACATTCCTGGCGTGTCGTCGCCTACTTCTGGATGGGGACATTATATACATCTATAACGTCATATATCCTAGCCTAAGGGAACCTAACGTCTCGGGTGCAATATTTTACAACATTCCTGGCGTGTCGTCGCCTACTTCTCGATGGGGACATTATATACATCTATAACGTTGTATATCCTAACCTAAGGCAACCTAACATATCGGATGTAATATTTTACAACATTCTGGCGTGTCGTCGCCTGCTTCTCCATGGGGACATTATATACGTCTATAACCTTGTATATACTAACCTAACGCAACCTAACATCTGGGATGTAATATTTTACAACATTCCTGGCGTGTCGTCGCCTACTTCTGGATGGGGACATTATAGACATCTATAACGTCATATATCCTAACCTAAGGGAACCTAACATCTCGGGTGTAATATTTTACAACATTCCTGTCGTGTCGTCGCCTGCTTCTCGATGGGGACATTCTATACGTCTATAACGTTGTATATCCTAACCTAAGGGAACCTAACATCTCGGGTGTAATATTTTAGAACATTCCTGACGCGTCAGTCCCTATTTCTCGGTGGGAACATTATATACGTCTATAACGTTATATATCCTAGCCTAAGGCAACCTAACTTGTAGAATGTAATATTTTACAACATTCCTGGCGTGTCGTCGCCTACTTCTCGATGGGGACATTATATACATCTATAACGTTGTATATCATAACCTAAGGCAACCTAACATATCGGATGTAATATTTTACAACATTCCTGGTATGTCGGGCCCTACTTCTCGGTGGGAACATTGTATACGTCTATTACGTTATATATCCTAGCCTAAGGCAACCCAACTTGTAGAATGTAATATTTTACAACATTCCTGGCGTGTCGTCGCCTACTTCTCGATGGGGACATTATATACATCTATAACGTTGTATATCATAACCTAAGGCAACCTAACATCTCGGATGTAATATTTTACAACATTCCTGGCATGTCGGGCCCTACGTCTCGGTGGGAACATTATATACGTCTATAACGATATATATCCTAACCTAAGGCAACCTAACATCTCGGATGTAATATTTTACAACATTCCTGGCGCTTCGGCTGCTACTTTTCGGTGGGAACATTATATACGTCTATAACGTTACATATCCTAACGTACGGCAACATAACATCTCGGATGTTATATTTTACAACATTCCTGCCGTGTCGTCGCCTGCTTCTCGATGGGGACATTCTATACGTCTATAACGTTGTATATCCTAACCTAAGGGAACCTAACATCTCGGGTGTAATATTTTAGAACATTCCTGACGCGTCAGTCCCTATTTCTCGGTGGGAACATTATATACGTCTATAACGTTATATATCCTAGCCTAAGGCAACCTAACTTGTAGAATGTAATATTTTACAACAGTCCTGGCGTGTCGTCGCCTACTTCTGGATGGTGACATTATATACATCTATAACGTCATATATCCTAACCTAAGGGAAACAACATCTCGGGTGTAATATTTTACAACATTCCTGGCATGTCGTTGCCTACTTCTCGATGGGGACATTATATACATCTATAACGTTGTATATCCTAACCTAAGGCAGCCTGACATCTCGGATGTAATATTTTACAACATTCTGGCGTGTCGTCGCCTGCTTCTCGATGGGGACATTATATACGTCTATAACCTTGTATATACTAACCTAACGCAACCTAACATCTGGGATGTAATATTTTACAACATTCCTGGCATGTCGGTCCCTACGTCTCCGTGGGTACATTATATACGTCTGTAACGTTGTATGTCCTAACCTCACGCAACCTAACATCTCGGATGTAATATTTTACAACATTCCTGGCGCTTCGGCTGCTACTTTTCGGTGGGAACATTATATACGTCTATAACGTTACATATCCTAACGTATGGCAACATAACAGCTCGGATGTTATATTTTACAACATTCCTGCCGTGTCGTCGCCTGCTTCTCGATGGGGACATTATATACGTCTATAACGTTGTATATCCTAACCTAAGGGAACCTAACATCTCGGGTGTAATATTTTAGAACATTCCTGACGCGTCAGTCCCTATTTCTCGGTGGGAACATTATATACGTCTATAACGTTATATATCCTAGCCTAAGGCAACCTAACTTGTAGAATGTAATATTTTACATCATTCCTGGCGTGTCGTCGCCTACTTCTCGATGGGGACATTATATACATCTATAACGTTGTATATCCTAACCTAAGGCAACCTAACATCTGGGATGTAATATTTTACAACATTCCTGTCGTGTCGTCGCCTGCTTCTCGATGGGGACATTCTATACGTCTATAACGTTGTATATCCTAACCTAAGGGAAACAACATCTCGGGTGTAATATTTTACAACATTCCTGGCATGTCGTTGCCTACTTCTCGATGGGGACATTATATACATCTATAACGTTGTATATCCTAACCTAAGGCAACCTGACATCTCGGATGTAATATTTTACAACATTCTGGCGTGTCGTCGCCTGCTTCTCGATGGGGACATTATATACGTCTATAACCTTGTATATACTAACCTAACGCAACCTAACATCTGGGATGTAATATTTTACAACATTCCTGGCATGTCGGTCCCTACGTCTCCGTGGGTACATTATATACGTCTGTAACGTTGTATGTCCTAACCTCACGCAACCTAACATCTCGGATGTAATATTTTACAACATTCCTGGCGCTTCGGCTGCTACTTTTCGGTGGGAACATTATATACGTCTATAACGTTACATATCCTAACGTATGGCAACATAACAGCTCGGATGTTATATTTTACAACATTCCTGCCGTGTCGTCGCCTGCTTCTCGATGGGGACATTATATACGTCTATAACGTTGTATATCCTAACCTAAGGGAACCTAACATCTCGGGTGTAATATTTTAGAACATTCCTGACGCGTCAGTCCCTATTTCTCGGTGGGAACATTATATACGTCTATAACGTTATATATCCTAGCCTAAGGCAACCTAACTTGTAGAATGTAATATTTTACATCATTCCTGGCGTGTCGTCGCCTACTTCTCGATGGGGACATTATATACATCTATAACGTTGTATATCCTAACCTAAGGCAACCTAACATCTGGGATGTAATATTTTACAACATTCCTGTCGTGTCGTCGCCTGCTTCTCGATGGGGACATTCTATACGTCTATAACGTTGTATATCCTAACCTAAGGGAACCTAACATCTCGGGTGTAATATTTTAGAACATTCCTGACGCGTCAGTCCCTATTTCTCGGTGGGAACATTATATACGTCTATAACGTTATATATCCTAACCTAAGGGAACCTTACATCTCGGGTGTAATATTTTACAACATTCCTGGCGTGTCGTCGCCTACTTCTCGATGGGGACATTATATACATCTATAACGTTGTATATCCTAACCTAAGGCAACCTAACATATCGGATGTAATATTTTACAACATTCCTGGCGTGTCGTCGCCTACTTCTCGATGGGGACAATATATACATCTATAACGTTGTATATCCTAACCTAAGGCAACCTAACATCTCGGATGTAGTATTTTACAACATTCCTGGCATGTCGGTCCCTACTTCTCGGTGGGAACATTGTGTACATCTATAACGATATATATCCTAGCCTAAGGCAACCTGACATGTCGAATGTAATATTTTACTACATTCCTGTCGTGTCGTCGCCTGCTTCTCGATGGGGACATTATATACGTCTATAACGTTGTATATTCTAACCTATCGCAACCTAACATCAGGGATGTAATATTTTACAACAGTCCTGGCGTGTCGTCGCCTACTTCTGGATGGGGACATTATATACATCTATAACGTCATATATCCTAACCTAAGGGAACCTAACATCTCGGGTGTAATATTTTACAACTTTCCTGGCGTGTCGTTGCCTACTTCTCGATGGGGACATTATATACATCTATAACGTTGTATATCATAACCTAAGGCAACCTAACATCTCGGATGTAATATTTTACAACATTCCTGGTATGTCGGGCCCTACTTCTCGGTGGGAACATTGTATACGTCTATAACGATATATATCCTAGCCTAAGGTAACCTAACATGTCGAATGTAATATTTTACAACATTCCTTTCGTGTCGTCGCCTGCTTCTCGATGGGTACATTATATACATCTATAATGTTGTATATTCTAACCTAACGCAACCTAACATCTGGGATGTAATATTTTACAACATTCCTGGCGTGTCGTCGCCTACTTCTGGATGGGGACATTATATACATCTATAACGTCATATATCCTAGCCTAAGGGAACCTAACGTCTCGGGTGCAATATTTTACAACATTCCTGGCGTGTCGTCGCCTACTTCTCGATGGGGACATTATATACATCTATAACGTTGTATATCCTAACCTAAGGCAACCTAACATATCGGATGTAATATTTTACAACATTCTGGCGTGTCGTCGCCTGCTTCTCCATGGGGACATTATATACGTCTATAACCTTGTATATACTAACCTAACGCAACCTAACATCTGGGATGTAATATTTTACAACATTCCTGGCGTGTCGTCGCCTACTTCTGGATGGGGACATTATATATATCTATAACGTCATATATCCTAACCTAAGGGAACCTAACATCTCGGGTGTAATATTTTACAACATTCCTGTCGTGTCGTCGCCTGCTTCTCGATGGGGACATTCTATACGTCTATAACGTTGTATATCCTAACCTAAGGGAACCTAACATCTCGGGTGTAATATTTTAGAACATTCCTGACGCGTCAGTCCCTATTTCTCGGTGGGAACATTATATACGTCTATAACGTTATATATCCTAGCCTAAGGCAACCTAACTTGTAGAATGTAATATTTTACAACATTCCTGGCGTGTCGTCGCCTACTTCTCGATGGGGACATTATATACATCTATAACGTTGTATATCATAACCTAAGGCAACCTAACATATCGGATGTAATATTTTACAACATTCCTGGTATGTCGGGCCCTACTTCTCGGTGGGAACATTGTATACGTCTATTACGTTATATATCCTAGCCTAAGGCAACCCAACTTGTAGAATGTAATATTTTACAACATTCCTGGCGTGTCGTCGCCTACTTCTCGATGGGGACATTATATACATCTATAACGTTGTATATCATAACCTAAGGCAACCTAACATCTCGGATGTAATATTTTACAACATTCCTGGCATGTCGGGCCCTACGTCTCGGTGGGAACATTATATACGTCTATAACGATATATATCCTAACCTAAGGCAACCTAACATCTCGGATGTAATATTTTACAACATTCCTGGCGCTTCGGCTGCTACTTTTCGGTGGGAACATTATATACGTCTATAACGTTACATATCCTAACGTATGGCAACATAACAGCTCGGATGTTATATTTTACAACATTCCTGCCGTGTCGTCGCCTGCTTCTCGATGGGGACATTCTATACATCTATAACGTTGTATATCCTAACCTAAGGGAACCTAACATCTCGGGTGTAATATTTTAGAACATTCCTGACGCGTCAGTCCCTATTTCTCGGTGGGAACATTATATACGTCTATAACGTTATATATCCTAGCCTAAGGCAACCTAACTTGTAGAATGTAATATTTTACAACAGTCCTGGCGTGTCGTCGCCTACTTCTGGATGGGGACATTATATACATCTATAACGTCATATATCCTAACCTAAGGGAAACAACATCTCGGGTGTAATATTTTACAACATTCCTGGCGTGTCGTTGCCTACTTCTCGATGGGGACATTATATACATCTATAACGTTGTATATCCTAACCTAAGGCAACCTGACATCTCGGATGTAATATTTTACAACATTCTGGCGTGTCGTCGCCTGCTTCTCGATGGGGACATTATATACGTCTATAACCTTGTATATACTAACCTAACGCAACCTAACATCTGGGATGTAATATTTTACAACATTCCTGGCATGTCGGTCCCTACGTCTCCGTGGGTACATTATATACGTCTGTAACGTTGTATGTCCTAACCTAACGCAACCTAACATCTCGGATGTAATATTTTACAACATTCCTGGCGTGTCGTCGCCTACTTCTGGATGGGGACATTATATACATCTATAACGTCATATATCCTAGCCTAAGGGAACCTAACGTCTCGGATGTAGTATTTTACAACATTCCTGGCATGTCGGTCCCTACTTCTCGGTGGGAACATTGTGTACATCTATAACGATATATATCCTAGCCTAAGGCAACCTGACATGTCGAATGTAATATTTTACTACATTCCTGTCGTGTCGTCGCCTGCTTCTCAATGGGGACATTATATACGTCTATAACGTTGTATATTCTAACCTATCGCAATCTAACATCAGGGATGTAATATTTTACAACAGTCCTGGCGTGTCGTCGCCTACTTCTGGATGGGGACATTATATACATCTATAACGTCATATATCCTAACCTAAGGGAACCTAACATCTCGGGTGTAATATTTTACAACTTTCCTGGCGTGTCGTTGCCTACTTCTCGATGGGGACATTATATACATCTATAACGTTGTATATCATAACCTAAGGCAACCTAACATCTCGGATGTAATATTTTACAACATTCTGTCGTGTCGTCGCCTGCTTCTCGGTGGGAACATTGTGTACATCTATAACGATATATATCCTAGCCTAAGGCAACCTGACATGTCGAATGTAATATTTTACTACATT
Organism: Xylocopa violacea; assembly: GCA_963969225.1. Classification (NCBI taxonomy): domain Eukaryota; kingdom Metazoa; phylum Arthropoda; class Insecta; order Hymenoptera; family Apidae; genus Xylocopa; species Xylocopa violacea. Next base: position 356,611 of record CAXAJV010000532.1, on the reverse strand, counting down.
CCTGTCGTGTCGTCGCCTGCTTCTCGATGGGGACATTATATACGTCTATAACGTTGTATATTCTAACCTATCGCAACCTAACATCAGGGATGTAATATTTTACAACAGTCCTGGCGTGTCGTCGCCTACTTCTGGATGGGGACATTATATACATCTATAACGTCATATATCCTAACCTAAGGGAACCTAACATCTCGGGTGTAATATTTTACAACTTTCCTGGCGTGTCGTTGCCTACTTCTCGATGGGGACATTATATACATCTATAACGTTGTATATCATAACCTAAGGCAACCTAACATCTCGGATGTAATATTTTACAACATTCCTGGTATGTCGGGCCCTACTTCTCGGTGGGAACATTGTATACGTCTATAACGATATATATCCTAGCCTAAGGCAACCTAACATGTCGAATGTAATATTTTACAACATTCCTTTCGTGTCGTCGCCTGCTTCTCGATGGGTACATTATATACATCTATAATGTTGTATATTCTAACCTAACGCAACCTAACATCTGGGATGTAATATTTTACAACATTCCTGGCGTGTCGTCGCCTACTTCTGGATGGGGACATTATATACATCTATAACGTCATATATCCTAGCCTAAGGGAACCTAACGTCTCGGGTGCAATATTTTACAACATTCCTGGCGTGTCGTCGCCTACTTCTCGATGGGGACATTATATACATCTATAACGTTGTATATCCTAACCTAAGGCAACCTAACATACCGGATGTAATATTTTACAACATTCTGTCGTGTCGTCGCCTGCTTCTCGATGGGGACATTATATACGTCTATAACCTTGTATATACTAACCTAACGCAACCTAACATCTGGGATGTAATATTTTACAACATTCCTGGCATGTCGGTCCCTACGTCTCCGTGGGTACATTATATACGTCTGTAACGTTGTATGTCCTAACCTAACGCAACCTAACATCTCGGATGTAATATTTTACAACATTCCTGGCGCTTCGGCTGCTACTTTTCGGTGGGAACATTATATACGTCTATAACGTTACATATCCTAACGTATGGCAACATAACAGCTCGGATGTTATATTTTACAACATTCCTGCCGTGTCGTCGCCTGCTTCTCGATGGGGACATTATATACGTCTATAACGTTGTATATCCTAACCTAAGGGAACCTAACATCTCGGGTGTAATATTTTAGAACATTCCTGACGCGTCAGTCCCTATTTCTCGGTGGGAACATTATATACGTCTATAACGTTATATATCCTAGCCTAAGGCAACCTAACTTGTAGAATGTAGTATTTTACATCATTCCTGGCGTGTCGTCGCCTACTTCTCGATGGGGACATTATATACATCTATAACGTTGTATATCCTAACCTAAGGCAACCTAACATCTGGGATGTAATATTTTACAACATTCCTGTCGTGTCGTCGCCTGCTTCTCGATGGGGACATTCTATACGTCTATAACGTTGTATATCCTAACCTAAGGGAACCTAACATCTCGGGTGTAATATTTTAGAACATTCCTGACGCGTCAGTCCCTATTTCTCGGTGGGAACATTATATACGTCTATAACGTTATATATCCTAACCTAAGGGAACCTTACATCTCGGGTGTAATATTTTACAACATTCCTGGCGTGTCGTCGCCTACTTCTCGATGGGGACATTATATACATCTATAACGTTGTATATCCTAACCTAAGGCAACCTAACATACCGGATGTAATATTTTACAACATTCTGGCGTGTCGTCGCCTGCTTCTCCATGGGGACATTATATACGTCTATAACCTTGTATATACTAACCTAACGCAACCTAACATCTGGGATGTAATATTTTACAACATTCCTGGCGTGTCGTCGCCTACTTCTGGATGGGGACATTATATACATCTATAACGGCATATATCCTAACCTAAGGGAACCTAACATCTCGGGTGTAATATTTTACAACATTCCTGGCGTGTCGTTGCCTACTTGTCGATGGGGACATTATATACATCTATAACGTTGTATATCCTAACCAAAGCAACCTGACATCTCGGATGTAATATTTTACAACATTCTGGCGTGTCGTCGCCTGCTTCTCGATGGGGACATTATATACGTCTGTAACCTTGTATATACTAACCTAACGCAACCTAACATCTGGGATGTAATATTTTAAAACATTCCTGGCATGTCGGTCCCTACGTCTCAGTGGGAACGTTATATACGTCTATAACGATATATATCCTAACCTAAGGGTACCTTACATCTCGGATGTAATTTTTTATAACATTCCTGGTATGTCGGGCCCTACTTCTCGGTGGGAACATTGTATACGTCTATAACGATATATATCCTAGCCTAAGGCAACCTAACATGAAGGAATGTAATATTTTAAAACATTCCTGTCGTGTCGTCGCCTGCTTCTCGATGGGGACATTCTATACGTCTATAACGTTGTATATCCTAACCTAAGGGAACCTAACATCTCGGGTGTAATATTTTAGAACATTCCTGACGCGTCAGTCCCTATTTCTCGGTGGGAACATTATATACGTCTATAACGTTATATATCCTAGCCTAAGGCAACCTAACTTGTAGAATGTAATATTTTACAACAGTCCTGGCGTGTCGTCGCCTACTTCTGGATGGGGACATTATATACATCTATAACGTCATATATCCTAACCTAAGGGAAACAACATCTCGGGTGTAATATTTTACAACATTCCTGGCGTGTCGTTGCCTACTTCTCGATGGGGACATTATATACATCTATAACGTTGTATATCATAACCTAAGGCAACCTAACATCTCGGATGTAATATTTTACAACATTCCTGGTATGTCGGGCCCTACTTCTCGGTGGGAACATTGTATACGTCTATAACGATATATATCCTAGCCTAAGGCAACCTAACATGTCGAATGTAATATTTTACAACATTCCTTTCGTGTCGTCGCCTGCTTCTCGATGGGTACATTATATACATCTATAATGTTGTATATTCTAACCTAACGCAACCTAACATCTGGGATGTAATATTTTACAACATTCCTGGCGTGTCGTCGCCTACTTCTGGATGGGGACATTATATACATCTATAACGTCATATATCCTAGCCTAAGGGAACCTAACGTCTCGGGTGCAATATTTTACAACATTCCTGGCGTGTCGTCGCCTACTTCTCGATGGGGACATTATATACATCTATAACGTTGTATATCCTAACCTAAGGCAACCTAACATACCGGATGTAATATTTTACAACATTCTGGCGTGTCGTCGCCTGCTTCTCCATGGGGACATTATATACGTCTATAACCTTGTATATACTAACCTAACGCAACCTAACATCTGGGATGTAATATTTTACAACATTCCTGGCGTGTCGTCGCCTACTTCTGGATGGGGACATTATATACATCTATAACGGCATATATCCTAACCAAAGCAACCTGACATCTCGGATGTAATATTTTACAACATTCTGGCGTGTCGTCGCCTGCTTCTCGATGGGGACATTATATACGTCTGTAACCTTGTATATACTAACCTAACGCAACCTAACATCTGGGATGTAATATTTTAAAACATTCCTGGCATGTCGGTCCCTACGTCTCAGTGGGAACGTTATATACGTCTATAACGATATATATCCTAACCTAAGGGTACCTTACATCTCGGATGTAATTTTTTATAACATTCCTGGTATGTCGGGCCCTACTTCTCGGTGGGAACATTGTATACGTCTATAACGATATATATCCTAGCCTAAGGCAACCTAACATGAAGGAATGTAATATTTTAAAACATTCCTGTCGTGTCGTCGCCTGCTTCTCGATGGGGACATTCTATACGTCTATAACGTTGTATATCCTAACCTAAGGGAACCTAACATCTCGGGTGTAATATTTTAGAACATTCCTGACGCGTCAGTCCCTATTTCTCGGTGGGAACATTATATACGTCTATAACGTTATATATCCTAGCCTAAGGCAACCTAACTTGTAGAATGTAATATTTTACAACAGTCCTGGCGTGTCGTCGCCTACTTCTGGATGGGGACATTATATACATCTATAACGTCATATATCCTAACCTAAGGGAAACAACATCTCGGGTGTAATATTTTACAACATTCCTGGCGTGTCGTTGCCTACTTCTCGATGGGGACATTATATACATCTATAACGTTGTATATCCTAACCTAAGGCAACCTGACATCTCGGATGTAATATTTTACAACATTCTGGCGTGTCGTCGCCTGCTTCTCGATGGGGACATTATATACGTCTATAACCTTGTATATACTAACCTAACGCAACCTAACATCTGGGATGTAATATTTTACAACATTCCTGGCATGTCGGTCCCTACGTCTCCGTGGGTACATTATATACATCTGTAACGTTGTATATCCTAACCTAACGCAACCTAACGTCTGGGATGTAATATTTTAAAACATTCCTGGTATGTCGGTCCCTACGTCTCGGTGGAAACATTATATACGTCTATAACGATATATATCCTAACCTAAGGCAACCTAACATCTCGGATGTAATATTTTACAACATTCCTGGCATGTCGGTCCCTACGTCTCGGTGGGAACATTATATACGTCTATAACGATATATATCCTAACCTAAGGCAACCTAACATCTCGGATGTAATATTTTACAACATTCCTGGCGCTTCGGCTGCTACTTTTCGGTGGGAACATTATATACGTCTATAACGTTACATATCCTAACGTATGGCAACATAACAGCTCGGATGTTATATTTTACAACATTCCTGCCGTGTCGTCGCCTGCTTCTCGATGGGGACATTATATACGTCTATAACGTTGTATATCCTAAACTAACGCAACCTAACATCTGGGATGTAATATTTTACAACATTCCTGTCGTGTCGTCGCCTGCTTCTCGATGGGGACATTCTATACGTCTATAACGTTGTATATCCTAACCTAAGGGAACCTAACATCTCGGGTGTAATATTTTAGAACATTCCTGACGCGTCAGTCCCTATTTCTCGGTGGGAACATTATATACGTCTATAACGTTATATATCCTAGCCTAAGGCAACCTAACATGTCGAATATAATATTTTACTACATTCCTGTCGTGTCGTTGCCTGCTTCTCGATGGGGACATTATATACGTCTATAACGTTGTATATTCTAACGTAACGCAACCTAACATCTGGGATGTAATATTTTACAACAGTCCTGCCGTGTCCTCGCCTGCTTCTCGATGGGGACATTATATACATCTATAACGTTGTATATCCTAACCTAAGGCAACCTGACATCTCGGATATAATATTTTACAACATTCTGGCGTGTCGTCGCCTGCTTCTCGATGGGGACATTATATACGTCTATAACCTTGTATATACTAACCTAACGCAACCTAACATCTGGGATGTAATATTTTACAACATTCCTGGCGTGTCGTCGCCTACTTCTGGATGGGGACATTATATACATCTATAACGTCATATATCCTAACCTAAGGGAACCTAACATCTCGGGTGTAATATTTTACAACATTCCTGTCGTGTCGTCGCCTGCTTCTCGATGGGGACATTCTATACGTCTATAACGTTGTATATCCAAACCTATGGGAACCTAACATCTCGGGTGTAATATTTTAGAACATTCCTGACGCGTCAGTCCCTATTTCTCGGTGGGAACATTATATACGTCTATAACGTTATATATCCTAGCCTGAGGCAACCTAACTTGTACAATGTAATATTTTAGAACAGTCCCGGCGTGTCGTCGCCTACTTCTGGATGGGGACATTATATACATCTATAACGGCATATATCCTAACCTAAGGGAACCTAACATCTCGGGTGTAATATTTTACAACATTCCTGGCGTGTCGTTGCCTACTTCTCGATGGGGACATTATATACATCTATAACGTTGTATATCCTAACCAAAGCAACCTGACATCTCGGATGTAATATTTTACAACATTCTGGCGTGTCGTCGCCTGCTTCTCGATGGGGACATTATATACGTCTATAACCTTGTATATACTAACCTAACGCAACCTAACATCTGGGATGTAATATTTTAAAACATTCCTGGCATGTCGGTCCCTACGTCTCGGTGGGAACGTTATATACGTCTATAACGATATATATCCTAACCTAAGGGTACCTTACATCTCGGATGTAATTTTTTACAACATTCCTGGTATGTCGGGCCCTACTTCTCGGTGGGAACATTGTATACGTCTATAACGATATATATCCTAGCCTAAGGCAACCTAACATGAAGGAATGTAATATTTTAAAACATTCCTGTCGTGTCGTCGCCTGCTTCTCGATGGGGACATTCTATACGTCTATAACGTTGTATATCCTAACCTAAGGGAACCTAACATCTCGGGTGTAATATTTTAGAACATTCCTGACGCGTCAGTCCCTATTTCTCGGTGGGAACATTATATACGTCTATAACGTTATATATCCTAGGCTAAGGCAAACCAACTTGTAGAATGTAATATTTTACAACATTCCTGGCGTGTCGTCGCCTACTTCTCGTTGGGGACATTATATACATCTATAACGTTGTATATCATAACCTAATGCAACCTAACACTTCGGATGTAATATTTTACAACATTCCTGGCATGTCGGTCCCTACTTCTCGGTGGGAGCATACTATATGTCTATAACGTTGTATATCCTAACCTAAGGGAACCTAACATCTCGGATGTAATATTTTAAAACTTTCCTGGCATGTCGGTCCCTACGTCTCGGTGGGATCATTATATACGTCTATAACGATATATATCCTAACCTAAGGCAACCTAACATCTCGGATGTAATATTTTACAACATTCCTGGCATGTCGGTCACTAGGTCTCGGAGGGAACATTATATACGTCTGTAACGATATATACCCTAACCTAAGGCAACCTAACATCTCGGATTTAATATTTTACAACATTCCTGGCATGTAGGTCCCTACTTCTCGGTGGGAACATTATATACGTCTATAACGTTATATATCCTAGCCTACGGCAACCTAACTTGTCGAATGTAATATTTTACAACATTCCTGGCGTGTCGTCGCCTACTTCTGGATGGGGACATTATATACATCTATAAAGTCATATATCCTAACCTAAGGGAACCTAACATCTCGGGTGTAATATTTTACAACATTCCTGTCGTGTCGTCGCCTGCTTCTCGATGGGGACATTCTATACGTCTATAACGTTGTATATCCTAACCTAAGGGAACCTAACATCTCGGGTGTAATATTTTGGAACATTCCTGACGCGTCAGTCCCTATTTCTCGGTGGGAACATTATATACGTCTATAACGTTATATATCCTAGCCTAAGGCAACCTAACTTGTAGAATGTAATATTTTACAACAGTCCTGGCGTGTCGTCGCCTACTTCTGGATGGGGACATTATATACATCTATAACGTCATATATCCTAACCTAAGGGAAACATCATCTGGTGTGTAATATTTTACAACATTCCTGGCGTGTCGTTGCCTACTTCTCGATGGGGACATTATATACAACTATAACGTTGTATATCCTAACCAAAGCAACCTGACATCTCGAATGTAATATTTTACAACATTCTGGCGTGTCGTCGCCTGCTTCTCGATGGGGACATTATATACGTCTATAACCTTGTATATACTAACCTAACGCAACCTAACATCTGGGATGTAACATTTTACTACATTCCTGGCGTGTCGTCGCCAACTTCTGGATGGGGACATTATATACATCTATAACGTTATATATCTTAACCTAAGGGAACCTAACATCTCGGATGTAATATTTTACAACATTCCTGGCATGTCGGTCCCTACTTCTCGGTGGAAACATTGTACACGTCTATAACGATGTATATACTACTCTAAGGCAACCTAACATCTCGGATGTAATATTTTACAACATTCCTGGCGCTTCGGCTGCTACTTTTCGGTGGGAACATTATATACGTCTATAACGTTACATATCCTAACGTATGGCAACAAAACATCTCGGATGTTACATTTTACAACATTCCTGGCGTGTCGTCGCCTGCTTCTCGATGTGGACATTATATACGTCTATAACGTTGTATATCCTAACCTAACGCAACCTATCATCTGGAATGGAATATTTTACATCATTCCTGGCACGTCGGTCCCTACTTCTCAGTGGGAACATTCTATACGTCTATAACGTCGTATATCCTAACCTAAGGAAACCTAACATCTCGGGTGTAATATTTTACAACATTCCTGACGCGTCGCCCCTATTTCTCGGTGGGAACATTATACACGTCTATAGCGATATATATCCTAGCCTAAGGCGACCTAACATGTCGAATGTAATATTTTACAACATTCCTGGCGCGTTGGCCCGTAGTTCTCGGTGGTAACATTATATGCGTCTATAACGTTACATATCCTAGCCTAAGGCGACCTAACATGTCGAATGTAATATCTGACAACATTGGTGTTGTGTCGGCCCGTACTTCTCGGTGGGAACATCATATACGTCTACAGCGATATATATCCTAACCTAATGGAACCTAACATCTCGGGTGTAATATTTTACAACATTCCTGGCATGTCGGCCCCTACGTCTCTGTGGTAACATTATATACGTCTATAACGCTACATATCCTAGCCTAAGGCAACCTAATATCTCGGATGTAGTATTTTCCTACATTCCTGGCGCGTCGTCCCCTACTTCTCGGTGGGGACTTTATCTGCGTCTATAACGCTATATATCCCAACCTAAGGGAACCTAATATCTCGGGTGTAATATTTCACAACATTCCTGGCGTGGCGGCACGTAGTTCTCGGTGGTAACATTAAATACGTCTATATCGTTATATATCCTAGCCTAAGGCGACCTAACATATCGAATGTAGTATTTTCCAACATTCCAGGCGGGACGGCCCCTACTTCTCGGTGGGAACATTATAAACTTCTATATCGTAAGATAACCTATCCTAACCCGTTTTGCCCCTCGGTGATATTGTTTTACAGAATCCCGGCCGTGTCGGCCCGTACTCCTCGGTGGGGACATTATATACGTCTATAACCTTATACATCCCAACCTAAGGCCGCCTAACATCTCGAATGTAGTATTTTCCACCATTCCTGGCGGGTCGGCCCCTAATCCTCGGTGGGCACATTATATACGTTTATAACGTTGTATATATTACCATAAGGAAACATAACATCTCGAATGTAGATTTTCACAACATTCCTGGCGGATCGGCCTCTACTTTTCGGTGGGAACATTATATACGTCCATAACGTAATATAACCTAACCTAACCCATCTAGCCCCTCGGTGGTAATGTTTTACAGAATCCCGTTCGTGTCGTCCCGTACTTCTCGGTGGGGACACTATATAGATCTCTAACGTTATACATCCTAACCTAAGGCAATCTAACATCTTGAATCTAGTATTTTACAACATTCCATGAGGTTCGGCCCCTACTTCTGAGTGGGAACATTATATACGTCCATAACGTAATATAACCTAACCTAACGCATTTAGACTCTCGCTGGTAATGTTTTACAGAATCCCGTTCGTGTCGTACCGTACATTTCGGTGCGGACACTGTATAAGTCTATAACGTTATATATCCTAACCTAAGGCAACCTAACAACTCGAATGTAGTATTTTACCACATTCCAGGCGGATCGGCCCCTACATCTCGGTGGGAACATTATATACGTCTATAATGTAATATAACCTAACCTAACCGATTTACCCCCTCGCTGGTAATGTTTTACAGAATCCAGTACGTGTCGTCTCGTTCGTCTCGGTAGGGACGTTGTATGCGTCTATAACATTATATATCCTAACCTAAGGCAACCTAACATCTGCGATGTAGTATTTTACAACATTCCTGGCGGGTCGGCCTCTACTTTTCGGTGGGAACATTATATACGTCTATAACGTAATATAGCCTAACCTAACCCATTTTGCCCCTCGGTGATAATATTTTACAGAATCCCGGTCGTGTCGTCCCGTACTTCTCGGTGGGGTCACTATATTGATCTCTAAAGTTATACATCCTAACCTGAGGCTACCTTAGATCTCGGATGTAGTAATTTACAACATTCCTGGCGGGTTGGAACCTACTTCTCGGTGGGATCATTATATACGTCTATAACGTAATATATCCTAACCTAACCCATCTAGCCCATCGCTGGTAATGTTTTCCAGAATCCCGTTCGTGTCGTACCGTACGTCTCGGTGCGGACATTGTATAAGTCTATAACGTTATATGTACTAACCTAAGGCAATCTAACATCTGGGATGTAGTATTTTGCAACATTCCTGGCGGGTCGGATCCTAATTCTGGGGGGGAACATTATATACGTCTATACCGTTGTATATCCTAACCTAAGTAACTTAACATCTCGGATGTAGTATTTTCCAACATTCCTGGCGGGTCGGCCCCTACTTCTCGGCGGGCACATTATATACGTCTATAACCTAATATAACCTAACCTAACCCATCTAGAATCTCGCTGGTAGTGTTTTACAGAATCTCGTTCGTTTCGTCCCGTACATCACTGTGCGGCCATTATGTAGGTCTATAACGTTATATATCCTAACCTAAGGCAACGTAACATCTCGATTGTAGTATTTTAAACATTCCAGACGGGTCGGCCCCTACTTCTCAGTGGGAACATTATATACGTCTGTAACTTTATATATCGCAACCTAAGGCAACCTAACATCTCGGATGTAGTATTTGCCAACATTCCGAGCAGGTCGGCCCCACTTATCGGTGGGAACATTATATACGTCAATAACGTAATATAACCTAACCTAATCCATCTAGCCCCTCGCTGGTAATGTTTTATAGAATCCCGGTCATGTCGTCCCGTACTTCTCGGTGGGGACACTATATAGATCTCGAACGTTATACATCCTAACCTAAGGCAATCTAACATCTCGAATCTAGTATTTTACAACATTCCATGAGGTTCGGCCACTACTTCTGAGTGGGAACATTATATACGTCTATATCGTAATATAACCTAACCTAACCCATTTTGCCCCTCGGTGATAATGTTTTACAGAATCCCCGTCGTGTCGGCCCGTACTTCTCGGTGGGGACATCATATGCGTCAATAACGTTATATATCCAAACCTAAGGCAACCTAACATCTCGGATGTAGTATTTTCCAAAATTCCTGGCGGGTCGGCCCCTACTTCTCGGTGGGAACATTATATACGTCCATAACGTAATATAACACAACCTAACCCATCTAGACTCTCGCTGGTAATGCTTTACAGAATCCCCGTCGTGTCGGCCCAACTTCTCGGTGGGAACATTATATACGTCTATAACATAATATAACCTACCCTAACCCATCTAGCCGCTCGCTGGTAATGTTTTACAGAATCCAGTACCTGTCGTCTCGTTCGTCTCGGTAGGGACATTGTATGCGTCTATAACGTTATATATCCTAACCTAAGGCAACCTAACATCTGGGATGTTGTATTTTACAACATTCCTGGCGGGTCGGCCTCTACTTTTCGGTGGGAACATTATATACGTCTATAACGTTTTATATTCTCACCTAAGGCAGACTAACATCTCGAATGTAGTATTTTACAACATTCCTGGCATGTCGGTCCCTACATCTCGGTGGGAACTTTCTATACGTCTATAACGTTGTATATCCTAACCTAAGGGAACCTAACATCTCGGGTGTAATATTTTACAACATACCTGACGCGATGGGCCCGTATTTCTCGGTGGGAAAATTATATACGTCTATAACGTTATATATCCTAACCGAAAGCAACCTAACATCTCGGATGTAATATTTTACAACATTCCTATCGTGTCGTCGCCTGCTTCTCGATGGGGATATTATATACGTCTATAACGTTGTATATCCTAACCTAACGCAACCTAACATCTGGTGATGTAATCTTTTACAACATTCCTGTCATCTCAGTCCCTACGCCTCGGTAGGAACATTCTATACGTCTATAACGTTATATATCCTAACCTAAGGCAACCTAACATCTCGGATGTAATATTTTACTACATTCCTGGCGCTTCGGCACCTACTTCTCGGTTGGAACATTATATACGTCTATAACGCTATATGTCCTAGCCTAAGGCAACCTAACATCTCGGATGTAATATTTTGCAACATTCCTGGCGCGTCGGCACCTAATTCTCGGCGGGAACATTATATACGTCTACAACGCTATATATCCTAGCCTAAGGTAAGCTATCATGTCGAGCGTAATATTTTACAACATTCGTGGCTCGTCGGCCCCTACTTCTCGGTGGGAATATTATATACGTCTATAACGTTGTATATCCTAACCTAACGCAACCTAACATGTGGGATGTAATATTATACAACATTCCTGGCATGTCGGTCTCCACGTCTCGGTGGGAACATTATATAAGTCTATAACGATATATATCCTAACCTAAAACAACCTAACAACTCGGATGTAATATTTTACAACATTCCTGACGCGTCGGCCCCTATTTCTCGGTGGGAACATTATATACGTCTATAACGTTATATACTAGCGTAAGGCGACCTAACATCTCGGATGTAATATTTTTCAACATTCCTGGTGTGTCGGCACTTAGCTCTCCGTGGGAACATTATATACGTCTATAACGTTACATATCCTAACCTAAGGCAACCTAACATCTCGGATGTAATATTTTACTACATTCCTGGCACGTCGGCCCCTACTTCTCGGTGGGAATATTATATACGTCTATAACGTAATAGAACCTAATCTAACCCATCTAGACCCTCGCTGGTAATGTTGTACGGAATCCCGTTCGTGTCGCCCCGTACGTCACGGTGCGGACATTATATACGTCTATAACGTTATATATCCTAACCTAAGGCAACCTAATATCTCGAATGTAGTATTTCACAACATTCCTGGCGGGTCAGCCCCACTTCTCGCTGGGAACATTATATACGTCTATAACGTAATATAACCTAACCTAACCCATCTAGCATCTCGTTGGTAATGTTTTACAGAATCCCGGTCGTGTCGTCCCGTACTTCTCGATGGGGACATTATATACGTTTATAACGTTATACATACTAACCTAAGGCAACTTAACATCTCGGATGTAGTATTTTCCAACATTCCTGGCGGGTCGGCCCCTAAACCTCGGTGGGCACATTATATACGTCTATAACGTTGTATATATTACCATAAGGCAACCTAACATCTCGAATGTAGTATTTCACAACATTCCTTTCGGGTCAGCCCCACTTCTCGATGGGAACATTATATACGTCTATAACGTAATATAAACTAACCTAACCCATCTACTCCCTCGCTGGTAATGTTTTACAGAATCCCTGTCGTGTCGGCCCGTACTTCTCGGTGGGGACACTATATACGTCTATAACGTTGTATATAATACCATAAGGATACCTAACATCTCGAATGTAGTATTTCACAACATTCTTGGCGGGTCGGCACCACTTCTCGGTGGGAACATTATATACGTCTATAACGTAATATGACCTAACCTAACCCATCTAGCCCCTCCCTGATAATGTTTTACAGAATCCCGGTCGTGTCGGACCGTACTTCTCGGTGGCGACATTATATACGTCTATAACGCTATATATCCCAACCTAAGGCAACCTAACATCTCGGATGTAGTATTTTCCAACATTCCTGGCGAGTCGGACCCTAAACCTCGGTGGGCACATTATATACGTCTATAACGTTGTATATATTACCATAAGGCAACCTAACATCTCGAATGTAGTATTTCACAACATTCCTGGCGGATCGGCCTCTACTTTTCGGTGGGAACATTATATACGTCCATAACGTAATATAATATAACCTAACCCATCTAGCCCCTCGGTGGTAATGTTTTACAGAATCCCGTTCGTGTCGTCCCGTACGTCTCGGTGCGGACGTTATATACGTCTATAACGATATATGTCCTAACCTAAAGCAACCTAACAACTTGGATGTAATATTTTACAACATTCCTGGCATGTCGGTCCCTACATCTCGGAGGGAACATTCTATACGTCTATAACGTTGTATATCCTAACCTAAGGCAACCTAACATGTCGAATGTAATATTTTACAACATTCTGGCGTGTCTTCGCCTGCTTCTCGAAGGGGACATTATATACGTCTATAACGTTGTATATCCTAACCTGACGTAACCTAACATCTGGGATGTAATATTTTACAACATTCCTGACGCGTCGGCCCCTATTTCTCGGTGGGAACATTACATACGTCTATCACGTTACATATCCTAGCCTAAGGCAACCTAACATATCGGATGTAATGTTCTACAACATTCTGGCGTGTCGTCGCCTTCTTCTCGAAGGGGACATTATATACGTGTATTACGTTGTATATCCTAACCTAACGCAACCTAACATCTCGGATGTAATATTTTACAACATTCCTGACGCGTCGGCCCCTATTTCTCGGTGGGAACATTATATACGTCTATCACGTTACATATCCTAGCCTAAGGCAACCTAACATATCGGATGTAATATTTTACAACATTCTGGCGTGTCGTCGCCGGCTTCTCGATGGGGACATTAGATACGTCTATAACGTTGTATATCCTAACCCAAAGCAACCTATCTTCTGGGATGTAATATTTTGCAACATTCTGGCGTGTCGTCGCCTTCTTCTCGAAGGGGACATTATATACGTCTATTACGTTGTATATCCTAACCTAACGCAACCTAACATCTGGGATGTAATATTTTACAACATTCCTGACGCGTCGGCCCCTATTTCTCGGTGGAAACATTACATACGTCTATCATGTTATATATCCTAGCCTTAATATTTGTAAGTCTATAACGATATATAACCTAACCTAAAGCAACCTAACAACTGGGATGTAATATTTTACAACATTCCTGGCATGTCGGTCCATACATCTCGGTGGGAACATTCTATACGTCTATAACGTTGTATATCCTAACCTAAGGGAACCTAACATTTCGGGTGTAATATTTTACAACATTCCTGACGCGTCGGCCCCTACTTCTCTGTGGTAAAATTATATACGTCTATAACGTTGTATATGCTAACCTAAGGGAACCTAACATCTCGGGTGTAATATTTTACAACATTCCTGACGCGTCGGTCCCTACTTCTTGGTGGGAACATTGTATACGTCTATTACGTTGTATATCCTAACCTAAGGGAACCTAACATCTCGGATGTAATATTTTACAACATTCTGGCGTGTCGTCGCCTTCTTCTCGAAGGGGACATTATATACGTCTATTACGTTGTATATCCTAACCCAACGCAACCTAACATCTGGGATGTAATATTTTACAACATTCCTGACGCGTCGGTCCCTACATCTCGGTGGGAACATTCTATACGTCTATAACGTTGTATATCCTAACCTAAGGGAACCTAACATCTGGGATGTAATATTTTACAACATTCCTGACGCGTCGGTCCCTACATCTCGGTGGGAACATTCTATACGTCTATAACGTTGTATATCCTAACCTAAGGGAACCTAACATTTCGGGTGTAATATTTTACAACATTCCTGACGCGTCGGCCCCTATTTCTCGGTGGGAATATTATATACGTCTATAACGTTGTATATCCTAACCTAAGGGAACCTAACATTTCGGGTGTAATATTTTGCAACATTCCTGACGCGTCGGTCCCTATTTCTCGGTGGGAACATTGTATACGTCTATAACGATATATGTCCTAACCTAAAGCAACCTAACAACTCGGATGTAATATTTTACAACATTCCTGGCATGTCGGTCCCTACATCTCGGAGGGAACATTCTATACGTCTATAACGTTGTATATCCTAACCTAAGGGATCCTAACATTTCGGGTGTAATATTTTACAACATTCCTGACGCGTCGGCCCCTATTTCTCGGTGGGAATATTATATACGTCTATAACGTTACATATCCTAGCCTAAGGCAACCTAACATGTCGAATGTAATATTTTACAACATTCTGGCGTGTCTTCGCCTGCTTCTCGAAGGGGACATTATATACGTCTATAACGTTGTATATCCTAACCTGACGTAACCTAACATCTGGGATGTAATATTTTACAACATTCCTGACGCGTCGGCCCCTATTTCTCGGTGGGAACATTATATACGTCTATCACGTTACATATCCTAGCCTAAGGCAACCTAACATATCGGATGTAATGTTTTACAACATTCTGGCGTGTCGTCGCCTGCTTCTCGATGGGGACATTAGATACGTCTATAACGTTGTATATCCTAACCTAAGGGAACCTAACATCTCGGATGTAATATTTTACAACATTCTGGCGTGTCGTCGCCTTCTTCTCGAAGGGGACATTATATACGTCTATTACGTTGTATAACCTAACCTAACGCAACCTAACATCTGGGATGTAATATTTTACAACATTCCTGACGCGTCGGCCCCTATTTCTCGGTGGAAACATTACATACGTCTATCATGTTATATATCCTAGCCTTAATATTTTTAAGTCTATAACGATATATACCCTAACCTAAAGCAACCTAACAACTCGGATGTAATATTTTACAACATTCCTGGCATGTCGGTCCATACATCTCGGTGGGAACATTCTATACGTCTATAACGTTGTATATCCTAACCTAAAGCAACCTAACATCTCGGGTGTAATATTTTACTACAGTCCTGACGCGTCGGCCCCTATTTCTCGGTGGGAACATTATATATGTCTATAACGTTATATATCCTAGCCTAAGGCGACCTACTATGTCGAATGTAATATTTTACGTCATTCCTGGCGTGTCGGCACGTAGATCTCGGTGATAACATTATATGCGTGTATAAAATTATATATCCTAGCCTAAGGAAACCTAACATGTCAAATGTAATATTTTACAACACTCCTGGCGTGTCGTCGCCTACTTCTGGATGAGGACATTATATACATCTATAACTTTGTATATCCTAACCGAAGGCAACCTAACATCTCGGATGTAATATTTGACAACATTCCTGGCATGTCGGTCCCCTCGTCTCAGTGGGAACATTATATAAGTCTATAACGTTGTATGTCCTAACCTAACGCAACCTAACATCTCGGATGTAATATTTTACAACATTGCTGGCATGTCGGTCCCTACATCTCGGTGGGAACATTCTATACGTCTATAACGTTGTATATCCTAACCTAAGGGAACCTAACATCTCGGGTGTAATATTTTACAACATTCCTGACGCGTCGGCCCCTATTTCTCGGTGGGAATATTATGTACATCTATAACGTTACATATCCTAGACTAAGGCAACCTAACATGTCGAATGTAATATTTTACAACATTCTGGCGTGTCGTCGCCTTCTTCTCGAATGGGACATTATATACGTCTATTACGTTGTATATCCTAACCTAAAGCAACCTAACAACTCGGATGTAATATTTTACAACATTCTGGCGTGTCGTCGCCTGCTTCTCGATGGGGACATTAGATACGTCTATAACGTTGTATATCCTAACCTAAGGGAACCTAACATCTCGGATGTAATATTTTACAACATTCTGGCGTGTCGTCGCCTTCTTCTCGAAGGGGACATTATATACGTCTATAACGTTGTATATCCTAACCCAAAGCAACCTATCTTCTGGGATGTAATATTTTACAACCTTTCTGGCATGTCGGTCCCCATGTCTCGGTGGGAACATTATATAAGTCTATAACGATATATATCCTAACCTAAAGCAATCTAACAACTCGGATGTAATAGTTTACCACATTCCTGGCGGTCCCTACATCACGGTGGGAACATTCTATGCGTCTATAACGTTGTATATCCTAACCTAAGGGAACCTAACATTTCGAGTGTAATATTTTACAACATTCCTGACGCGTCGGCCCCTATTTCTCGGTGGGAATATTATGTACATCTATAACGTTACATATCCTAGACTAAGGCAACCTAACATGTCGAATGTAATATTTTACAACATTCTGGCGTGTCGTCGCCTTCTTCTCGAAGGGGACATTATATACGTCTATTACGTTGTATATCCTAACCCAACGCAACCTAACATCTGGGATGTAATATTTTACAACATTCCTGACGCGTCGGTCCCTACATCTCGGTGGGAACATTCTATACGTCTATAACGTTGTATATCCTAACCTAAGGGAACCTAACATTTCGGGTGTAATATTTTACAACATTCCTGACGCGTCGGCCCCTATTTCTCGGTGGGAATATTATATACGTGTATAACGTTGTATATCCTAACCTAAGGGAACCTAACATTTCGGGTGTAATATTTTGCAACATTCCTGACGCGTCGGTCCCTATTTCTCGGGGGGAATATTATATACGTCTATAACGTTACATATCCTAGCCTAAGGCAACCTAACATGTCCAATGTAATATTTTACAACATTCTGGCGTGTCGTCGCCTGCTTCTCAAAGGGGACATTATATACGTCTATAACGTTGTATATCCTAACCGAACGCAACCTAACATCTGGGATGAAATATTTTACAACAACCATGACGCGCCGGCCCCTATTTCTCGGTGGGAACATTATATACGTCTATCACGTTATATATCCTAGCATAAGCCAACCTAACATCTCGGGTGTAATATTTTACAACATTCCTGACGCGTCGGCCCCTATTTCTCGGTGGGAATATTATATACGTCTATAACGTTATATATCCTAGCCTAAGGCAACCTAACATGTCGAATGTAATATTTTACAACATTCTGGCGTGTCGTCGCCTGCTTCTCGATGGGGACATTAGATACGTCTATAACGTTGTATATCCTAATCTAAGGGTACCTAACATCTCGGACGTAATATTTTACAACATTCTGGCGTGTCGTCGCCTTCTTCTTGATGGGGACATTATATACGTCTATAACGTTGTATATCCTAAACCAAAGCAACCAAACTTCTGGGATGTAATATTTTACAACATTCCTGGCATGTCGGTCCCCACGTCTCGGCGGGAACATTATATAAGTCTATAACGATATATATCCAAACCTAAAGCAACCAAACAACTCGTATGTACTATTTTAGAACATTCCTGGCATGTCGGTCCCTACATCTCGGTGGGAACATTCTATACGTCTATAACGTTGTATATCCTAACCTAAGGGAACCTAACATTTCGGGTGTAATATTTTACAACATTCCTGACGCGTCGGCCCCTATTTCTCGGTGGGAATATTATATACGTCTATAACGTTGTATATCCTAACCTAAAGGAACCTAACATTTCGGGTGTAATATTTTGCAACATTCCTGACGCGTCGGTCCCTATTTCTCGGGGGGAATATTATATACGTCTATAACGTTACATATCCTAGCCTAAGGCAACCTAACATGTCGAATGTAATATTTTACAACATTCTGGCGTGTCGTCGCCTGCTTCTCAAAGGGGACATTATATACGTCTATAACGTTGTATATCCTAACCGAACGCAACCTAACATCTGGGATGAAATATTTTACAACAACCATGACGCGTCGGCCCCTATTTCTCGGTGGGAACATTATATACGTCTATCACGTTATATATCCTAGCATAAGGCAACCTAACATCTCGGGTGTAATATTTTACAACATTCCTGACGCGTCGGCCCCTATTTCTCGGTGGGAATATTATATAAGTCTATAACGATATATATCCTAAGCTAAAGCAACCTAACATCTCGGATGTAATATTTTACAACATTCCTGTCGTGTCGTCGCCTGCTTCTCGATGGGGACATTATATACGGCTATAACGTTGTATATCCTAACCCAAAGCAACCTAACTTCTGGGATGTAATATTTTACAACATTCCTGGCATGTCGGTCCCCACGTCTCGGTGGGAACATTATATAAGTCTATAACGATATATATCCTAACCTAAAGCTACCTAACAACTCGGATGTAATATTTTAGAACATTCCTGGCATGTCGGTCCCTACATCTCGGTGGGAACATTCTATACGTCTATAACGTTGTATATCCTAACCTAAGGGAACCTAACATTTCGGGTGTAATATTTTACAACATTCCTGACGCGTCGGCCCCTACTTCTCTGTGGTAACATTATATACGTCTATAACGTTGTATATGCTAACCTAAGGGAATCTAACATCTCGGGTGTAATATTTTACAACATTCCTGTCGCGTCGGCCCCTATTTCTCGGTGGGAATATTATATACGTCTATAACGTTACATATCCTAGCCTAAGGCAACCTAACATGTCGAATGTAATATTTTACAACATTCTGGCGTGTCGTCGCCTGCTTCTCGAAGGGGACATTATATACGTCTATAACGTTGTATATCCTAACCTGACGTAACCTAACATCTGGGTTGTTTTATTTTACAACATTCCTGACGCGTCGGTCCCTACTTCTTGGTGGGAACATTGTATACGTCTATAACGATATATGTCCTAACCTAAAGCAACCTAACAACTCGGATGTAATATTTTACAACATTCTGGCCTGTCGTCGCCTGCTTCTCGATGGGGACATTAGATACGTCTATAACGTTGTATATCCTAACCTAAGGGAACCTAACATCTCGGATGTAATATTTTACAACATTCTGGCGTGTCGTCGCCTTCTTCTCGAAGGGGACATTATATACGTCTATAACGTTGTATATCCTAACCCAAAGCAACCTATCTTCTGGGATGTAATATTTTACAACCTTTCTGGCATGTCGGTCCCCATGTCTCGGTGGGAACATTATATAAGTCTATAACGATATATATCCTAACCTAAAGCAATCTAACAACTCGGATGTAATAGTTTACCACATTCCTGGCGGTCCCTACATCACGGTGGGAACATTCTATGCGTCTATAACGTTGTATATCCTAACCTAAGGGAACCTAACATTTCGAGTGTAATATTTTACAACATTCCTGACGCGTCGGCCCCTATTTCTCGGTGGGAATATTATGTACATCTATAACGTTACATATCCTAGACTAAGGCAACCTAACATGTCGAATGTAATATTTTACAACATTCTGGCGTGTCGTCGCCTTCTTCTCGAAGGGGACATTATATACGTCTATTACGTTGTATATCCTAACCCAACGCAACCTAACATCTGGGATGTAATATTTTACAACATTCCTGACGCGTCGGTCCCTACATCTCGGTGGGAACATTCTATACGTCTATAACGTTGTATATCCTAACCTAAGGGAACCTAACATTTCGGGTGTAATATTTTACAACATTCCTGACGCGTCGGCCCCTATTTCTCGGTGGGAATATTATATACGTCTATAACGTTGTATATCCTAACCTAAGGGAACCTAACATTTCGGGTGTAATATTTTGCAACATTCCTGACGCGTCGGTCCCTATTTCTCGGTGGGAACATTGTATACGTCTATAACGATATATGTCCTAACCTAAAGCAACCTAACAACTCGGATGTAATATTTTACAACATTCCTGGCATGTCGGTCCCTACATCTCGGAGGGAACATTCTATACGTCTATAACGTTGTATATCCTAACCTAAGGGATCCTAACATTTCGGGTGTAATATTTTACAACATTCCTGACGCGTCGGCCCCTATTTCTCGGTGGGAATATTATATACGTCTATAACGTTACATATCCTAGCCTAAGGCAACCTAACATGTCGAATGTAATATTTTACAACATTCTGGCGTGTCTTCGCCTGCTTCTCGAAGGGGACATTATATACGTCTATAACGTTGTATATCCTAACCTGACGTAACCTAACATCTGGGATGTAATATTTTACAACATTCCTGACGCGTCGGCCCCTATTTCTCGGTGGGAACATTATATACGTCTATCACGTTACATATCCTAGCCTAAGGCTACCTAACATATCGGATGTAATGTTTTACAACATTCTGGCGTGTCGTCGCCTGCTTCTCGATGGGGACATTAGATACGTCTATAACGTTGTATATCCTAACCTAAGGGAACCTAACATCTCGGATGTAATATTTTACAACATTCTGGCGTGTCGTCGCCTTCTTCTCGAAGGGGACATTATATACGTCTATTACGTTGTATATCCTAACCTAACGCAACCTAACATCTGGGATGTAATATTTTACAACATTCCTGACGCGTCGGCCCCTATTTCTCGGTGGAAACATTACATACGTCTATCATGTTATATATCCTAGCCTTAATATTTTTAAGTCTATAACGATATATACCCTAACCTAAAGCAACCTAACAACTCGGATGTAATATTTTACAACATTCCTGGCATGTCGGTCCATACATCTCGGTGGGAACATTCTATACGTCTATAACGTTGTATATCCTAACCTAAAGCAACCTAACATCTCGGGTGTAATATTTTACTACAGTCCTGACGCGTCGGCCCCTATTTCTCGGTGGGAACATTATATATGTCTATAACGTTATATATCCTAGCCTAAGGCGACCTACTATGTCGAATGTAATATTTTACGTCATTCCTGGCGTGTCGGCACGTAGATCTCGGTGATAACATTATATGCGTGTATAAAATTATATATCCTAGCCTAAGGAAACCTAACATGTCAAATGTAATATTTTACAACACTCCTGGCGTGTCGTCGCCTACTTCTGGATGAGGACATTATATACATCTATAACTTTGTATATCCTAACCGAAGGCAACCTAACATCTCGGATGTAATATTTGACAACATTCCTGGCATGTCGGTCCCCTCGTCTCAGTGGGAACATTATATAAGTCTATAACGTTGTATGTCCTAACCTAACGCAACCTAACATCTCGGATGTAATATTTTACAACATTGCTGGCATGTCGGTCCCTACATCTCGGTGGGAACATTCTATACGTCTATAACGTTGTATATCCTAACCTAAGGGAACCTAACATCTCGGGTGTAATATTTTACAACATTCCTGACGCGTCGGCCCCTATTTCTCGGTGGGAATATTATGTACATCTATAACGTTACATATCCTAGACTAAGGCAACCTAACATGTCGAATGTAATATTTTACAACATTCTGGCGTGTCGTCGCCTTCTTCTCGAAGGGGACATTATATACGTCTATTACGTTGTATATCCTAACCTAAAGCAACCTAACAACTCGGATGTAATATTTTACAACATTCTGGCGTGTCGTCGCCTGCTTCTCGATGGGGACATTAGATACGTCTATAACGTTGTATATCCTAACCGAAGGGAACCTAACATCTCGGATGTAATATTTTACAACATTCTGGCGTGTCGTCGCCTTCTTCTCGAAGGGGACATTATATACGTCTATAACGTTGTATATCCTAACCCAAAGCAACCTATCTTCTGGGATGTAATATTTTACAACCTTTCTGGCATGTCGGCCCCCATGTCTCGGTGGGAACATTATATAAGTCTATAACGATATATATCCTAACCTAAAGCAATCTAACAACTCGGATGTAATAGTTTACCACATTCCTGGCGGTCCCTACATCACGGTGGGAACATTCTATGCGTCTATAACGTTGTATATCCTAACCTAAGGGAACCTAACATTTCGAGTGTAATATTTTACAACATTCCTGACGCGTCGGCCCCTATTTCTCGGTGGGAATATTATGTACATCTATAACGTTACATATCCTAGACTAAGGCAACCTAACATGTCGAATGTAATATTTTACAACATTCTGGCGTGTCGTCGCCTTCTTCTCGAAGGGGACATTATATACGTCTATTACGTTGTATATCCTAACCCAACGCAACCTAACATCTGGGATGAAATATTTTACAACAACCATGACGCGTCGGCCCCTATTTCTCGGTGGGAATATTATATACGTCTACAACGTTATATATCCTAGCCTAAGGCAACCTAACATGTCGAATGTAATATTTTACTACATTCTGGCGTGTCGTCGCCTGCTTCTCGATGGGGACATTATATACGTCTATAACGTTGTATATCCTAACCCAAAGCAACCTAACTTCTGGGATGTAATATTTTACAACATTCCTGGCATGTCGGTCCCCACGTCTCGGTAGGAACATTATATAAGTCTATAACGATATATATCCTAACCTAAAGCAACCTAACAACTCGTGTGTAATATTTTAAACATTCCTGGCATGTCGGTCCCCACGTCTCGGTGGGAACATTATATAAGTCTATAACGATATATATCCTAACCTAAAGCAACCAAACAACTCGAATGTAATATTTTAGAACATTCCTGGCATGTCGGTCCCTACATCTCGGTGGGAACATTCTATACGTCTATAACGTTGTATATCCTAACCTAAGGGAACCTAACATTTCGGGTGTAATATTTTACAACATTCCTGATGCGTCGGCCCCTATTTCTCGGTGGGAATATTATATACGTCTATAACGTTGTATATCCTAACCTAAGGGAACCTAACATTTCGGGTGTAATATTTTGCAACATTCCTGACGCGTCGGCCCCTATTTCTCGGGGGGAATATTATATACGTCTATAACGTGACATATCCTAGCCTAAGGCATCCTAACATGTCGAATGTAATATTTTACAACATTCTGGCGTGTCGTCGCCTGCTTCTCAAAGGGGCATTATATACGTCTATAACGTTGTATATCCTAACCTAACGCAACCTAACATCTGGGATGTAATATTTTACAACATTCCTGACGCGTCGGCCCCTATTTCTCGGTGGGAATATTATATACGTCTACAACGTTATATATCCTAGCCTAAGGCAACCTAACATCTCGGATGTAATATTTTACAACATTCCTGGCGTGTCGTCGCCTGCTTCTCGATGGGGACATTATATACGTCTATAACGTTGTATATCTTAACCCAAAGCAACCTAACTTCTGGGATGTAATATTTTACAACATTCCTGGCATATCGGTTCCCACGTCTCGGTGGGAACATTATATAAGTCTATAACGATATATATCCTAACCTAAAGCAACCTAACAACTCGGATGTAATATTTTAGAACATTCCTGGCATGTCGGTCCCTACATCTCGGTGTGGACATTCTATACGTCTATAACGTTGTATATCCTAACCTAAGGGAACCTAACATTTCGGGTGTAATATTTTGCAACATTCCTGACGCGTCGGCCCCTATTTCTCGGTGGGAATATTATATACGTCTATAACGTTATATATCCTAGCCTAAGGCAACCTAACATATCTGATGTAATATTTGACAACATTCCTGGCATGTCGGTCCCCTCGTCTCAGTGGGAACATTATATAAGTCTATAACGTTGTATGTCCTAACCTAACGCAACCTAACATCTCGGATGTAATATTTTACAACATTGCTGGCATGTCGGTCCCTACATCTCGGTGGGAACATTCTATACGTCTATAACGTTGTATATCCTAACCTAAGGGAACCTAACATCTCGGGTGTAATATTTTACAACATTCCTGACGCGTCGGCCCCTATTTCTCGGTGGGAATATTATGTACATCTATAACGTTACATATCCTAGACTAAGGCAACCTAACATGTCGAATGTAATATTTTACAACATTCTGGCGTGTCGTCGCCTTCTTCTCGAAGGGGACATTATATACGTCTATTACGTTGTATATCCTAACCTAAAGCAACCTAACAACTCGGATGTAATATTTTACAACATTCTGGCGTGTCGTCGCCTGCTTCTCGATGGGGACATTAGATACGTCTATAACGTTGTATATCCTAACCTAAGGGAACATAACATCTCGGATGTAATATTTTACAACATTCTGGCGTGTCGTCGCCTTCTTCTCGAAGGGGACATTATATACGTCTATAACGTTGTATATCCTAATCCAAAGCAACCTATCTTCTGGGATGTAATATTTTACAACCTTTCTGGCATGTCGGTCCCCATGTCTCGGTGGGAACATTATATAAGTCTATAACGATATATATCCTAACCTAAAGCAATCTAACAACTCGGATGTAATAGTTTACCACATTCCTGGCGGTCCCTACATCACGGTGGGAACATTCTATGCGTCTATAACGTTGTATATCCTAACCTAAGGGAACCTAACATTTCGAGTGTAATATTTTACAACATTCCTGACGCGTCGGCCCCTATTTCTCGGTGGGAATATTATGTACATCTATAACGTTACATATCCTAGACTAAGGCAACCTAACATGTCGAATGTAATATTTTACAACATTCTGGCGTGTCGTCGCCTTCTTCTCGAAGGGGACATTATATACGTCTATTACGTTGTATATCCTAACCCAACGCAACCTAACATCTGGGATGAAATATTTTACAACAACCATGACGCGTCGGCCCCTATTTCTCGGTGGGAATATTATATACGTCTACAACGTTATATATCCTAGCCTAAGGCAACCTAACATGTCGAATGTAATATTTTACAACATTCTGGCGTGTCGTCGCCTGCTTCTCGATGGGGACATTATATACGTCTATAACGTTGTATATCCTAACCCAAAGCAACCTAACTTCTGGGATGTAATATTTTACAACATTCCTGGCATGTCGGTCCCCACGTCTCGGTAGGAACATTATATAAGTCTATAACGATATATATCCTAACCTAAAGCAACCTAACAACTCGTGTGTAATATTTTAAACATTCCTGGCATGTCGGTCCCCACGTCTCGGTGGGAACATTATATAAGTCTATAACGATATATATCCTAACCTAAAGCAACCAAACAACTCGAATGTAATATTTTAGAACATTCCTGGCATGTCGGTCCCTACATCTCGGTGGGAACATTCTATACGTCTATAACGTTGTATATCCTAACCTAAGGGAACCTAACATTTCGGGTGTAATATTTTACAACATTCCTGATGCGTCGGCCCCTATTTCTCGGTGGGAATATTATATACGTCTATAACGTTGTATATCCTAACCTAAGGGAACCTAACATTTCGGGTGTAATATTTTGCAACATTCCTGACGCGTCGGCCCCTATTTCTCGGGGGGAATATTATATACGTCTATAACGTGACATATCCTAGCCTAAGGCATCCTAACATGTCGAATGTAATATTTTACAACATTCTGGCGTGTCGTCGCCTGCTTCTCAAAGGGGCATTATATACGTCTATAACGTTGTATATCCTAACCTAACGCAACCTAACATCTGGGATGTAATATTTTACAACATTCCTGACGCGTCGGCCCCTATTTCTCGGTGGGAATATTATATACGTCTACAACGTTATATATCCTAGCCTAAGGCAACCTAACATCTCGGATGTAATATTTTACAACATTCCTGGCGTGTCGTCGCCTGCTTCTCGATGGGGACATTATATACGTCTATAACGTTGTATATCTTAACCCAAAGCAACCTAACTTCTGGGATGTAATATTTTACAACATTCCTGGCATATCGGTTCCCACGTCTCGGTGGGAACATTATATAAGTCTATAAAGATATATATCCTAACCTAAAGCAACCTAACAACTCGGATGTAATATTTTAGAACATTCCTGGCATGTCGGTCCCTACATCTCGGTGTGGACATTCTATACGTCTATAACGTTGTATATCCTAACCTAAGGGAACCTAACATTTCGGGTGTAATATTTTGCAACATTCCTGACGCGTCGGCCCCTATTTCTCGGTGGGAATATTATATACGTCTATAACGTTATATATCCTAGCCTAAGGCAACCTAACATATCTGATGTAATATTTTACAACATTCCTGACGCGTCGGCCCCTATTTCTCGGTGGGAATATTATATACGTCTATAACGTTATATATCCTAGCCTAAGGCAACCTAACATATCTGATGTAATATTTTACAACATTCCTGACGCGTCGGTCCCTACATCTCGGTGTGGACATTCTATACGTCTATAACGTTGTATATCCTAACCTAAGGGAACCTAACATTTCGGGTGTAATATTTTGCGTCATTCCTGACGCGTCGGCCCCTATTTCTTGGTGGGAATATTATATACGTCTATAACGTTATATATCCTAGCCTAAGGCAACCTAACATGTCGAATGTAATATTTTACAACATTCTGGCGTGTCGTCGCCTGCTTCTCGATGGGGACATTATATACGTCTATAACGTTGTATATCCTAACCCAAAGCAACCTAACTTCTGGGATGTAATATTTTACAACATTCCTGGCATGTCGGTCCCCACGTCTCGGTAGGAACATTATATAAGTCTATAACGATATATATCCTAACCTAAAGCAACCTAACAACTCGTGTGTAATATTTTACAACATTCCTGGCATGTCGGTCCATACATCTCGGTGGGAACATTCTATACGTCTATAACGTTGTATATCCTAACCCAAAGCAACCTAACTTCTGGGATGTAATATTTTGCAACATTCCTGGCATGTCGGTCCCCACGTCTGGGTGGGAACATTATATAAGTCTATAACGATATATATCCTGTCCTAAAGCAACCTAACAACTCGGATGTAATATTTTAGAACATTCCTGGCATGTCGGTCCCTACATCTCAGTGGGAACATTCTATACGTCTATAACGTTGTATATCCTAACCTAAGGGAACCTAACATCTCGGATGTAATATTTTACAACATTCCTGTCGTGTCGTCGCCTGCTTCTCGATGGGGACATTATATACGTCAATATCGTGGTATATTCTAACCTAACGCAACCTAACATCTGGGATGTAATATTTTACAACATTCCTGGCGTGTCGTCGCCTGCTTCTCGATGGGGACATTATATACGTCTATAACGTTGTATATTCTAACCTAACACAACCTAACATCTGGGATGTTATATTTTACAACATTCCTGGCGTGTCGTCGCCTACTTCTGGATGGGGACATTATATACATCTATAACGTCATATATCCTAACCTAAGGGAACCTAACATATCGGATGTAATATTTTGATACTTTCCTGGCATGTCGGTCCCTACGTCTCGATGGGGACATTATATACATCTATAACGTTGTATATCCTAACCTAAGGCAACCTAACATCTCGGATGTAATATTTTACAACATTCCTGGCATGTCGGTCACTACATCTCGGTGGGAACATTATATACGTCTGTAACGATATATACCCTAACCTAAGGCAACCTAACATCTCGGATGTAATATTTTACAACATTCCTGGCATGTCGGTCCCTACTTCTCGGTGGGAACATTCTATACGTCTATAACGTTGTATATCCTAACCTAAGGGAACCTAACATCTCGGGTGTAATATTTTACATCATTGCTGACGCGTCGGCCCCTACTTCTCGGTGGGAACATTCTATACGTCTATAGCGATATATATCCTAACCTAAGGCAACCTAACATCTCGGATGTAATATTTTACAACATTCCTGGCGCTTCGGCTGCTACTTTTCGGTGGGAACATAATATACGTCTATAACGTTGTATATCCTAACCTAAGGCAACCTAACATCTCGGATGTAATATTTTACAACATTCCTAGCATGTCGGTCCCTACTTCTCGGTGGGAACATTGTATACGTCTATAACGATATATATTCTAGCCTAAAGCAACCTAACATGTCGAATGTAATATTTTACAACATTCCTGTCGTGTCGTCGCCTGCTTCTCGATGGGGACATTATATACGTCTATAACGTTGTATATTCTAACCTAACGCAACCTAACATCTCGGATGTAATATTTTACAACATTCCTGTCGTGTCGCCGCCTGCTTCTCGATGGGGACATTATATACGTATATAACGTTGTATATTCTAACCTAATGCAACCTAACATCTGGGATGTAATATTTTACAACATTCCTGGAGTGTCGTCGCCTACTTCTGGATGGGGACGTTATATACATCTATAACGTCATATATCCTAACCTAAGGGAACCTAACATCTCGGGTATAATATTTTACAACATTCCTGGCGTGTCGTCGCCTACTTCTCGATGGGAACATTATATACGTCTATAACGTTACATATCCTAACGTATGGCAACATAACATCTCGGATGTTATATATTACAACATTCCTGGCGTGTCGTCGCCTGCTTCTCGATGGGGACTTTATGTACGTCTATAACGTTGTATATCCTAACCTAACGCAACCTAACATCTGGGATGTAATATTTTACAACATTCCTGGCATGTCGGTTCCTACGTCTCGGTGGGAACGTTATATACGTCTGTAACGATATATATCCTAACCTAAGGGAACCTTACATCTCGGATGTAATATTTTACAACATTCCTGGCGTGTCGTCGCCTACTTCTGGATGGGGACATTATATACATCTATAACGTTGTACATCCTAACCTAAGGCAACCTAACATCTCGGATGTAATATTTTACAACATTCTGGCGTGTCGTCGCCTGCTTCTCGATGGGGACATTATATACGTCTATAACCTTGTATATACTAACCTAACGCAACCTAACATCTGGGATGTATGATTTTACATCATTCCTGGTGGGTCGTCGCCCGCTTCTCGATGGGGACATTATATACGTCTATAACGTTGAATATCCTAACCTAAAGCAACCTAACATCTGGGATGTAATATTTTACAAGATCCCTGGCATGTCGGTCCCCACGTCTCGGTGGGAACATTATATACGTCTATAACGATATATATCCTAACCTAAGGCAACCTAACATCTCGGATGTAATATTTTACAACATTCCTGGCATGTCGGTCCCTACTTCTCGGTGGGAAAATTGTATACGTCTATAACGATATATATTCTAGCCTAAGGCAACCTAACATGTCGAATGTAATATTTTACAACATTCCTGTCGTGTCGTCGCCTGCTTCTCGATGGGGACATTATATACATCTATAACGTTGTATATCCTAACCTAAGGCAACCTAACATCTCGGATGTAATATTTTACAACATTCTGGCGTGTCGTCGCCTACGTCTCGATGGGGACATTATATACATCTATAACGTTGTATATCCTAACCTAAGGCAACCTAACATCTCGGATGTAATATTTTACAACATTCCTGGCATGTCGGTCACTACATCTCGGTGGGAACATTATATACGTCTGTAACGATATATACCCTAACCTAAGGCAACCTAACATCTCGGATGTAATATTTTACAACATTCCTGGCATGTCGGTCCCTACTTCTCGGTGGGAACATTCTATACGTCTATAACGTTGTATATCCTAACCTAAGGGAACCTAACATCTCGGGTGTAATATTTTACAACATTCCTGGCGCTTCGGCTGCTACTTTTCGGTGGGAACATAATATACGTCTATAACGTTGTATATCCTAACCTAAGGCAACCTAACATCTCGGATGTAATATTTTACAACATTCCTATCATGTCGGTCCCTACTTCTCGGTGGGAACATTGTATACGTCTATAACGATATATATTCTAGCCTAAAGCAACCTAACATGTCGAATGTAATATTTTACAACATTCCTGTCGTGTCGTCGCCTGCTTCTCGATGGGGACATTATATACGTCTATAACGTTGTATATTCTAACCTAACGCAACCTAACATCTCGGATGTAATATTTTACAACATTCCTGGCGTGTCGTCGCCTACTTCTGGATGGGGACGTTATATACATCTATAACGTCATATATCCTAACCTAAGGGAACCTAACATCTCGGGTATAATATTTTACAACATTCCTGGCGTGTCGTCGCCTACTTCTCGATGGGAACATTATATACGTTTATAACGTTATATATCCTAGCCTAAGGCAACCTAACTTGTAGAATGTAATATTTTACAACATTCCTGGCGTGTCGTCGCCTACTTCTCTATGGGAACATTATATACATCTATAACGTTGTATATCCTAACCTAAGGCAACCTAACATCTCGGATGTAATATTTTACAACATTCCTGGCATGTCGGTCCCTACGTCTCGGTGGGAACGTTATATACGTCTATAACGATATATATCCTAACCTAAGGGAACCATACATCTCGGATGTAATATTTTACAACATTCCTGGCATGTCGGGCCCTACTTCTCGGTGGGAACATTGTATACGTCTATAACGATATATATACTAGCCTAAGGCAACCTAACGTGTCGAATGTAATATTTTACAACATTCCTGGCGTGTCGTCGCCTACGTCTCGATGGGGACATTATATACATCTATAACGTTGTATATCCTAACCTAAGGCAACCTAACATCTCGGATGTAATATTTTCCAACATTCCTGTCGTGTCGCCGCCTGCTTCTCGATGGGGACATTATATACGTCTATAACGTTGTATATTCTAACCTAACGCAACCTAACATCTGGGATGTAATATTTTACAACATTCCTGGAGTGTCGTCGCCTACTTCTGGATGGGGACGTTATATACATCTATAACGTCATATATCCTAACCTAAGGGAACCTAACATCTCGGGTATAATATTTTACAACATTCCTGTCGTGTCGTCGCCTACTTCTCGATGGGAACATTATATACGTCTATAACGTTACATATCCTAACGTATGGCAACATAACATCTCGGATGTTATATATTACAACATTCCTGGCGTGTCGTCGCCTGCTTCTCGATGGGGACTTTATGTACGTCTATAACGTTGTATATCCTAACCTAACGCAACCTAACTTCTGGGATGTAATATTTTACAACATTCCTGGCATGTCGGTTCCTACGTCTCGGTGGGAACGTTATATACGTCTGTAACGATATATATCCTAACCTAAGGGAACCTTACATCTCGGATGTAATATTTTACAACATTCCTGGCGTGTCGTCGCCTACTTCTGGATGGGGACATTATATACATCTATAACGTCATATATCCTAACCTAAGGGAACATAACATCTCGGGTGTAATATTTTACAACATTCCTGGCGTGTCGTCGCCTACTTCTCGATGGGGACATTATATACATCTATAACGTTGTACATCCTAACCTAAGGTAACCTAACATCTCGGATGTAATATTTTACAACATTCTGGCGTGTCGTCGCCTGCTTCTCGATGGGGACATTATATACGTCTATAACCTTGTATATACTAACCTAACGCAACCTAACATCTGGGATGTAATATTTTACATCATTCCTGGTGGGTCGTCGCCCGCTTCTCGATGGGGACATTATATACGTCTATAACGTTGAATATCCTAACCTAAAGCAACCTAACATCTGGGATGTAATATTTTACAAGATCCCTGGCATGTCGGTCCCCACGTCTCGGTGGGAACATTGTATACGTCTATAACGATATATATCCTAGCCTAAGGCAACCTAACATGTCGAATGTAATATTTTACAACATTCCTGTCGTGTCGTCGCCTGCTTCTCGATGGGGACATTCTATACGTCTATAACGATATATATCCTAGCATAAGGCAATCTAACATGTCGAATGTAATATTTTACAACATTCCTGTCGTGTCGCCGCCTGCTTCTCGATGGGGACATTATATACGTCTATAACGTTGTATATTCTAACCTAACGCAACCTAACATCTGGGATGCAATATTTTACAACATTCCTGCAGTGTCGTCGCCTACTTCTGGATGGGGACGTTATATACATCTATAACGTCATATATCCTAACCTAAGGCAACCTAACATCTCGGATGTAATATTTTACCACATTCCTGTCATGTCGGTCCCTACTTCTCGGTGGGAACATTGTATACGTCTATAACGGTATATATCCTAGCCTAAGGCAACCTAACATGTCGAATGTAATATTTTACAACATTCCTGTCGTGTCGTCGCCTGCTTCTCGATGGGGACATTATATACGTCTATAACGTTGTATATTCTAACCTAACGCAACCTAACATCTGGGATGTAATATTTTACAACATTCCTGGCGTGTCGTCGCCTACTTCTGGATGTGGAAATTATATACATCTATAACGTCATATATCCTAACCTAAAGGAACCTAACATATCGGATGTAATATTTTGATACTTTCCTGGCATGTCGGTCCCTACGTCTCGGTGGGATCATTATATACGTCTATAACGATATATATCCTAACCTAAGGCAACCTAACATCTCGGATGTAATACTTTACAACATTCCTGGCATGTCGGTCACTACATCTCGGTGGGAACATTCTATACGTCTATAACGTTGTATATCCTAACCTAAGGGAACCTAACATCTCGGGTGTAATATTTTACAACATTGCTGACGCGTCGGCCCCTACTTCTCGGTGGGAACATTCTATACATCTATAACGATATATATCCTAACCTAAGGCAACCTAACATCTCGGATGTAATATTTTAAAACATTCCTGGCGCTTCGGCTGCTACTTTTCGGCGGGAACATTATATACGTCTATAACGTTACATATCCTAACGTATGGCAACATAACATCTCGGATGTTATATATTACAACATTCCTGGCGTGTCGTCGCCTGCTTCTCGATGGGGACTTTATGTACGTCTATAACGTTGTATATCCTAACCTAACGCAACCTAACATCTGGGATGTAATATTTTACAACATTCCTGGCATGTCGGTCCCTACGTCTCGGTGGGAACGTTATATACGTCTGTAACGATATATATCATAACCTAAGGGAACCTTACATCTCGGATGTAATATTTTACAACATTCCTGGCGTGTCGTCGCCTACTTCTGGATGGGGACATTATATACATCTATAACGTCATATATCCTAACCTAAGGGAACATAACATCTCGGGTGTAATATTTTACAACATTCCTGGCGTGTCGTCGCCTACTTCTCGATGGGGACATTATATACATCTATAACGTTGTATATCCTAACCTAAGGCAACCTAACATCTCGGATGTAATATTTTACAACATTCTGGCGTGTCGTCGCCTGCTTCTCGATGGGGACATTAATACGTCTATAACCTTGTATATACTAACCTAACGCAACCTAACATCTGGGATGTAATATTTTACATCATTCCTGGTGGGTCGTCGCCCGCTTCTCGATGGGGACATTATATACGTCTATAACGTTGAATATCCTAACCTAAAGCAACCTAACTTCTGGGATGTAATATTTTACAAGATCCCTGGCATGTCGGTCCCCACGTCTCGGTGGGAACATTATATA
Organism: Xylocopa violacea; assembly: GCA_963969225.1. Lineage (NCBI taxonomy): Eukaryota > Metazoa > Arthropoda > Insecta > Hymenoptera > Apidae > Xylocopa > Xylocopa violacea. The sequence continues at coordinate 321,568 of CAXAJV010000532.1, read as the reverse complement.
CGTCTATAACGATATATATCCTAACCTAACGCAACCTAACATCTGGGATGTAATATTTTACAACATTCCTGGCATGTCGGTCCCTACTTCTCGGTGGAAACAATGTATACGTCTATAACGATATATATCCTAGCCTAAGGCAACCCAACATGTAGAATGTAATATTTTACAACATTCCTGGCGTGTCGTCGCCTACTTCTCGATGGGGAAATTATATACATCTATAACGTTGTATATCCTAACCTAAGGCAACCTAACATCTCGGATGTAATATTTTACAACATTCCTAGCATGTCGGTCCCTATTTCTCGGTGGGAACATTGTATACGTCTATAACGATATATATTCTAGCCTAAGGCAACCTAACATGTCGAATGTAATATTTTACAACATTCCTGTCGTGTCGTCGCCTGCTTCTCGATGGGGACATTATATACGTCTATAACGTTGTATATTCTAACCTAATGCAACCTAACATCTGGGATGTTATATTGCACAACATTCCTGGCGTGTCGTCGCCTACTTCTGGATGGGGACATTATATACATCTATAACGTCATATATCCTAACCCAAGGGAACCTAACATCTCGGGTGTAATATTTTACAACATTCCTGGCGTGTCGTTGCCTACTTCTCGATGGGGACATTATATACATCTATAACGTTGTATATCCTAACCTAAGGCAACCTAACATCTCGGATGTAATATTTTACAACATTCTGGCGTGTCGTCGCCTGCTTCTCGATGGGGACATTATATACGTCTATAACCTTGTATATACTAACCTAACGCAACCTAACATCTGGGATGTAATATTTTACAACATTCCTGGTGGGTCGTCGCCCGCTTCTCGATGGGGACATTATATACGTCTATAACGTTGAATATCCTAACCTAAAGCAACCTAAATCTGGGATGTAATATTTTACAAGATCCCTGGCATGTCGGTCCCCACGTCTCGGTGGGAACATTATATACGTCTATAACGATATATATCCTAACCTAAGGCAACCTAACATCTCGGATGTAATATTTTACAACATTCCTGGCATGTCGGTCCCTACTTCTCGGTGGAAACAATGTATACGTCTATAACGATATATATCCTAGCCTAAGGCAACCCAACATGTAGAATGTAATACTTTACAACATTCCTGGCGTGTCGTCGCCTACTTCTCGATGGGGACATTATATACGTCTATAACGTTGAATATCCTAACCTAAAGCAACCTAAATCTGGGATGTAATATTTTACAAGATCCCTGGCATGTGGGTCCCCACGTCTCGGTGGGAACATTATATACGTCTATAACGATATATATCCTAACCTAAGGCAACCTAACATCTCGGATGCAATATTTTACAACATTCCTGGCGTGTCGTCGCCTACTTCTGGATGGGGACATTATATACATCTATAACGTCATATATCCTAACCTAAGGGAACCTAACATCTCGGGTGTAATATTTTACAACATTCCTGGCGTGTCGTCGCCTACTTCTCGATGGGGACATTATATACGTCTATAACGTTGTATGTTCTAACCTAACACAACCTAACATCTGGGATGTTATATTTTACAACATTCCTGGCGTGTCGTCGCCTACTTCTGGATGGGGACATTATATACATCTATAACGTTATATATCCTAACCTAAGGGAACCTAACATCTCGGGTGTAATATTTTACAACATTCTGGCGTGTCGTCGCCTGCTTCTCGATGGGGACATTATATACGTCTATAACCTTGTATATACTAACCTAACGCAACCTAACATCTGGGATGTTATATTTTACAACATTCCTGGCGTGTCGTCGCCTACTTCTGGATGGGGACATTATATACATCTATAACGTCATACATCCTAACCTAAGGGAACCTAACATCTCGGGTGTAATATTTTACAACATTCCTGTCGTGTCGTCGCCTGCTTCTCGATGGGGAAATTCTATACGTCTATAACGTTGTATATCCTAACCTAAGGGAAACTAACATCTCGGGTGTAATATTTTAGAACATTCCTGACGCGTCAGTCCCTATTTCTCGGTGGGAACATTATATACGTCTATAACGTTATATATCCTAGCCTATGGCAACCTAACTTGTAGAATGTAATATTTTACAACATTCCTGGCGTGTCGTCGCCTACTTTTCGGTGGGAACATTGTATACGTCTATAACGGTATATATTCTAGCCTAAGGCAACCTAACATGTCGAATGTAATATTTTACAACATTCCTGTCGTGTCGTCGCCTGCTTCTCGATGGGGACATTATATACGTCTATAACGTTGTATATTCTAACCTAACGCAACCTAACATCCGGGATGTTATATTTTACAACATTCCTGGCGTGTCGTCGCCTACTTCTGGATGGGGACATTATATACATCTATAACGTCATATATCCTAACCTAAGGGAACCTAACATCTCGGGTGTAATATTTTACAACATTCCTGGCGTGTCGTCGCCTACTTCTGGATGGGGACGTTATATACATCTATAACGTCATATATCCTAACCTAAGGGAACCTAACATCTCGGGTGTAATATTTTACAACATTCCTGGCGTGTCGTCGCCTACTTCTCGATGGGGACATTATATACATCTATAACGTTGTATATTCTAACCTAACGCAACCTAACATCTGGGATTTAATATTTTAGAACATTCCTGGCATGTAGGTCCCTACTTCTCGGTGGGAACATTCTATACGTCTATAACGTTGTATATCCTAACCTAAGGGAACCTAACATCTCGGGTGTAATATTTTACAACATTCCTGGCGCTTCGGCTGCTACTTTTCGGTAGGAACATTATATACGTCTATAACGTTACATATCCTAACGTATGGCAACATAACATCTCGGATGTTATATTTTAAAACATTCCTGGCGTGTCGTCGCCTGCTTCTCGATGGGGACTTTATGTACGTCTAGAACGTTGTATATCCTAACCTATCGCAACCTAACATCTGGGATGTAATATTTTACAACATTTCTGGCATGTCGGTCCCTACGTCTCCATGGGTACATTATATACGTCTGTAACGTTGTATATCCTAACCTAGCGCAACCTAACGTCTGGGATGTAATATTTTAAAACATTCCTGGCATGTCGGTCCCTACGTCTCGGTGGGAACATTATATACGTCTATAACGATATATATCCTAACCTAAGGCAACCTAACATGTCGGATGTAATATGTGACAACATTCCTGGCGTGTTAACCCGCACTTCTCGGTGGGAACATCATATACGTCTATAGCGATATATATCCTAGCCTAAGGCGACCTAGCAAGTCGAATGTAATATTTTACATCATTCCTGACGTGTCGGCCCCTATTTCTCGGTGGGAACATTATATACGTCCATAACGTTATATATGCTAGCCTAAGGCAACCTAACATGTCGAATGTAATATTTTACAACATTCCTGACGTGTCGGCCCGTAGTGCAAGGTGGTAACATTATATACGCCTACAACGTTATATATACTAGCCTAAGGCAACCTGACATCTCGGATGTAATATTTGACAACATTCCTGGCGTGTTAGCGCGTACTTCTCGGTGGGAACATCATATACGTCTATAACGTTATATATCCTGTCGTAAGGCAACATAACATCTCGGATATAATATTTTACAACATTCCTGGTGGGTCGTCGCCCGCTTCTAGATGGGGACATTATATACGTCTATAACGTTGAATATCCTAACCTAATGCAACCTAACATCTGGGATGTAATATTTTACAACATTCCTGGCATGTCGGTCCCTGCGTCTCGGTGGGAACGTTATTTACGTATATAACGATATATATCCTAATCTAAGGGAACCTTACATCTCGGATGTAATATTTTACAACATTCCTGGCGTGTCGTCGCCTACTTCTGGATGGGGACATTATATACATCTATAACGTCATATATCCTAGCCTAAGGGAACCTAACATCTCGGGTGTAATATTTTACAACATTCCTGGCGTGTCGTCGCCTACTTCTCGATGGGGACATTATATACATCTATAACGTTGTATATTCTAACCTAACGCAACCTAACATCTGGGATTTAATATTTTAGAACATTCCTGGCATGTAGGTCCCTACTTCTCGGTGGGAACATTCTATACGTCTATAACGTTGTATATCCTAACCTAAGGGAACCTAACATCTCGGGTGTAATATTTTACAACATTGCTGACGCATCGGCCCCTATTTCTCGGTGGGAACATTCTATACGTCTATAACGTTGTATATCCTAACCTAGGGGAACCTAACATCTCGGGTGTAATATTTTAGAACATTCCTGACGAGTAGGTCCCTATTTCTCGGTGGCAACATTATATACGTCTATAACGTTATATATCCTAGCCTACGGCAACCTAACTTGTCGAATGTAATATTTTACAACATTCCTGGCGTGTCGTCGCCTACTTCTCGATGGGGACTTTATATACGTCTATAAAGTTGTATATCCTAACCTAATGCAACCTAACATCTGGGATGTAATATTTTACAACATTCCTGGCATGTCGGTCCCTACGTCTCGGTGGGAACGTTATATACGTCTATAACGATATATATCCTAATCTAAGGGAACCTTACATCTCGGATGTAATATTTTACAACATTCCTGGCATGTCGGGCCCTACTTCTCGGTGGGAACATTGTATACGTCTATAACGATATATATCCTAGCCTAAGGCAACATAACATCTCGGATGTTATATTTTACAACATTCCTGCCGAGTCCTCGCCTGCTTCTCGATGGGGACTTTATATACGTCTATAAAGTTGTATATCCTAACCTAATGCAACCTAACATCTGGGATGTAATATTTTACAACATTCCTGGCATGTCGGTCCCTACGTCTCGGTGGGAACGTTATATACGTCTATAACGATATATATCCTAATCTAAGGGAACCTTACATCTCGGATGTAATATTTTACAATATTCCTGGCATGTAGGTCCCTACTTCTCGTTGGGAACATTCTATACGTCTATAACGTTGTATATCCTAACCTAAGGGAACCTAACATCTCGGGTGTAATATTTTACAACATTGCTGACGCATCGGCCCCTATTTCTCGGTGGGAACATTCTATACGTCTATAACGTTGTATATCCTAACCTAGGGGAACCTAACATCTCGGGTGTAATATTTTAGAACATTCCTGACGAGTAGGTCCCTATTTCTCGGTGGGAACATTATATACGTCTATAACGTTATATATCCTAGCCTACGGCAACCTAACTTGTCGAATGTAATATTTTACAACATTCCTGGCGTGTCGTCGCCTACTTCTCGATGGGGACTTTATATACGTCTATAAAGCTGTATATCCTAACCTAATGCAACCTAACATCTGGGATGTAATATTTTACAACATTCCTGGCATGTCGGTCCCTACGTCTCGGTGGGAACGTTATATACGTCTATAACGATATATATCCTAATCTAAGGGAACCTTACATCTCGGATGTAATATTTTACAACATTCCTGGCATGTCGGGCCCTACTTCTCGGTGGGAACATTGTATACGTCTATAACGATATATATCCTAGCCTAAGGCAACATAACATCTCGGATGTTATATTTTACAACATTCCTGCCGAGTCCTCGCCTGCTTCTCGATGGGGACATTATATACGTCTATAACGTTGTATATTCTAACCTAACGCAACCTAACATCTGGGATGTAATATTTTACAACATTCCTGGCATGTCGGTCCCTACGTCTCCGTGGGTACATTATATACGTCTATAACGTTGTATATCCTAGCCTAAGGCAACCTCACTTGTAGAATGTAATATTTTACAACATTCCTGGCGTGTCGTCGCCTACTTCTCTATGGGAACATTATATACATCTATAACGTTGTATATCCTAACCTAAGGCAACCTAACATCTCGGATGTAATATTTTACAACATTCCTGTCATGTCGGTCCCTACTTCTCGGTGGGAACATTGTATACGTCTATAACGATATATATCCTAGCATAAGGCAACCTAACATGTCGAATGTAATATTTTAAAACATTCCTGTCGTGTCGCCGCCCGCTTCTCGATGGGGACATTATATACATCTGTAACGTTGTATATCCTAACCTAGCGCAACCTAACGTCTGGGATGTAATATTTTAAAACATTCCTGGCATGTCGGTCCCTACGTCTCGGTGGGAACATTATATACGTCTATAACGATATATATCCTAACCTAAGGCAACCTAACATGTCGGATGTAATATGTGACAACATTCCTGGCGTGTTAACCCGCACTTCTCGGTGGGAACATCATATACGTCTATAGCGATATATATCCTAGCCTAAGGCGACCTAGCAAGTCGAATGTAATATTTTACATCATTCCTGACGTGTCGGCCCCTATTTCTCGGTGGGAACATTATATACGTCCATAACGTTATATATGCTAGCCTAAGGCAACCTAACATGTCGAATGTAATATTTTACAACATTCCTGACGTGTCGGCCCGTAGTGCAAGGTGGTAACATTATATACGCCTACAACGTTATATATACTAGCCTAAGGCAACCTGACATCTCGGATGTAATATTTGACAACATTCCTGGCGTGTTAGCGCGTACTTCTCGGTGGGAACATCATATACGTCTATAACGTTATATATCCTGTCGTAAGGCAACATAACATCTCGGATATAATATTTTACAACATTCCTGGTGGGTCGTCGCCCGCTTCTAGATGGGGACATTATATACGTCTATAAAGCTGTATATCCTAACCTAATGCAACCTAACATCTGGGATGTAATATTTTACAACATTCCTGGCATGTCGGTCCCTACGTCTCGGTGGGAACGTTATATACGTCTATAACGATATATATCCTAATCTAAGGGAACCTTACATCTCGGATGTAATATTTTACAACATTCCTGGCATGTCGGGCCCTACTTCTCGGTGGGAACATTGTATACGTCTATAACGATATATATCCTAGCCTAAGGCAACATAACATCTCGGATGTTATATTTTACAACATTCCTGCCGAGTCCTCGCCTGCTTCTCGATGGGGACATTATATACGTCTATAACGTTGTATATTCTAACCTAACGCAACCTAACATCTGGGATGTAATATTTTACAACATTCCTGGCATGTCGGTCCCTACGTCTCCGTGGGTACATTATATACGTCTATAACGTTGTATATCCTAGCCTAAGGCAACCTCACTTGTAGAATGTAATATTTTACAACATTCCTGGCGTGTCGTCGCCTACTTCTCTATGGGAACATTATATACATCTATAACGTTGTATATCCTAACCTAAGGCAACCTAACATCTCGGATGTAATATTTTACAACATTCCTGTCATGTCGGTCCCTACTTCTCGGTGGGAACATTGTATACGTCTATAACGATATATATCCTAGCATAAGGCAACCTAACATGTCGAATGTAATATTTTAAAACATTCCTGTCGTGTCGCCGCCTGCTTCTCGATGGGGACATTATATACATCTGTAACGTTGTATATTCTAACCTAATGCAACCTAACATCTGGGATGTAATATTTTACAACATTCCTGGCGTGTCGTCGCCTACTTCTGGATGGGGACATTATATACATCTATAACGTCATATATCCTAACTTAAGGAACCTAACATCTCGGGTGTAATATTTTACAACATTCCTGGCGTGTCGTCGCCTACTTCTCGATGGGGATATTATATACATCTATAACGTTGTATATCCTAACCTAAGGCAACCTAACATCTCGGATGTAATATTTTAGAACATTCCTGACGCGTCAGTCCCTATTTCTCGGTGGGAACATTATATACGTCTATAACGTTATATATCCTAGCCTAAGGCAACCTAAGTTGTGGAATGTAATATTTTACAACATTCCTGGCGTGTCGTCGCCTACTTCTCGATGGGGACAATATATACATCTATAACGTTGTATATCCTAACCTAAGGCAACCTAACAACTCGGATGTAGTATTTTACAACATTCCTGGCATGTCGGTCCCTACTTCGCGGTAGGAACATTGTATACATCTATAACGTTGTATATTCTAACCTAACGCAACCTAACATCTGGGATGTAATATTTTACAACATTCCTGGCGTGTCGTCGCCTACTTCTGGATGGGGACATTATATACATCTATAACGTCATATATCCTAACCTAAGGGAACCTAACATCTCGGGTGTAATATTTTACAACATTCCTGGCGTGTCGTTGCCTACTTCTCGATGGGGACATTATATACATCTATAACGTTGTATATCCTAACCTAAGGCAACCTAACATCTCGGATGTAATATTTTACAACATTCCTGGCATGTCGGGCCCTACTTCTCGGTGGGAACATTGTATACGTCTATAACGATATATATCCTAGCCTAACGCAACCTAACATGTCGAATGTAATATTATACAACATTCTGGCGTGTCGTCGCCTGCTTCTCGATGGGGACATTATATACGTCTATAACCTTGTATATACTAACGTAACGCAACCTAACATCTGGGATGTAATATTTTACAATATTGCTGGCATGTCGGTCCCTAAGTCACCGTGGGTACATTATATACGTCTATAACGTTGTATATCCTAACCTAACGCAACCTAACATCTGGGATGTAATATTTTAAAACATTCCTGGCATGTCGGTCCCTACGTCTCGGTGGGAACGTTATATACGTCTATAACGATATATATCCTAACCTAAGGGTACCTTACATCTCGGATGTAATATTTTACAACATTCCTGTCATGTCGTCTCCTGCATCTCGATGGGGACATTATATACGTCTATAACGTTGAATATCCTAACCTAAAGCAACCTAACATCTGGGATGTAATATTTTACAACATTCCTGGCATGTCGGTCCCTACTTCTCGGTGGAAACAATGTATACGTCTATAACGACATATATCCTAGCCTAAGGCAACCCAACATGTAGAATGTAATATTTTACAACATTCCTGGCGTGTCGTCGCCTACTTCTGGATGGGGACATTATATACATCTATAACGTTATATATCCTAACCTAAGGGAAACAAACATCTCGGGTGTAATATTTTACAACATTCCTGTCATGTCGTCTCCTGCATCTCGATGGGGACATTATATACGTCTATAACGTTGAATATCCTAACCTAAAGCAACCTAACATCTGGGATGTAATATTTTACAACATTCCTGGCATGTCGGTCCCTACTTCTCGGTGGAAACAATGTATACGTCTATAACGACATATATCCTAGCCTAAGGCAACCCAACATGTAGAATGTAATATTTTACAACATTCCTGGCGTGTCGTCGCCTACTTCTGGATGGGGACATTATATACATCTATAACGTTATATATCCTTACCTAAGGGAACCTAACATCTCGGGTGTAATATTTTACAACATTCCTGGCGTGTCGTCGCCTACTTCTCGATGGGGACATTATATACATCTATAACGTTGTATATTCTAACCTAACGCAACCTAACATCTGGGATTTAATATTTTAGAACATTCCTGGCATGTAGGTCCCTACTTCTCGGTGGGAACATTCTATACGTCTATAACGTTGTATATCCTAACCTAAGGGAACCTAACATCTCGGGTGTAATATTTTAGAACATTCCTGACGCGTCGGTCGCTATTTCTCGGTGGGAACATTATATACGTCTATAACGTTATATATCCTAGCCTACGGCAACCTAACTTGTCGAATGTAATATTTGACAACATTCCTGGCGTGTCGTCGCCTACTTCTCGATGGGGACATTATATACGTCTATAACGTTGAATATCCTAACCTAAAGCAACCTAACATCTGGGATGTAATATTTTACAAGATCCCTGGCATGTCGGTCCCCACGTCTCGGTGGGAACATTATATACGTCTATAACGATATAAATCATAACCTAAAGCAACCTAGCATCTCGGATGTAATATTTTACAACATTCCTGGCTTGTCGGTCCCTACATCTCGGTGGGAACATTATATACGTCTATAACGATATATATCCTAACCTAAGGCAACCTAACATCTCGGATGTAATATTTTACAACATTCCTGGCGCTTCGGCTGCTACTTTTCGGTGTGAACATTATATACGTCTATAACGTTACATATCCTAACGTATGGCAACATAACATCTCGGATGTTATATTTTACAACATTCCTGCCGAGTCCTCGCCTGCTTCTCGATGGGGACTTTATATACGTCTACAACGTTGTATATCCTAACCTAATGCAACCTAACATCTGGGATGGAAAAATTTATAACATTCCTGGCATGTCGGTCCCTACGTCTCGGTGGGAACGTTATATACGTCTATAACGATATATATCCTAATCTAAGGCAACCTAACATCTCGGATGTAGTATTTTACAACATTCCTGGCGGGTCGGCCCCTTCTTCTCGGTGGGAACATTATATAGGTCTACAGCGTAGTATAACCTAACCTAACCCATTTAGCCCCTCGCTGGTAATGTTTTTCAGAATCCAGTTCGTGTCGTCCCGTACGTCTCGGTGGGAACATTGTATGCGTCTATAACGTTATATATCCTAACCTAAGGCAACCTAACATCTCGGATGTAGTATTTTACAACATTCCTGGCGGGCTGAACCTACTTCTCGGTGGGAACATTATATAAGTCGATAACGTAATATAACCTAAAATAACCTATCTAGCCCCTCGGCGGTAATGTTTTACAGAATCCCGTTCGTGTCGTCCCGTAAGTCTCGGTGCGCACATTATATAAGTCTATAACGTTATATATCCTAACCTAAGGCAACTTAACATCTCGAATGTAGTATTTTACAACATTCCAGGCGTGTCGGCCCCTACTTCTCGGTGGGCACATAATATACGTCTATATCGTAATATAACCTAACCTAAACCCATTTTGCACTTCGGTGATTATGTTTTACAGAATCCCGGTCGTGTTGGCTCATACTGCTCGTTGGGGACATTAGATACGTCTATAACGTTATATATCCTAACCTAAGACAACCTAACATCTCGGATGTAGTATTTTACAACATTCCTGGCGGGCTGAACCTACTTCTCGGTGGGAACATTATATAAGTCTATATAGTAATATAACCCAACCTAACCCATCTAGACCCTCGCTGGTAATGTTTCACAGAATTCCGTTCGTGTTGCCCCGTACGTCACGGTGCGGACATTATATACGTCTATAACATTATATATCCTCACCTAAGGCAACCTAACATCTCGGATGTAGTATTTTCCAAAATACCTGGCGGGTTGGCCCCTACTTCTCGGTAGGAACATTATATACGTCTATAACGTAATATAACCTAACCTAACCCATCTAGCCCCTCGGCGGTAATATTTTACAGAATCCCGTTCGTGTCCGCCGTACGTCACGGTGCGGTCATTATATACGTCTATAACGTTATATACCCTAACCTAACGCAACCTAACATCTCTAACGTAGTGTTTTACAACATTCCAGGCGGGTCGGCACCTACTTCTCGGTGGACACATTATATACGTCTATATCGCAATATTACCTAACCTAACCCATCTAGCCCCTCGCTGGTAATGTTTTACAGAATCCAGTTCGTGTCGTCCCGTACGTCTCGGTGGGGACAGTATATCTGTCTATAACGTTATATATCCTAACCTAAGGCAACTTAACATCTCGAATGTAGTATTTTACAACATTCCAGGCGTGTCGGCCCCTACTTCTCGGTGGGCACATTATATGCGTCTATATCGCAATATTACCTAACCTAACCCATCTAGCCCCTCGCTGGTAATGTTTTACAGAATCCAGTTCGTGTCGTTCCGTACGTCTCGGTGCGGACATTATAAAAGTCTATAACGTTATATATCCTAACCTAAGGCAACCTAACATCTCGAATGTAGTATTTTACGACATTCCACTCGGGTCGGCCCCTAATTCTCGTTGGGTACATTATGTACGTCTACAGCGTAATATTACCTAACCTAACCCATCTAGGCCCTCGCTGGTAATGTTTTACAGAATCCAGTTCGTGTCGTCCCGTACGTCTCGGTGGGGACATTGTATGCGTCTATAACGTTATATATGCTAACCAAAGGCAACCTAACATCTCGGATATAGTATTTTCCAAAATACCTGGCGGGACGGCCCCTACTTCTCGGTGGGCACATAATATACATCTATATCGTAATATAACCTAACCTAAACCCATTTTGCACTTCGGTGATTATGTTTTACAGAATCCCGGTCGTGTTGGCTCATACTGCTCGTTGGGGACATTAGATACGTCTATAACGTTATATATCCTAACCTAAGGCAACCTAACATCTCGGATGTAGTATTTTACAACATTCCTGGCGGGCTGAACCTACTTCTCGGTGGGAACATTATATAAGTCTATATCGTAATATAACCTAACCTAACCCATCTAGACCCTCGCTGGTAAAGTTTCACAGAATTCCGTTCGTGTCGCCCCGTACGTCACGGTGCGGACATCATATACGTCTATAACATTATATATCCTCACCCAAGGCAACCTAACATCTCGGATGTAGTATTTTCCAAAATACCTGGCGGGTTGGCCCCTACTTCTCGGTAGGAACATTATATACGTCTATAACGTAATATAACCTAACCTAACCCATCTAGCCCCTCGCTGGTAATGTTTCACAGAATCCCGTTCGTGTCGCCCCGAACGTCACGGTGCGGACATTATATACGTCTATAACGTTATATATGCTAACCTAAGGCAACCTAACATCCCGGATATAGTAGTTTCCAAAATACTTGGCGGGTCGGCCCCTACTTCTCGGTGGGAACATTATATACGTCTATAACGTAATATAACCTAACCTAACCCATCTAGCCCCTCGCTGGTAATGTTTTACAGAATCCCGGTCGTGTCGGCCCGTACTTCTCGGTGGGTACATTATATGTGTCTAGAACCTTATATATCCTAACCTAAGGCAACCTAACATCTCGGATGTAGTATTTTACAACATTCCTGGCGGGTCGGCCCCTACTTCTCGGTGGGAACATTATATAGGTCTACAACGTAGTATAACCTAACCTAACCCATCTAGCCCCTCGCTGGTAATGCTTTACAGTATCCAGTTCGTGTCGTCACGTACGTCTCGGTGGGGACATTGTATGCGTCTATAACGATATATATTCTAACCTAAGGCAACCTAACATCTCGGATGTAGTATTTTACAACACTCCTGGCGGGGCGGAACCTACTTCTCGGTGGGAACATTATATACGTCTATATCGCAATATAACCTGACCTAACCCATCTATACCCTCGCTGGTAATGTTTCACAGAATCCCGTTCGTGTCGCCCCGTACGTCACGGTGCGGACATTATATACGTCTATAACGTTATATATGCTAACCAAAGGCAACTTAACATCTCGGAAATACTATTTTCCAAAATACCTGGCGGGTCGGCCCCTTCTTCTCGGTGGGAACATTATGTAGGTCTACAACGTAGTATAACCTAACCTAACCCATTTAGCCCCTCGCTGGTAATGTTTTTCAGAATCCAGTTCGTGTCGTCCCGTACGTCTCGGTGGGAACATTGTATGCGTCAATAACTTTATATATCCTAACCTAAGGCAACCTAACATATCGGATGTAGTATTTTACAACATTCCTGGCGGGCTGAACCTACTTCTCGGTGGGAACATTATATAAGTCTATATCGTAATATAACCTAACCTAACCCATCTAGACCCTCGCTGGTAATGCTTTACAGAATCCAGTTCGTGTCGTCCCGTACGTCTCGGTGGGGACATTGTATGCGTCTATAACGATATTTATCCTAACCTAGGGCAACCTAACATCTCGGATTTATTATTTTACAACATTCCTGGCGCGTCGGCCCCTACTTCTCGGTAGGAACATTATATACGTCTACAACGTAGTATAACCTAACCTAACCCATCTAGCCCCTCGCTGGTAATGTTTTACAGAATCCCGTTCGTGTCGCCCCGTACGTCACGGTGCGGACATTATATACGTCTATAACGTTATATATGCTAACCAAAGGCAACTTAACATCTCGGATATAGTATTTTCCAAAATACCTGGCGGGTCGGCCCCTACTTCTCGGTGGGAACATTATATACGTCTATAACGTAATATAACCTAACCTAACCCATCTAGCCCCTCGCTGGTAATGCTTTACAGAATCCAGTTCGTGTCGTCCCGTACGTCTCGGTGGGGACATTGTATGCGTCTATAACGATATATATCCTAACCTAAGGCAACCTAACACCTCGGATGTAGTATTTTACAACATTCCTGGCGTGGCCGAACCTACTTCTCGGTGGGAACAATATATAAGTCTATATCGTAATATAATCTAACCTAACCCATCTAGACCCTCGCTGGTAATGTTTTACTGAATCCCGTTCGTGTCGCCCCGTACGTCACGGTGCGGACATTATATAGATATATAACGTTATATATCCTAACCTAAGGCAACCTAACATCCCGGATATAGTAGTTTCCAAAATACCTGGCGGGTCGGCCCCTACTTCTCGGTGGGAACATTATATACGTCTATAACGTAATATAACCTAACCTAACCCATCTAGCCCCTCGCTGGTAATGTTTTACAGAATCCCGGTCGTGTCGGCCCGTACTTCTCGGTGGGGACACTATATGTGTCTAGAACGTTATATATCCTAACCTAAGGCAACCTAACATATCGGATGTAGTATTTTACAACATTCCTGGCGGGCTGAACCTACTTCTCGGTGGGAACATTATATAAGTCTATATCGTAATATAACCTAACCTAACCCATCTAGACCATCGCTGGTAATGTTTCACAGAATTCCGTTCGTGTCGCCCCGTACGTCACGGTGCGGACATCATATACGTCTATAACATTATATATCCTCACCTAAGGCAACCTAACATCTCGGATGTAGTATTTTCCAAAATACCTGGCGGGTTGGCCCGTACTTCTCGGTAGGAACATTATATACGTCTATAACGTAATATAACCTAACCTAACCCATCTAGCTCCTCGGCGGTAATGTTTTACAGAATCCCGTTCGTGTCGTCCCGTACGTCTCGGTGCGGACATTATAAAAGTCTATAACGTTATATATCCTAACCTAAGGCAACCTAACATCTCGAATGTAGTATTTTACGACATTCCACTCGGGTCGGCCCCTAATTCTCGTTGGGTACATTATGTACGTCTACAACGTAATATTACCTAACCTAACCCATCTAGGCCCTCGCTGGTAATGTTTTACAGAATCCAGTTCGTGTCGTCCCGTACGTCTCGGTGGGGACATTGTATGCGTCTATAACGTTATATATGCTAACCAAAGGCAACCTAACATCTCGGATATAGTATTTTCCAAAATACCTGGCGGGACGGCCCCTACTTCTCGGTGGGAACATTATATACGTCTATAACGTAATATAACCTAACCTAAACCCATTTTGCACTTCGGTGATTATGTTTTACAGAATCCCGGTCGTGTTGGCTCATACTGCTCGTTGGGGACATTAGATACGTCTATAACGTTATATATCCTAACCTAAGGCAACCTAACATCTCGGATGTAGTATTTTACAACATTCCTGGCGGGCTGAACCTACTTCTCGGTGGGAACATTATATAAGTCTATATCGTAATATAACCTAACCTAACCCATCTAGACCCTCGCTGGTAAAGTTTCACAGAATTCCGTTCGTGTCGCCCCGTACGTCACGGTGCGGACATCATATACGTCTATAACATTATATATCCTCACCCAAGGCAACCTAACATCTCGGATGTAGTATTTTCCAAAATACCTGGCGGGTTGGCCCCTACTTCTCGGTAGGAACATTATATACGTCTATAACGTAATATAACCTAACCTAACCCATCTAGCCCCTCGGCGGTAATGTTTTACAGAATCCCGTTCGTGTCGTCCCGTACGTCTCGGTGGGGACAGTATATATGTCTATAACGTTATATATCCTAACCTAAGGCAACTTAACATCTCGAATGTAGTATTTTACAACATTCCAGGCGTGTCGGCCCCTACTGCTCGGTGGGCACATTATATACGTCCATATCGTAATATTACCTAACCTAACCCATCTAGCCCCTCGCTGGTAATGTTTTACAGAATCCCGTTCGGGTTGGTTCATACTTCTCGGTGGGGACATTATATACGTCTATGACATTGTATATCCCACCCGAGGGCAACCTAACATCTCGAATGTAGTATTTCACAACATTCCTGGCGGGTCGGCCCCACTTCTCGGTAGGGACATTATATAAGTCTAAATCGCAATATAACCTAACCTAACCCATCTATACCCTCGCTGGTAATGTTTCACAGAATCCCGTTCGTGTCGCCCCGAACGTCACGGTGCGGACATTATATACGTCTATAACGTTATATATGCTAACCTAAGGCAACCTAACATCCCGGATATAGTAGTTTCCAAAATACTTGGCGGGTCGGCCCCTACTTCTCGGTGGGAACATTATATACGTCTATAACGTAATATAACCTAACCTAACCCATCTAGCCCCTCGCTGGTAATGTTTTACAGAATCCCGGTCGTGCCGGCCCGTACTTCTCGGTGGGTACATTATATGTGTCTAGAACCTTATATATCCTAACCTAAGGCAACCTAACATCTCGGATGTAGTATTTTACAACATTCCTGGCGGGTCGGCCCCTACTTCTCGGTGGGAACATTATATAGGTCTACAACGTAGTATAACCTAACCTAACCCATCTAGCCCCTCGCTGGTAATGCTTTACAGTATCCAGTTCGTGTCGTCACGTACGTCTCGGTGGGGACATTGTATGCGTCTATAACGATATATATCCTAACCTAAGGCAACCTAACATCTCGGATGTAGTATTTTACAACACTCCTGGCGGGGCGGAACCTACTTCTCGGTGGGAACATTATATACGTCTATATCGCAATATAACCTGACCTAACCCATCTATACCCTCGCTGGTAATGTTTCACAGAATCCCGTTCGTGTCGCCCCGTACGTCACGGTGCGGACATTATATACGTCTATAACGTTATATATGCTAACCAAAGGCAACTTAACATCTCGGAAATACTATTTTCCAAAATACCTGGCGGGTCGGCCCCTTCTTCTCGGTGGGAACATTATGTAGGTCTACAACGTAGTATAACCTAACCTAACCCATTTAGCCCCTCGCTGGTAATGTTTTTCAGAATCCAGTTCGTGTCGTCCCGTACGTCTCGGTGGGAACATTGTATGCGTCAATAACTTTATATATCCTAACCTAAGGCAACCTAACATATCGGATGTAGTATTTTACAACATTCCTGGCGGGCTGAACCTACTTCTCGGTGGGAACATTATATAAGTCTATATCGTAATATAACCTAACCTAACCCATCTAGACCCTCGCTGGTAATGCTTTACAGAATCCAGTTCGTGTCGTCCCGTACGTCTCGGTGGGGACATTGTATGCGTCTATAACGATATTTATCCTAACCTAGGGCAACCTAACATCTCGGATTTATTATTTTACAACATTCCTGGCGCGTCGGCCCCTACTTCTCGGTAGGAACATTATATACGTCTACAACGTAGTATAACCTAACCTAACCCATCTAGCCCCTCGCTGGTAATGTTTTACAGAATCCCGTTCGTGTCGCCCCGTACGTCACGGTGCGGACATTATATACGTCTATAACGTTATATATGCTAACCAAAGGCAACTTAACATCTCGGATATAGTATTTTCCAAAATACCTGGCGGGTCGGCCCCTACTTCTCGGTGGGAACATTATATACGTCTATAACGTAATATAACCTAACCTAACCCATCTAGCCCCTCGCTGGTAATGCTTTACAGAATCCAGTTCGTGTCGTCCCGTACGTCTCGGTGGGGACATTGTATGCGTCTATAACGATATATATCCTAACCTAAGGCAACCTAACACCTCGGATGTAGTATTTTACAACATTCCTGGCGTGGCCGAACCTACTTCTCGGTGGGAACAATATATAAGTCTATATCGTAATATAATCTAACCTAACCCATCTAGACCCTCGCTGGTAATGTTTTACTGAATCCCGTTCGTGTCGCCCCGTACGTCACGGTGCGGACATTATATAGATATATAACGTTATATATCCTAACCTAAGGCAACCTAACATCCCGGATATAGTAGTTTCCAAAATACCTGGCGGGTCGGCCCCTACTTCTCGGTGGGAACATTATATACGTCTATAACGTAATATAACCTAACCTAACCCATCTAGCCCCTCGCTGGTAATGTTTTACAGAATCCCGGTCGTGTCGGCCCGTACTTCTCGGTGGGGACACTATATGTGTCTAGAACGTTATATATCCTAACCTAAGGCAACTTAACATCTCGAATGTAGTATTTTACAACATTCCAGGCGTGTCGGCCCCTACTTCTCGGTGGGCACATAATATACATCTATATCGTAATATAACCTAACCTAAACCCATTTTGCACTTCGGTGATTATGTTTTACAGAATCCCGGTCGTGTTGGCTCATACTGCTCGTTGGGGACATTAGATACGTCTATAACGTTATATATCCTAACCTAAGGCAACCTAACATCTCGAATGTAGTATTTTACAACATTCCTGGCGGGCTGAACCTACTTCTCGGTGGGAACATTATATAAGTCTATATTGTAATATAACCTAACCTAACCCATCTAGACCCTCGCTGGTAAAGTTTCACAGAATTCCGTTCGTGTCGCCCCGTACGTCACGGTGCGGACATCATATACGTCTATAACATTATATATCCTCACCCAAGGCAACCTAACATCTCGGATGTAGTATTTTCCAAAATACCTGGCGGGTTGGCCCCTACTTCTCGGTAGGAACATTATATACGTCTATAACGTAATATAACCTAACCTAACCCATCTAGCCCCTCGGCGGTAATGTTTTACAGAATCCCGTTCGTGTCGTCCCGTACGTCTCGGTGCGGACATTATATAAGTCTATAACGTTATATATCCTAACCTAAGGCAACCTAACATCTCGAATGTAGTATTTTCCAAAATACCTGGCGGGTCGGCCCCTACTACTCGGTGGGAACATTATATACGTCTATAACGTAATATAACCTAACCTAACCCATCTAGCCCCTCGGCGGTAATGTATTACAGAATCCCGTTCGTGTCGTCCCGTACGTCTCGGTGCGGACATTATATAAGTCTATAACGTTATATATCCTAACCTAAGGCAACCTAACATCTCGAATGTAGTATTTTACAACATTCCAGGCGGGTCGGCCCCTACTTCTCGGTGGACACATTATATACGTCTATATCGCAATATTACCTAACCTAACCCATCTAGCCCCTCGCTGGTAATGTTTTACAGAATCCAGTTCGTGTCGTCCCGTACGTCTCGGTGGGGACAGTATATATGTCTATAACGTTATATATCCTAACCTAAGGCAATTTAACATCTCGAATGTAGTATTTTACAACATTCCAGGCGTGTCGGCCCCTACTGCTCGGTGGGCACATTATATACGTCCATATCGTAATATTACCTAACCTAACCCATCTAGCCCCTCGCTGGTAATGTTTTACAGAATCCCGTTCGGGTTGGTTCATACTTCTCGGTGGGGACATTATATACGTCTATGACATTGTATATCCCACCCGAGGGCAACCTAACATCTCGAATGTAGTATTTCACAACATTCCTGGCGGGTCGGCCCCACTTCTCGGTAGGGACATTATATAAGTCTATATCGCAATATAACCTAACCTAACCCATCTATACCCTCGCTGGTAATGTTTCACAGAATCCCGTTCGTGTCGCCCCGAACGTCACGGTGCGGACATTATATACGTCTATAACGTTATATATGCTAACCTAAGGCAACCTAACATCCCGGATATAGTAGTTTCCAAAATACTTGGCGGGTCGGCCCCTACTTCTCGGTGGGAACATTATATACGTCTATAACGTAATATAACCTAACCTAACCCATCTAGCCCCTCGCTGGTAATGTTTTACAGAATCCCGGTCGTGTCGGCCCGTACTTCTCGGTGGGTACATTATATGTGTCTAGAACCTTATAAATCCTAACCTAAGGCAACCTAACATCTCGGATGTAGTATTTTACAACATTCCTGGCGGGTCGGCCCCTACTTCTCGGTGGGAACATTATATAGGTCTACAACGTAGTATAACCTAACCTAACCCATCTAGCCCCTCGCTGGTAATGCTTTACAGTATCCAGTTCGTGTCGTCACGTACGTCTCGGTGGGGACATTGTATGCGTCTATAACGATATATATCCTAACCTAAGGCAACCTAACATCTCGGATGTAGTATTTTACAACACTCCTGGCGGGGCGGAACCTACTTCTCGGTGGGAACATTATATACGTCTATATCGCAATATAACCTGACCTAACCCATCTATACCCTCGCTGGTAATGTTTCACAGAATCCCGTTCGTGTCGCCCCGTACGTCACGGTGCGGACATTATATACGTCTATAACGTTATATATGCTAACCAAAGGCAACTTAACATCTCGGAAATACTATTTTCCAAAATACCTGGCGGGTCGGCCCCTTCTTCTCGGTGGGAACATTATGTAGGTCTACAACGTAGTATAACCTAACCTAACCCATTTAGCCCCTCGCTGGTAATGTTTTTCAGAATCCAGTTCGTGTCGTCCCGTACGTCTCGGTGGGAACATTGTATGCGTCAATAACCTTATATATCCTAACCTAAGGCAACCTAACATATCGGATGTAGTATTTTACAACATTCCTGGCGGGCTGAACCTACTTCTCGGTGGGAACGTTATATAAGTCTATATCGTAATATAACCTAACCTAACCCATCTAGCCCCTCGCTGGTAATGCTTTACAGAATCCAGTTCGTGTCGTCCCGTACGTCTCGGTGGGGACATTGTATGCGTCTATAACGATATATATCCTAACCTAAGGCAACCTAACACCTCGGATGTAGTATTTTACAACATTCCTGGCGTGGCCGAACCTACTTCTCGGTGGGAACAATATATAAGTCTATATCGTAATATAATCTAACCTAACCCATCTAGACCCTCGCTGGTAATGTTTTACTGAATCCCGTTCGTGTCGCCCCGTACGTCACGGTGCGGACATTATATAGATATATAACGTTATATATCCTAACCTAAGGCAACCTAACATCTCACATGTAGTATTTTACAACATTCCTGACGCGTCGACCCCTATTTCTCGGTGGGAATATTATATACGTCTATGACGTTATATATCCTAGCCTAAGGCAATCTAACCTCTCTACAGTAATATTTTACAGCATTCCTGGCGTGACGGCACCTACTTCCCGATGGGGACATTATATACGTCTATAAGGTTAGATATCCTAGCCTAAGGCAACCGAACATCTCGGGTGTAATATTTTACAACATTCCTGACGCGTCGGCCCCTATTTCTCGGTGGGAACATTATATATGTCTATAACGTTATATATCCTAGACTAAGGCGACCTACCATGTCGAATGTAATATTTTACAACACTCCTGGCGTGTCGTCGCCTACTTCTGGATGAGGACATTACATACATCTATAACTTTGTATATCCTAACCTAAGGCAACCTAACATCTCGGATGTAATATTTGACAACATTCCTGGCATGTCGGTCCCAACATCTCGGTGGGAACATTCTATACGTCTATAACGTTGTATATCCTAACCTAAGGGAACCTAACATTTCGGGTGTAATATTTTACAACATTCCTGACGCGTCGGCCCCTATTTCTCGGTTGGAACATTATATACGTCTATAACGCTATATATCCTAACCTAAGGCAACCTAACATCTCTACCGTACAATTTTACAACATTCCTGGCATGCAAGTACCTATATCTCTGTGGTAACATTATATACGTCTATAACGTTATATATCCTAGCCTATGGCAACCTAACATATCGGGTGTAATATTTTACAATATTCCTGGCACGTCGGCCCCTACTCCTCGGTGGGAACATTATATACGTCTATAACGCTATATATCCTAGCCTAAGGCAACCTGACATGTCGAATGTAATATTTTACAACATACCTGGCGCGTCGGCACCTACTTCTCGTTGGGAACAATATATAAGTCAATAACGTTATATATCCTAACCTAAGGCAACCTAACATCTGGGATGTAATATTTAACTACATTCCTGGCACGCCGGGCCCTACTTCTCGGTGGGAACATTATATACGTCTATAACGCTATATCTCCTAGCCTAAGGCAACCTAATCTTTCGAATGTAATATTTTATAACATTCCTGGCTAGTCGGCCCCCACTTCTCGGTGGGAACATTATATACGTCTATAACGCTATATATCCTAGCCTAGGGTAACCTAACATGTAGAGCGTAATATTTTACAACATTCCTGGCTCGTCGGCTCCTACTTCTCGGTGGGAACATTATATACGTCTATAACGTTATATATCCTAGCCTGAGGCAATCCTAACATGTCGATTGTAATATTTTACAACATTCCTGGCATGTCGGCTCCTACTTCTCGGTGGGAACAGTATATACATCTATAACGTTATATATCCTAGCCTAAGGCAACATAACATCTAAGATGTAATATTTTACAACATTCCTGGCGCGCTGGCCCCTACTTCTCGGTGGGAACATTATATACGTCTATAACGCTATATATCCTAGACTAAGACAAGCTAACGTGTCGAATGTAATATTTTACAACATTCCTGGCGCTTCGGCACCTACTTCTCGGTGGGAATATTATATACGTCTATAAAGCTACATATCCTAGCTTAAGGCAACCTAACATGTCGAATGTAATATTTTACAACATTCCTAGCGCGTTGGCCCCTACTTACGGTGGGAACATTATATAAGTCAATAACGTAATATATCCTAAACTAAGGCAACCTATCATCTCTACCGTAATAATTTACAACATTCCTGGCATGCAAGTGCCTAGTTCTCTATGGTAACATTATATACGTCTATAACGTTATATATCCTAACCTAATGCAACCTAACATCTCGGATGTAATATTTTACAACATTCTGGCGTGTCGTCGCCTACTTCTCGACGGGGACATTATATACGTCTATAACGTTGTATATCCTAACCTAAGGCAACCTAATATCTCGGATGTAATATTTTACAGCTTTCCTGGCATGTCGGTCCCTACTTCTCGGTGGGAACATTATATACGTCTATAACGATATATATTCTAGCCTAAGGCAACCTAACATGTCGAATGTAATATTTTACAATATTCCTGGCGTGTCGTCGCCTACTTCTCGATGGGGATATTATATACGTCTATAACGTTGTATATCCTAACCTAAGGCAACCTAACATCTCGGATGTAATATTTGACAACATTTCTGGCGTGTGAGCGCGTACTTCTCGGTGGGAACATCATATACGTCTGTAACGTTATATATCCCGTCGTAAGGCAACATAACATCTGGGATGTAATATTTTACAACATTCCTGGTGGGTCGTCGCCCGATTCTCGATGGGGACATTATATACGTCTATAACGTTGAATATCCTAACCTAAAGCAACCTAACATCTGGGATGTAATATTTTACAAGATCCCTGGCATGTCGGTCCCCACGTCTCGGTGGGAACATTATATACGTCTATAACGATATATATCATAACCTAAAGCAACCTAACATCTCGTATGTAATATTTTACAACATTCCTGGTATGTCGGTCCCTACTTCTCGGTGGAAACAATGTATACGTCTATAACGATATATATCCTAGTCTAAGGCAACCCAACATGTAGAATGTTATATTTTGCAACATTCCTGGCGTGTCGTCGCCTACTTCTCTATGGAAACATTATATACATCTATAACGTTGTATATCCTAACCTAAGGCGACCTAACATCTCGGATGTAATATTTTACAACATTCCTGTCATGTCGGTCCCTACTTCTCCGTGGGAACATTGTATACGTCTATAGCGATGTATATCCTAGCATAAGGCAACCTAACATGTCGAATGTAATATTTTACAACATTCCTGTCGTGTCGCCGCCTGCTTCTCGATGGGGACATTATATACGTCTACAACGTTGTATATTCTAACCTAACGCAACCTAACATCTGGGATGTAATATTTTACAACATTCCTGGCATGTCGGTCCCTACGTCTCCGTGGGTACATTATATACGTCTATAACGTTGTATATCCTAACCTAAAGCAACCTAACATCTGGGATGTAATATTTTAAAACATTCCTGGCATGTCGGTCCCTACGTCTCGGTGGGAACATTATATACGTCTATAACGATATATATCCTAACCTAAGGCAACCTAACATCTCGGATGTAATATTTTACAACATTCCTGTCGTGTCGTCGCCTGCTTCTCGATGGGGACATTCTATACGTCTATAACGTTGTATATCCTAACCTAAGGGAACCTAACATCTCGGGTGTAATATTTTATAACATTCCTGACGCGTCAGTTCCTATTTCTCGGTGGGAACATTATATACGTCTATAACGTTATATATCCTAGCCTAAGGCAACCTCACTTGTAGAATGTAATATTTTACAACATTCCTGGCATGTCGTCGCCTACTTCTCTATGGGAACATTATATACATCTATAACGTTGTATATCCTAACCTAAGGCAACCTAACATCTCGGATGTAATATTTTACAACATTCCTGTCATGTCGGTCCCTACTTCTCGGTGGGAACATTGTATACGTCTATAACGATATATATCCTAGCATAAAGCAACCTAACATGTCAAATGTAATATTTTACATTCCTGTCGTGTCGCCGCCTGCTTCTCGATGGGGACATTATATACGTCTATAACGTTGTATATTCTAACCTAACGCAACCTAACATCTGGGATGTAATATTTTACAACATTCCCGGCGTGTCGTCGCCTACTTCTCTATGGGAACATTATATACATCTATAACGTCATATATCCTAACCTAAGGGAACCTAATATCTCGGGTGTAATATTTTACAACATTCCTGGCGTGTCGTCGCCTACTTCTCGATGGGGATATTATATACATCTATAACGTTGTACATCCTAACCTAGGGCAACCTAACATCTCGGATGTAATATTTTACAACATTCTGGCGTGTCGTCGCCTGCTTCTCGATGGGAACATTATATACGTCTATAACCTTGTATATACTAACCTAACGCAACCTAACATATGGGATGTAATATTTTACAACATTCCTGGTATGTCGGTCCCTACGTCTCCGTGGGTACATTATATACGTCTATAACGTTGTATATCCTAACCTAACGCAACCTAACATCTGGGATGTAATATTTTAAAACATTCCTGGCATGTCGGCCCCTACGTCTCGGTGGGAACATTATATACGTCTATAACGATATATATCCTAACCTAAGGCAACCTAACATCTGGGATGTAATATTTTACAACATTCCTGGCGTGTCGTCGCCTGCTTCTCGATGGGGACTTTATGTACGTCTAGAACGTTGTATATCCTAACCTAACGCAACCTAACATCTGGGATGTAATATTTTACAACATTCCTGGCATGTCGGTCCCTACGTCTCGGTGGGAACGTTATATACGTCTATAACGGTATATATCCTAACCTAAGGGAACCTTACATCTCGGATGTAATATTTTACAACATTCCTGGCATGTCGGTCCCTACTTGTCGGTGGAAACAATGTATACGTCTATAACGATATATATCCTAGCCTAAGGCAACCCAACATGTAGAATGTAATATTTTACAACATTCCTGGCGTGTCGTCGTCTACTTCTAGATGGGGACATTATATACATCTATAACGTTGTATATTCTAACCTAACGCAACCTAACATCTGGGATGTAATATTTCACAACGTTCCTGGCGTGTTAACCCGCACTTCTCGGTGGGAATATCATATACGTCTATAGCGATATATATCCTAGCCTAAGGCGACCTAACATGTCGAATGTAATATTTTACATCATTCCTGACGTGTCGGCCCGTAGTTCACGGTGGTAAAATTATATACGCCTACAACGTTATATATATTAGCCTAAGGCAACCTGACATCTCGGGTGTAATATTTGACAACATTTCTGGCGTGTGAGCGCGTACTTCTCGGTGGGAACATCATATACGTCTGTAACGTTATATATCCCGTCGTAAGGCAACATAACATCTGGGATGTAATATTTTACAACATTCCTGGTGGGTCGTCGCCCGATTCTCGATGGGGACATTATATACGTCTATAACGTTGAATATCCTAACCTAAAGCAACCTAACATCTGGGATGTAATATTTTACAAGATCCCTGGCATGTCGGTCCCCACGTCTCGGTGGGAACATTATATACGTCTATAACGATATATATCATAACCTAAAGCAACCTAACATCTCGTATGTAATATTTTACAACATTCCTGGCATGTCGGTCCCTACTTCTCGGTGGCAACAATGTATACGTCTATAACGATATATATCCTAGCCTAAGGCAACCCAACATGTAGAATGTAATATTTTACAACATTCCTGGCGTGTCGTCGCCTACTTCTCTATGGGAACATTATATACATCTATAACGTTGAATATCCTAACCTAAGGCGACCTAACATCTCGGATGTAATATTTTACAACATTCCTGTCATGTCGGTCTCTACTTCTCGGTGGGAACATTGTATACGTCTATAACGATATATATCCTAGCCTAAGGCAACCCAACATGTCGAATGTAATATTTTACAACATTCCTGGCGTGTCGTCGCCTACTTCTCGACGGGGACATTATATACATCTATAACGTCATATATCCTAACCTAAGGGAACCTAACATCTCGGGTGTAATATTTTACAACATTCCTGGCGTGTCGTCGCCTACTTCTCTATGGGAACATTATATACATCTATAACGTCATATATCCTAACCAAAGGGAACCTAACATCTCGGGTGTAATATTTTACAACATTCCTGGTGTGTCGTCGCCTACTTCTCGATGGGGATATTATATACATCTATAACGTTGTATATCCTAACCTAGGGCAACCTAACATCTCGGATGTAATATTTTACAACATTCTGGCGTGTCGTCGCCTGCTTCTCGATGGGAACATTATATACGTCTATAACCTTGTATATACTAACATAACGCAACCTAACATCTGGGATGTAATATTTTACAACATTCCTGGCATGTCGGTCCCTACGTCTCCGTGGGTACATTATATACGTCTATAACGTGGTATATCATAACCTAAAGCAACCTAACATTTCGGATGTAATATTTTACAACATTCCTGGCATGTCGGTCCCTACTTCTCGGTGGAAACAATATATACATCTATAACGACATATATCCTAGCCTAAGGCAACCCAACATGTCGAATGTAATATTTTACAACATTCCTGTCGTGTCGTCGCCTGCTTCTCGATGGGGACATTATATACGTCTATAACGTTGTATATTCTAACCTAACGCAACCTAACATCTGGGATGTAATATTTTACAACATTCCTGGCATGTCGGTCCCTACGTCTCCGTGGGTACATTATATACGTCTATAACGTTGTATATCCTAGCCTAAGGCAACCTCACTTGTAGAATGTAATATTTTACAACATTCCTGGCGTGTCGTCGCCTACTTCTCTATGGGAACATTATATACATCTATAACGTTGTATATCCTAACCTAAGGCAACCTAACATCTCGGATGTAATATTTTACAACATTCCTGTCATGTCGGTCCCTACTTCTCGGTGGGAACATTGTATACGTCTATAACGATATATATCCTAGCATAAGGCAACCTAACATGTCGAATGTAATATTTTAAAACATTCCTGTCGTGTCGCCGCCTGCTTCTCGATGGGGACATTATATACATCTGTAACGTTGTATATTCTAACCTAATGCAACCTAACATCTGGGATGTAATATTTTACAACATTCCTGGCGTGTCGTCGCCTACTTCTGGATGGGGACATTATATACATCTATAACGTCATATATCCTAACTTAAGGAACCTAACATCTCGGGTGTAATATTTTACAACATTCCTGGCATGTCGTCGCCTGCTTCTCGATGGGGATATTATATACATCTATAACGTTGTATATCCTAACCTAAGGCAACCTAACATCTCGGATGTAATATTTTACAACATTTCTGGCATGTCGGTCCGTACTTCTCGGTGGGAAAATCATATACGTCTATAGCGATATATATCCTAACCGAAGGCAACCTAACATCTCGGATGTAATATTTTACAACATTCCTGGCGCGTCGGCTCCTATTTTTCGGTGGGAACATTATATACGTCTATAACGTTATATATCCTAACGTAAGGCAACATAACATCTCGGATGTATTATATTACATCATTCCTGGCGTGTTGTCGCCTGCTTCTCGGGGGGGACATTATATACGTCTATAACGTTGTATATCCTAACCTAACGAAACCTAACATCTGGGATGTAATATTTTACAACATTCCTGGCGTGTAGTCGCCTGCTTCTCGATGGGGACATTATATACGTCTATAACGCTGTATATCCTAACCTAACGCAACCTAACATCTGGGATTTAATATTTTACATCATTCCTGGCGTGTCGTCGCCTGCTTCTCGATGGGGACATTATATACGTCTATAACGTTGTATATCCTAACCTAACGGAACCTAACATCTCGGATGTAATATTTGGCAACATTCCTGGCGTGTTAGCCCGTACTTCTCGGTGGGAACATTCTATACGTCTATAACGTTGTATATCCTAACCTAAGGGAACCTAACATCTCAGGTGTAATATTTTACAAGATTCCTGACCCGTCGGCCCCTATTTCTCGGTGGGAACATTGTATACGTCTATAACGATATATGACCTAGCATAAGGCAACCTAACATCTCGGATGTAATATTTTACTACATTCCTGGCATGTCAGTCCCTACGTCTCGCTGGTAACATTATATACGTCTATAACGTTGTATATCCTGACCTAACGCAACCTAACATCTGGGATGTAATATTTTACAACATTCCTGGCATGTCGGTCCCTACGTCTCGGTGGGAACATTATATACGTCTATAACGATATATATCCTAACCTAAGGCAACCTACCATCTCGGATGTAATATTTGACAACATTCCTGGCGTGTTAACCCGCACTTCTCGGTGGGAACATCATATACGTCTATAGCGATATATATCCTAGCCTAAGGCGACCTAACATGTCGAATGTAATATTTTACATCATTCCTGACGTGTCGGCCCCTATTTCTCGGTGGGAACATTATATACGTCTATATCGCTATATATCCTAGCTTACGGCAACCTAACATGTCGAATGTAATATTTTACAACATTCCCGTCACTTCGGTCCCTACTTCTCTGTGGTAACATTATATACGTCTATAACGTTATATATCATAGCCTGAGGCAACCTAACATCTCGGATGTAATATCTTACTACATACCTGGCACGTCGACCGTTACTTCTCGGTGGGAACATTATATACGTCTATAACGCTATATATCCTAGCCTAAGGCAACCTAACATGTCATATGTAGTATTTTACAACATTCCCGGCGCTTCGGCCCCTACTTCTCGGTGGGAACATTATATACATCTATAACGCTACATATCTTAGCTTAAGGCAACCTAACATCTCGGATGTAATATTTTACAACATTCCTCGCTCGTCGGCCCCTACTTCTCGGTGGGAACATTATATACGTCTATAACGTTATATATCCTAACCTGAGGCATCCTAACTTGTCGAACGTAATATTTTACAACATTCCTGGCTCATCGGCCCCTAGTTCTCGGTGGGAACAATATATACGTTTATAACGTTATATATCCTAACCTAAGGCAACCTAACACCTCGGATGTAATGTTTTACAACATTCCTGATGCGTCGGCCCCTACTTCTCGGTGGGAACACTATATACGTCTATAACATTATATATCCTAACCTAAGGCAACCTAACATCTCGGATGTAATATTTTACAACATTCCTGGCGTGTCGGCCCTTAGTTCTCGGAGGGAACATTATACACGTCTACAACGTCATATATCCTAACCTAATGCAACCTAGCATCTCGGATGTAATTTTTTACTACATTCCTGGCTCGTTGCCCCCTACTTCTCGGTGGGAACATTATATACGTATATAGCGTTACATATCCTAGGCTAAGGCAACCTAACATGTCGAATGTAATATTTTACAACATTCCTGGCGCGTCGGCCCCTACTTCTCGGTGGGAACATTATATAAGTCAATAACGTTATATATCCCAATCTAAGGCAACCTAACATGCCGAATGTAATATTTTACAACATTCCCGGCGCTTCGGTCCCTACTTCTCTGTGGTAACATTATATACGTCTATAAGGTTATATATCCTAGCCTAAGGCAATCCTAACATGTCGAATGGAATATTTTACAACATTCCAGGCGCGTCCGCTACTACTTCTCGGTGGGAACACTATATAGGTCAATAACGTTATATATCCTAACCTAAGGCAACCTAGCATCTCGGGTGTAATATTTTACTACATTACTGGCACATCGGCCCGTACCTGTCGGCGGCAATATTATATAAGTCAAAAACGTTACATACACTAACCTAAGGCAACCTAACGTGTCGAGCGCAATATTTTACAACATTCTTGGCTCGTCGGCCCCTACTTTTCGGTGGGAACATTATATACGTCTATAACGATATATATCCTAACCTAAGGGAACCTAACATCTCGGGTGTAATATTTTACAACATTCCTGACACGTCGTCGCCTGCTTCTCGATGGGGACATTATATACGTCTATAACGTTGTATATCCTAACCTAAGCAACCTAACATCTGGGATGTAATATTTTACAAGATTCCTGGCATGTCGGTCCCCACGTCTCGGTAGGAACATTATATACGTCTATAACGATATATATCCTAACCTAAGGCAACCTAACATCTCGGATGTAATAGTTGGCAACATTCCTGGCGGGTCGGCCCCAAATTCTCGGTGGGAACATTATATACGTCTATATCGTAATATAACCTAACCTAACCCATCTAGACCCTCGCTGGTAATGTTTTACAGAATCCCGTTCGTGTCGTACCGTACATTTCGGTGCGGACTTTGTATAAGTCTATAACGTTATATATCCTAACCTAAGGCAACCTAACAACTCGAATGTAGTATTTTACCGCTTTCCAGGCGGGTCGGCCCCTACTTCTCGGTGGGTAAATTATATACGTGTATATCGTAATATAGCCTAACCTAACCCATCTAGCTCCTCGGCGGTAATGTTTTACAGAATACCGTTCGTGTCGTCCCGTACGTCTCGGTGCGGACATTGTATAAGTCTATAACGTTATATGTACTAACCTAAGGCAACCTAACATCTGGAATGTAGTATTTTGCAACATTCCTGGCGGGTCGGATCCTAGTTCTGGGTGGGAACATTATATACGTCTATAACGTAACATAACCTAACCTAACCCATTTTGCTCCAGGGTGATAATGTTTTACAGAATCCCGGTCGAGTCTTCCCGTACTTCTCGATGGGGACATTATATACGTCTATAACGTTGTACATTCTAGCCTAAGGCAACCTAACATCTCGAATGTAGTATTTTCCAACATTCCTGGCGGGTCGGCCCCTAATTCTCGGTGGGATCATTATGTACGTCTGTAACGTAATATAACCTAACCTAACCCATCTAGACCTTCGCTGGTAATGTTTTACAGAATCTCGTTCGTGTCGTCCCGTACGACTCGGTGCCGAAATTATATACGTCTATAACGTTATACATCCTAACCTAAGGCAACCTAACATCTCGAATGTAGTATTTTACCACATTCCAGGCGTGTCGGCCCCTACTTCTCGGTGGGAACATTATATAAATCTATATCGTAATATAACCTAACCTAACCCATTTTGCCTCTCGGTGATACGGTTTTACAGAATCCCGATCGTGTCGTACCGTACGTCTCGGTGCGGACATTGTATAAGTGTATAACGTTATATATCTTAACCTAAGGCAACCTAACAACTCGAATGTAGTATTTTACCAGATTCCAGGCGGATCGGCCCCTACAACTCGGTGGGAACATTATATACGTCTATAATGTAATATAACCTAACCTAACCCATCTAGCCCCTCGGTGGTAATGTTTTACAGAATCCTGATCGTGTCGTCCAGTACGTCTCGGTGCGGACATTATATACGTCTATAACGTTACATATCCTAACCTAAGGCAACCCAACATCTCGAATGTAGTATTTTACAACATTCCAGGCCGTTCGGCCCCTACTTCTCAGTGGGAACATTATATACGTCTGTAACTTTATATATCGCAACCTAAGGCAACCTAACATCTCGGATGTAGTATTTGCCAACATTCCGAGCAGGTCGGCCCCACTTCTCGGTGGGAACATTATATACGTCAATAACGTAATATAACCTAACCTAATCCATCTAGCCCCTCGCTGGTAATGTTTTATAGAATCCCGGTCATGTCGTCCCGTACTTCTCAGTGGGGACACTATATAGATCTCTAACGTTATACATCCTAACCTAAGGCAATCTAACATCTCGAATCTAGTATTTTACAACATTCCATGAGGTTCGGCCCCTACTTCTGAGTGGGAACATTATATACGTCTATATCGTAATATAACCTAACCTAACCCATTTTGCCCCTCGGTGATAATATTTTACAGAATCCCCGTCGTGTCGGCCCGTACTTCTCGGTGGGGACATCATATGCGTCAATATCGTTATATATCCAAACCTAAGGCAACCTAACATATCGGATGTAGTATTTTCCAAAATTCCTGGCGGGTCGGCCCCTACTTCTCGGTGGGCACATTATATACGTCCATAACGTAATATAACACAACCTAACCCATCTAGACTCTCGCTGGTAATGCTTTACAGAATCCCCGTCGTGTCGGCCCAACTTCTCGGTGGGAAAATTATATACGTCTATAACATAATATAACCTACCCTAACCCATCTAGCCGCTCGCTGGTAATGTTTTACAGAATCCAGTACCTGTCGTCTCGTTCGTCTCGGTAGGGACATTGTATGCGTCTATAACGTTATACATCCTAACCTAAGGCAACCTAACATCTGGGATGTTGTATTTTACAACATTCCTGGCGGGTCGGCCTCTACTTTTCGGTGGGAACATTATATACGTCTATAACGTTTTATATCCTCACCTAAGGCAAACTAACATCTCGAATGTAGTATTTTACAACATTCCTGGCATGTCGGTCCCTACATCTCGGAGGGAACTTTCTATACGTCTATAACGTTGTATATCCTAACCTAAGGGAACCTAACATCACGGGTGTAATATTTTACAACATTCCTGACGCGATGGGCCCCTATTTCTCGGTGGGAAAATTATATACGTCTATAACGTTATATATCCTAACCGAAAGCAACCTAACATCTCGGATGTAATATTTTACAACATTCCTATCGTGTCGTCGCCTGCTTCTCGATGGGGATATTATATACGTCTATAACGTTGTATATCCTA
The DNA here is from genome assembly GCA_963969225.1 of Xylocopa violacea. Lineage (NCBI taxonomy): Eukaryota > Metazoa > Arthropoda > Insecta > Hymenoptera > Apidae > Xylocopa > Xylocopa violacea. Next base: position 287,946 of record CAXAJV010000532.1, on the reverse strand, counting down.
ACCTAACGCAACCTAACATCTGGTGATGTAATCTTTTACAACATTCCTGTCATCTCGGTCCCTACGCCTCGGTAGGATCATTCTATACGTCTATAACGTTGTATATCCTAACCTAAGGGAACCTAACATCTCGGGTGTAATATTTTACAACATTCCTGACGCGTTGGCCCCTATTTCTCGGTGGGAACATTATATACGTCTATAACGTTATATACTAGCGTAAGGCGACCTAACATCTCGGATGTAATATTTTTCAACATTCCCGGTGTGTCGGCACTTAGTTCTCCGTGGGAACATTATATACGTCTATAACGTTATATATCCTAACCTAAGGCAACCTAACATCTCGGATGTAATATTTTACTACATTCCTGGCACGTCGGCCCCTACTTCTCGGTGGGAATATTATATACGGCTATAACGTAATAGAACCTAATCTAACCCATCTAGACCCCCGCTGGTAATGTTTTACGGAATCCCGTTCGTGTCGCCCCGTACGTCACGGTGCGGACATTATATACGTCTATAACGTTATATATCCTAACCTAAGGCAACCTAATATCTCGAATGTAGTATTTCACAACATTCCTGGCGGGTCAGCCCCACTTCTCGCTGGGAACATTATACACGTCTATAACGTAATATAACCTAACCTAACCCATCTAGCATCTCGCTGGTATTGTTTTACAGAATCCCGGTCGTGTCGTCCCGTACGTCTCTGTGCGGACATTATATAAGTCTATAACGTTATATATCCTAACCTAAGGCAACCTAACATCTCGGATGTAGTATTTTACAACATTCCTGGCGGGTCGGCCCCACTTCTCGGTAGGGACATTATATAAGTCTATATCACAAATATAACCAAACCTAACCCATCTAGACCCCCGCTGGTCATGTTTCACAGAATCCCGTTCGTGTCGCCCCGTACCTCACGGTGCGGACATTATATACGTCTATAACGTTATATATCCTAACCTAAGGCAACCTAACATCTCGGATGTAGTATTTTACAACATTCCTGGCGGGGCGGAACCTACTTCTCGGTGTGATCATTATACAAGTCTATATCATAATATAACCTAACCTAACCCATCTAGACCCTCGCTGGTAATGTTTTACAGAATTCCGTTCGTGCCGTCCCGTACGTCTCCGTGCGGACATTATATAAGCCTATAACGTTATATATCCTAACCTAAGGCAACCTAACATCTAGGATGTAATATCTTACAACATTCCTGGCATGTCTGTCCCTATATCTCGGTGAGAACATTATATACGTCTGCAAGGTTATATATCATAACCTAAGGCAACCTAACCTCTCTACCGTAATATTTTACAGCATTCCTGGCGTGACGGCGCCTACTTCGCGATGGGGACATCATATACGTCTATAACGTTGTATATCCTATCCTAAGGCAACCTAACATCTCGGATGTAATATCTTACAACATTCCTGGCATGTCGGTCCCTATATCTCGGTGAGAACATTATATACGTCTGCAAGGTTATATATCATAACCTAAGGCAACCTAACCTCTCTACCGTAATATTTTACAGCATTCCTGGCGTGACGGCGCCTACTTCGCGTTGGGGACATCATATACGTCTATAACGTTGTATATCCTAACCTAAGGCAACCTAACATCTCGGATGTAATAGTTGATAACATTCCTGGCGTGTCGGTGCCTGCTGCTCGATGTGGACATTATATACATCTATAAGGTTGTATATCCTAACCTGAGGCAACCTAACATCTCGGATGTAATATTTTACAACATTCCTGGCATTTCGGTCCCTACATCTCGGTGGGAACATTCTATACGTCTATAACGTTGTATATCCTAACCTAAGCAACCTAACATGTCGAAAGTAATATTTTACAACATTCCGGTCGTGTCGTCGCCTGCTTCTTAATCGGGACATTAGATACGTCTATAACGTTGTATATCCTAACCTAAGGGAACCTAACATCTAGGATGTAATATTTTACAACATTCTGGCGTGTCGTCGCCTGCTTCTCGAAGGGGACATTATATACGTCTATAACGATGTATATCTTAACCTAACGCAACCTAACATCTGGGATGTCATATTTTACAATATTCCTGACGCGTCGGCCCCTATTTCTCGGTGGGAACATTATATACGTCTATCACGTTAATTATCCTAGGCTAAGGCAACCTATCATATCGGACCTCATATTTTACAACTTTCTGGCGTGTCGTCGCCTGCCTCTCGATCGGGACATTAGATACGTCTATAACGTTGTATATCCTAACCTAAGGGAACCTAACATCTAGGATGTAATATTTTACAACATTCTGGCGTGTCGTCGCCTGCTTCTCGATGGGGACATTATATACGTCTATAACGTTGTATATCCTAACCTAACGCAACCTAACATCTGGGATGTAATATTTTACAAGATTCCCGGCATGTCGGTCCCCACGTCTCGGTGGGAACATTATATTAGTCTATAACGATATATATCCTAACCTAAAGCAACGTAACATCTCGGATGTTATATTTTACAACATTCCTGGCATGTCGGTCCCTACATCTCCGTGGGAACTTTCTATACTTCTATAACGTTGTATATCCTAACCTAAGGGAACCCAACATCTCGGGTGTAATATTTTACAACATTCCTGACCAGTCGGCCCCTATTTCTCGGTGGGAACATTCTATACGTCTATAACTTTGTATATCCTAACCTAAGGGAATCTAACATCTCGGATGTAATATTTCACAACATTCCTGGCGTGTCGTCGCCTGCTTCTCGATGGGGACATTATATACGTCTATAACGTTGTATATCCTAACCTAAGGCAACCTAACATCTCGGGTGTAATAGTTGATAACATTCCTGGCGTGTCGTCGGCTGCTTCTCGATGTGGACATTATATACATCTATAAGGTTGTATATCCTAACCTAAGGCAACCTAACATCTCGGATGTAATATTTTACAACATTCCTGGCATTTCGGTCCCTACTTCTCGGTGGGAACATTGTATACGTCTATAACGATATATATCGTAGCATAAGGCAACCTAACATATCGGATGTAATATTTGGCAAAATTAATGGCGCGTCGTCGCCTGCTTCTCGGTGGGAAAATTCTATATGTCTATAACGTTGTATATCCTAACCTAAGGCAACCTAACATCTCGGATGTATTATTTTACAACATTCCTGGCATGTCGGTACCTACTTCTCGGTGGTAACATTATATACGTCTATAACGATATATATCCTAACCTAAGGGAACCTAACATCTCGGGTGTTATATTTTACAACATTCCTAACGCGTCGGCCGCTATTTCTCGGTGGGAACATGATATACGTTTATAACGTTATATATCCTAGCCTAAGGTGACCTAATATGTCGAAAGTAATATTTTACATCATTCCTGGCGTGTCGGCCCATAGTTCTCCGTGGTAACATTATATACGACTGTAAAGTTATATATCCTAGCCTAAGGCAACCTAGCATGTCAAATGTAATATTTTACAACATTCCTGTCGTGTCGTCGCCTGCTTATCGATGGAGACATTATATACGTCTGTAACGTTGTATATCCTAAACTAACGCAACCTAACATCTGGGATGTAATATTTTACAGCTTTCCTGGCATGTCGGTCCCTACATCTCGGTGGGAACATTCTGTACGTCTATAACGTTGTATATCCTAACCTACGGGAACCTAACATCTCGGGTGTAATATTTTACAACATTCCTGACCCGTCGGACCCTATTCCTCGATGGGAACATTATATACGTCTATCACGTTATATATCCTAGCCTAAGGCAACCTAGCATCTCGCATGTAATATATTACAACATTCCTGGCATGTCGGTCCCTATGTCTCGGTGGGAACAGTATATACGTCTATATCGTAAAATAAACTAACCTAACCCATTTTGCACCTCGGTGATATTCTTTTGCAGAATACCGTTCGTGTCGTCCCGTACGTCTCTGTGCGGACATTATACAAGTCTATAACGTTATATATCCTAACCTAAGGCAACATACATCTCGAATGTAGTATTTTACAACATTCCACTCGCTCCGGCCCCCAATTCTCGTTGGGTACATTATATACGTCATTAACGTAATATAACCTAACCTAACCCATCTAGCCCCACTCTGGTAATGTTTTACACAATCCCGGTCGTGTCGGCCGGTACTACTCGGTCGGGACATTATATGCGTCTAGAACGATATATATCCTAACCTAAGGCAACCTAACATCTCGAATATAGTATTTTACAACATTCCTGGCGGGTCGGCCCCTAATTCTCGGTTAGAACATTATATACGTCTATAACGTAATAAAACTTAACCTATCCCATCTAGCACCTCGCTGGTAATGTTTTACAGAATCCCGTTCGCGTCGTCCCGTACGCCTCGGTGGGAACATTGTATGCGTCTATAACGTTATATATCCTAACCTAAGGCAACCTAACATCTCGGATGTAGTATTTTACAACATTCCTGGCGTGTCGGAACCTACTTCTCGGAGGGAACATTATATACGTCAATAAAGCTATATATCCTAGCCCAAGGCAACCTACCATGTCCGAATGTAATATTTTACAACATTCCTGGCTCGTTGGCCCCTACTTCTCTGTGCGAACATTATATACGTCTATAACGCTATATATCCTAGCCTAAGGCAATCTATCATCTCGGATGTAATATTTTACTGCACTCCTGTCACGTCGGCCCCTACTTCTCGGTGGGAACATTGTATACGTCTATAACGCTATATATCCAGGCCTCAGGCAACCTAACATGTCGAATGTAATATTTTACAACATTCTTGGCGCGTCGGCACCTACTTCTCGGTGGGAACAGTATATATGTCTATAACGATATATATCCTAACCTAAGGCAACCTAACATGTCGAATGTAATATTTTACAACATTCTGACGTGTCGTCGCCTGCTTCTCGAAGGGGACATTATATACGTCTATAACGCTGTATATCCTAACCTAACGCAACCTAACATCTGGGATGTAATATTTTACAACATTCCTGACGCGTCGGCCCCTATTTCTCGGTGGGAACATTATATACGTCTATAACGTTATATATCCTAGCCTAAGGCAACCTAGCATCTCGCATTTAATATATTACAACATACCTGGCATGTCGGTCCCTACGTCTCGGTGGGAACATTATATACGTCTATAACGTTGTATATCCTAACCTAAGGCAACCTAACATCTCGGATGTAATATTTGACAATATTCCTGGCGTGTCGGCCCCTATTTCTCGGTGGGAACATTATATACGTCTATAACGATATATATCCTAACCTAAGCCAACCAAACATCTCGTATGTAATATTTTAAAACATTCCTGGCATATCGGTCCCGACGAACCGAAGGGAACATTATATACGTCTATAACGATATATATCCTAACCTAAGGCAACCTAACATCTCGGATGTATTATTTTACACCATTCCTGGCGTGCCGTCGCGTACTTCTCGATGGGTACATTATATACGTCTATAACTTTATACATCCTAACCTAAGGCAACCTAACACCTCGAATGTAGTATTTTACAACATTGCAGGCGGTTCCGCCCCTAATTCTCGGTGGGATCATTATATTCGTCTATAACGTAATATAACCTAACCTAACCCATCTAGACCTTCGCTGGTAATGTTTTACAGATTGTCGTTCGTGTCGTCCCATACGTCTCGGTGCGGTGGCCTACTATATCGTAACGCAAGGCAGCATAACATCTCGGATGTAGTATTTCACAACATTCCTGGCATTTCGTCGCCTGCTTCTCGATGGGGACGTTGTATACGTCTATAGCTTTGTATATCCTAACCTAACGCAACCACACATCTGGGATGTAATATTTTACAACATTCCTGGCATGTCGTTCCCTACGTCTCGGCGGGGACATTATATACGTCTATAACGTTATATATCCTAACCTAACGCAACCTAACATGTCGAATGTAATACTTTACACAATACTGTGCGGAAATTATATACGTCTGTAACGTTATACATCCTAATCTAAGGCAACCTAACATCTCGATTGTAGTATTTTACAACATTCCAGGCGGGTCGGCCCCTACTTCTGAGTGGGAGCATTATATACGTCTATATCGTAATATAAGCTAACCTATCCCATTTTGCCTCTCGGTGTTAATGTTTTACAGAATTCCGTTCGTGTCGTCCCGTACGTCCCGGTGCGGACATTATATAAGTCTATAACGTTATATATCCTAACCTAAGGCAACCTAACATCTCGAATGTGGTATTTTACCACATTCAAGGAGAGTCGGCTCCTACTTCTCGGTGGGAACATTATATACGTCTATAATGTAACATAACCTAACCTAACCCATTTAGCCCCTCGCTGGTAATGTATTACAGATTCCAGCTCATGTCGTCCCGTACGTCTCGGTGGGAACATTGTATGCGTCTACAACGTTATATATCCTATCCTAAGGCAACCCAACATCTCGGATGTAGTATTTTACTACATTCCTGGCGGGTCGGAACCTACTTCTCGGTGAGAACATTATATACGTCTGTAACGTAATATAACCTAACGTATCCCATCTAGCGCCTCGGTGGTAATGTTTTGAGGAATAACGTCCGTGTCGTCCCGTACGTCTCGGTGCGGACATTATATACGTCAATAACGTTATATATCCTAGCCTAAGGCAACCTAACATGTCGGATGTAATATTTTACAACATTCCTGACACGTCGGCACCTACTTCTCGGTGGGAACAGTATATACGTCTATAACGTTATATATCCTAACCTAAGGCAACCTAACATGTCGAACGTAATATTTTACAACATTCCCGCCGCTTCGGTCCCAACTTCTCTGTGGTAACATTATATACGTCTATAACGTTATATATACTAGCCTAAGGCAATCTAACATCTCGGATGTAATATTTTACTACACTCCTGGCGCGTCGGCACCTACTTCTCGCTGGGAAAACTATATACGTCTATAGCGTTGTATATCCTAACCTGAGGGAAAATATCGTCTCGGATGTAATGTTTTACAACATTCCGGGCCTGTCGGCGCCTACATCTCGGTGGGGACTTTATATACGTCTATAACGTTAGATATCATAACATAAGACAACATAACATCTCGGATGTAATATTTTACTACATTCCTGGCACGTCGGCCGTACCAATTGGCGGGAACATAATATAAGTCAATAACGTTATATATCCTAACCGAAGGCAACGTCAATAACGTTATATATCCTAGCCTAAGGCAACCTAACATGTCGGATGTAATATTTTACAACATTCCTGACACGTCGGCACCTACTTCTCGGTGGGAACATTATATACGTCTATAACGATATATATCCTAGCCTGAGGCATCCTAACATGTCGAATGTAATATTTTACAACATTCCCGTCACTTCGGCTCCTACTTCTCGGTGGGAACATTATATATGTCTATAACGCTATATATCCTAGCTTAAGGCAACCTAACATGTCGAATGTAATATTTTATAACATTCCTGCCGCGTCGGCACCTACTTCTCAGTGAGAACATTATATACGTCTATAACGTTATATATCCTAGCCTGAGGCAACCTAACACCTCGGATGTAATATTTTACAACATTGCTGGCTCATCGGTCCCTACTTCTCGGTGGGAACAATATATACGTCTATAACGTTATATATCCTAACCTAAGGCAACCTAACACCTCGGATGTAATGTTTAACAACATTCCTGGCTCATCGGCCCCTACTTCTCGTTGGCAACACTATATACGTCTATAACGATATATATCCTAACCTAAGGCAACCTAACATCTCGAATATAGTATTTTACCACATTCAAGGAGGGTCGCCTCCTACTTCGCGGTGGGAACATTATATACGTCTATAACGTTATATATCCTAGCCTGAGGCAACCTAACACCTCGGATGTAATATTTTACAACATTCCTGGCTCAGGGGCCCTTAATTCTCGGCGGGAACAGTATACACGTCTATAACGTTATATATCCTAACCTATGGCAACCTAACACCTCGGATGGTACGTTTTACAACATTCCTGGCTCATCAGCCCCTACTTCTCGGTGGGAACAATATATACGTCTATAACGTTATATATCCTAACCTAAGGCAACCTAACACCTCGGATGTAATGTTTAACAACATTCCTGGCGCGTTGGCCCCTACTTCTCGTTGGGAACATTATATACGTCTATAACGTTATATATCCTAGCCTGAGGCAACCTAACATCTCGGATGTAATGTTTTACAACATTCTTGTCGCGTCGGCACCTACTTCTCGGTGGGAACAGTATATACGTCTATATCGTTATATATCCTAGCCTAAGGCACCCTAACATCTCGGATGTAATATTTTACTACATTCCTGGCACGTCGGGCCCTACTTCTCGGTGGGGACATTATATACGTCTATAACGCTATATACCCTAGCCTAAGGTAACCTAACATGTCGAGCGTAATGTTCTACAACATTCCTGGCTCATCGGCCCCTCCTTCTCGGTGGCAACACTATATATGTATATAACGTTATATATACTAACCTAAGGCAACCTAACATCTCTACCGTAATATTTTACAACATTCCTGGCATGCAAGTCCCTACTTCTCTGTGGTAACATTATATACGTCTATAACGTTATATATCCTAACCTAAGGCAACCTAACATGTCGAACCTAATATTTTACAACATTCCTGGCTCAGGGGCCCCTAATTCTCGGTGGGAACAATATACACGTCTATAACGTTATATATCCTAACCTATGGCAACCTAATACCTCGGATGGTACGTTTTACAACATTCCTGTCTCATCAGCCCCTACTTCTCGGTGGCAACACTATATACGTCTATAACGTTATATATACTAACCTAAAGATAACTAACATCTCGGATGTAATATTTTACTACATTCCTGGCACGTCTGCCCCTACTTCTTGGTGGGAACATTATATACGTCTATAACGTTATATATGCAAGCCTAAGGCAATCCTAACATGTCGAATGTAATATTTTCCAACATTCCTGGCGCGTCGGCCCCTACTCCTCGGTGGGAACATTATATACGTCGATAACGTTATATATCCTAGCCTGAGGCGACCTAACATCTCGGATGTAATATTTTACAACATTCCTGGCTCATCGGCCCCTACTTCTCGGTGGGAACAATATATACGTCTATAACGTTATATATCCTAGCCTAAGGCAACCTAACATGTCGGATGTAATATTTTACTACATTCCTGGCACGTCGGCCGCTACTTCTCGGTGGCAACACTATATACGTCTCTAACGTTATATATCCTAACCTAAGGCAACCTAACATCTCGGATGTAATATTTTACAACATTCCTGGCATGCAAGTCCCTACTTCTCAGTGGTAACATTATATACGGCTATAACGTTATATATCCTAGCCTAAGGAAAACTAACATCTCGGATGTAATATGTTACAACATTCCCCGCGCGTCGGCCCCTACTTCTTTGTCGGAACATTGTATACGTCTATAACGCTATATATCCTAGCTTAGTGTAACCTAATATGTCGAGCGTAATATTTTACAACATTCCTGGCTCGTCGGCCCCTACTTCTCGGTGGGAACATTATATACGTCTATAACGTTATATATACTAACTTAAGGCAACCTAACATCTCTACCGTAATATTTTACAACATTCCTGGCATGGAAGTCCCTACTTCTCTGTGGTAACATTGTATATGGCTATAACGTTATATATCCTAGCTTAGGGTAACCTAACATTTCGAGCGTAATATTTTACAACATTCCTGGCGCGTCGGCACCTACTTCTCGGTGGAAACAGTATATACGTCTATAACGTTATATATCCTAGCCTAAGGCAACCTAACATGTCGGATGTTATATTTTACTACATTCCTGGCACGTCGGCCCCTACCTCTCGGTGGGAACATTATATACGTCTATAACGCTATATATGCAAGCCTAAGGCAATCCTAACATGTCGAATGTAATATTTTCCAACATTCCTGGCGCGTCGGCCCCTACTTCTCGGTGGGAACATTATATACGCATATAACGTTATATATCCTAGCCTGAGGCAACCTAACATCTCGGATGTAATATTTTACAACATTCCTGGCTCATCGGCCCCTACTTCTCGGTGGGAACAATATATACGTCTATAACGTTATATATCCTAACCTAAGGCAACCTAACACCTCGGATGTAATGTTTAACAACATTCCTGGCTCGTCGGCCCCTACATCTCGGTGGGAACATTATATACGTCTATAACGTTATATATCCTAACCTAAGGCAACCTAACATGTCGAACGTAATATTTTACAAAATTTCTGGCTCGGGGGCCCCTAATTCTCGGCGGGAACAATATACACGTCTATAACGTTATATATCCTAACCTATGGCAACCTAACACCTCGGATGGTACGTTTTACAACATTCCTGGCTCATCAGCCCCTACTTCTCGGTGGCAACACTATATACGTCCATAACGTTATATATACTAACCTAAAGATACCTAACATGTCGGATGTAATATTTTACTACATTCCTGGCACGTCGGCCCCTACTTCTCGGTGGGAACATTATATACGTCTATAACGTTATATATGCAAGCCTAAGGCAATCCTAACATGTCGAATGTAATATTTTCCAACATTCCTGGCGCCTCGGCCCCTACTTCTCGGTGGGAACATTATATACGTCTATAACGTTATATATCCTAGCCTGAGGCAACCTAACATCTCGGATGTAATATTTTACTGCATTCCTGGCACGTCGGCCCCTACCTCTCGGTGGGAACATTATGTACATCTATAACGCTATATATGCAAGCCAAAGGCAATCCTAACATGTCGAATGTAATATTTTCCAACATTCCTGGCGCGTCGGCCCCTACTTCTCGGTGGGAACATTATATACGTCTATAACGTTATATATCCTAGCCTGAGGCAACCTAACATCTCGGATGTAATATTTTACAACATTCTTGGCGCGTCGGCACCTACTTCTCGGTGGAAATAGTATATACGTCTATACCGTTATATATCCTAGCCTAAGGCAACCTAACATCTCGGATGTAATATTTTACTACATTCCTGGCACGTCGGGCCCTACTTCTAGGTGGGGACATTATATACGTCTATAACGCTATATATCCTAGCCTGAGGCAACCTAACATCTCGGATGTAATATTTTACAACATTCCTGGCTCATCGGCCCCTACTTCTCGGTGGGAACAATACATACGTCTATAACGTTATATATCCTAGCCTAAGGCAACCTAACATGTCGGATGTTATATTTTACTACATTCCTGGCACGTCGGCCCCTACCTCTCGGTGGGAACATTATATACGTCTATAACGCTATATATGCAAGCCTAAGGCAATCCTAACATGTCGAATGTAATATTTTCCAACATTCCTGGCGCGTCGGCCCCTACTTCTCGGTGGGAACATTATATACGCATATAACGTTATATATCCTAGCCTGAGGCAACCTAACATCTCGGATGTAATATTTTACAACATTCCTGGCTCATCGGCCCCTACTTCTCGGTGGGAACAATATATACGTCTATAACGTTACATATCCTAACCTAAGGCAACCTAACACCTCGGATGTAATGTTTAACAACATTCCTGGCTCGTCGGCCCCTACATCTCGGTGGGAACATTATATACGTCTATAACGTTATATATCCTAACCTAAGGCAACCTAACATGTCGAACGTAATATTTTACAACATTTCTGGCTCGGGGGCCCCTAATTCTCGGCGGGAACAATATACACGTCTATAACGTTATATATCCTAACCTATGGCAACCTAACACCTCGGATGGCACGTTTTACAACATTCCTGGCTCATCAGCCCCTACTTCTCGGTGGCAACACTATATACGTCTATAACGTTATATATACTAACCTAAAGATACCTAACATGTCGGATGTAATATTTTACTACATTCCTGGCACGTCGGCCCCTACTTCTCGGTGGGAACATTATATACGTCTATAACGTTATATATGCAAGCCTAAGGCAATCCTAACATGTCGAATGTAATATTTTCCAACATTCCTGGCGCCTCGGCCCCTACTTCTCGGTGGGAACATTATATACGTCTATAACGTTATATATCCTAGCCTGAGGCAACCTAACATCTCGGATGTAATATTTTACTGCATTCCTGGCACGTCGGCCCCTACCTCTCGGTGGGAACATTATGTACATCTATAACGCTATATATGCAAGCCAAAGGCAATCCTAACATGTCGAATGTAATATTTTCCAACATTCCTGGCGCGTCGGCCCCTACTTCTCGGTGGGAACATTATATACGTCTATAACGTTATATATCCTAGCCTGAGGCAACCTAACATCTCGGATGTAATATTTTACAACATTCTTGGCGCGTCGGCACCTACTTCTCGGTGGAAATAGTATATACGTCTATACCGTTATATATCCTAGCCTAAGGCAACCTAACATCTCGGATGTAATATTTTACTACATTCCTGGCACGTCGGGCCCTACTTCTAGGTGGGGACATTATATACGTCTATAACGCTATATATCCTAGCCTGAGGCAACCTAACATCTCGGATGTAATATTTTACAACATTCCTGGCTCATCGGCCCCTACTTCTCGGTGGGAACAATACATACGTCTATAACGTTATATATCCTAGCCTAAGGCAACCTAACATGTCGGATGTTATATTTTACTACATTCCTGGCACGTCGGCCCCTACCTCTCGGTGGGAACATTATATACGTCTATAACGCTATATATGCAAGCCTAAGGCAATCCTAACATGTCGAATGTAATATTTTCCAACATTCCTGGCGCGTCGGCCCCTACTTCTCGGTGGGAACATTATATACGCATATAACGTTATATATCCTAGCCTGAGGCAACCTAACATCTCGGATGTAATATTTTACAACATTCCTGGCTCATCGGCCCCTACTTCTCGGTGGGAACAATATATACGTCTATAACGTTATATATCCTAACCTAAGGCAACCTAACAACTCGGATGTAATGTATAACAACATTCCTGTCTCGTCGGCCCCTACTTCCCGGTGGGAACATTATATACGTCTATAACGTTATATATCCTAACCTAAGGCAACCTAACATGTCGAACGTAATATTTTACAACATTCCTGGCGCCTCGGCCCCTACTTCTCGGTGGGAACATTATATACGTCTATAACGTTATATATCCTAGCCTGAGGCAACCTAACATCTCGGATGTAATATTTTACTACATTCCTGGCACGTCGGCCCCTACCTCTCGGTGGGAACATTATGTACATCTATAACGCTATATATGCAAGCCAAAGGCAATCCTAACATGTCGAATGTAATATTTTCCAACATTCCTGGCGCGTCGGCCCCTACTTCTCGGTGGGAACATTATATACGTCTATAACGTTATATATCCTAGCCTGAGGCAACCTAACATCTCGGATGTAATATTTTACAACATTCCTGGCTCATCGGGCCCTACTTCTCGGTGGGAACAATATATACGTCTATAACGTCATATACCCTAACCTAAGGCAACCTAACACCTCGGATGTAATGTTCAACAACATTCCTGGCTCATCGGCCCCTACTTCTCGGTGGCAACACTATATACGTCTATAACGTTATATATCCTAACCTAAGGCAACATAACACATCGGATGTAATGTTTAACAACATTCCTGGCTCATCGGCCCCTACTTCTCGGTGGCAACACTATATACGTCTATAACGTTATATATCCTAACCTAAGGCAACCTAACATCTCGGATGTAATATTTTACTACATTCCTGGCACGTCGGGCCCTACATCTCGGTGGGGACATTATATACGTCTATAACGCTATATATCCTAGCCTAAGGTAACCTAACATGTCGAGCGTAATGTTCTACAACATTCCTGGCTCATCGGCCCCTCCTTCTCGGAGGCAACACTATATACGTCTATAACGTTATATATACTAACTTAAGGCAACCTAACATCTCTACCGTAATATTTTACAACATTCCTGGCATGCAAGTCCCTACTTCTCTGTGGTAACATTATATACGGCTATAACGTTATATATCCTAGCCTAAGGAAACCTAACATCTCGGATGTAATATGTTACAACATTCCCCGCGCGTCGGCCCCTACTTCTTTGTCGGAACATTGTACACGTCTATAACGCTATATATCCTAGCTTAGGGTAACCTAACATGTCGAGCGTAATATTTTACAACATTCCTGGCTCGTCGGCCCCTACTTCTCGGTGGGAACATTATATACGTCTATAACGTTATATATCCTAACCTAAGGCAACCTAACATGTCGAACGTAATATTTTACAACATTCCTGGCTCATCGGCCCCTCCTTCTCGGTGGCAACACTATATACGTCTATAACGTTATATATACTAACTTAAGGCAACCTAACATCTCTACCGTAATATTTTACAACATTCCTGGCATGCAAGTTCCTACTTCTCTGTGGTAACATTATATACGGCTATAACGTTATATATCCTAGCCTAAGGAAACCTAACATCTCGGATGTAATATGTTACAACATTCCCCGCGCGTCGGCCCCTACTTCTTTGTCGGAACATTGTATACGTCTATAACGCTATATATCCTAGCTTAGGGTAACCTAACATGTCGAGCTTAATATTTTACAACATTCCTGGCTCATCGGCCCCTACTTCTCGGTGGCAACACTATATACGTCTATAACGCTATATATGCAAGCCTAAGGCAATCCTAACATGTCGAATGTAATATTTTCCAACATTCCTGGCGCGTCGGCCCCTACTCCTCGGTGGGAACATTATATACGTCTATAACGTTATATATCCTGGCCAGAGGCAACCTAACATCTCGGATGTAATATTTTACAACATTCCTGGCTCATCGGCCCCTACTTCTCGGTGGGAACATTATATACGTCTATACCGTTATATATCCTAGCCTGAGGCAACCTAACATCTCGGATGTAATATTTTACTACATTCCTGGCACGTCGGCCACTACATCTCGGTGGGAACATTATATACGTCTACAACGCTATATATCATAGCCTAAGGCAACCTAACATGTGGAGCGTAATATTTTACAACATTCCTGGCTCGTCGGCCCAAACTTCTCGGTAGAAGCAATATATACGTCTATAACGTTATATATCCTAGCCTAAGGCAACCTAACGTGTCGAATGTAATATTTTACAACATTCCTGGCGCGACGGCCGCTACTTCTCGGTGGAAACATTATATACGTCTATAACGTTATATACCCTAGCCTAAGGCAACCTAACGTGTCGAATGTAATATTTTACAACATTCCTGGCGCGACGGCCGCTACTTCTAGGTGGGGACATTATATACGTCTATAACGCTATATATCCTAGCCTAAGGCAACCTAACATGTCGAATGTAATATTTTACAACATTCCTGTCTCGTCGGCCCCTACTTCACGGTGGGAACATTATATACGTCTATAACGTTATATATCCGAACCTGAGGCAACCTAACATGTCGAACGTAATATTTTACAACATTCCTGGCTCAGGGGCCCCTAATTCTCGGTGGGAACAATATACACGTCTATAACGTTATATATCCTAGCCTATGGCAACCTAATACCTCGGATGGTACGTTTTACAACATTCCTGGCTCATCAGCCCCTACTTCTCGGTGGCAACACTATATACGTCTATAACGTTATATATACTAACCTAAAGATACCTAACATCTCGGATGTAATATTTTACTACATTCCTGGCACGTCGGCCCCTACTTCTGGGTGGGAACATTATATACGTCTATAACGTTATATATGCAAGACTAAGGCAATCCTAACATGTCGAATGTAATATTTTACAACATTCCTGGCTCATCGGCCCCTACTTCTCGGTGGGAACAATATATACGTCTATAACGTTATATACCCTAGCCTAAGGCAACCTAACATGTCGGATGTAATATTTTACTACATTCCTGGCACGTCGACCCCTACCTCTCGATGGGAACATTATATACGTCTATAACGCTATATATGCAAGCCTAAGGCAATCCTAACATGTCGAATGTAATATTTTCCAACATTCCTGGCGCGTCGGCCCCTACTTCTCGGTGGGAACATTATATACGTCTATAACGTTATATATCCTAGCCTGAGGCAACCTAACATCTCGGATGTAATATTTTACAACATTCTTGGCGCGTCGGCACCTACTTCTCGGTGGAAACAGTATATACGTCTATACCGTTATATATCCTAGCCTAAGGCAACCTAACATCTCGGATGTAATATTTTACTACATTCCTGGCACGTCGGGCCCTACTTCTCGGTGGGGACATTATATACGTCTATAACGCTATATATCCTAGCCTGAGGCAACCTAACATCTCGGATGTAATATTTTACAACATTCCTGGCTCATCGGCCCCTACTTCTCGGTGGGAACAATATATACGTCTATAACGTTATATATCCTAGCCTAAGGCAACCTAACATGTCGGATGTAATATTTTACTACATTCCTGGCACGTCGGCCCCTACATCTCGGTGGGAACATTATATACGTCTATAACGCTATATATGCAAGCCTAAGGCAATCCTAAGATGTCGAATGTAATATTTTCCAACATTCCTGGCGCGTCGGCCCCTACTTCTCGGTGGGAACATTATATACGCATATAACGTTATATATCCTAGCCTGAGGCAACCTAACATCTCGGATGTAATATTTTACTACATTCCTGGCACGTCGGCCCCTACCTCTCGGTGGGAACATTATGTACATCTATAACGCTATATATGCAAGCCAAAGGAAATCCTAACATGTCGAATGTAATATTTTCCAACATTCCTGGCGCGTCGGCCCCTACTTCTCGGTGGGAACATTATATACGTCTATAACGTTATATATCCTAGCCTAAGGCAACCTAACGTGTCGAATGTAATATTTTACAACATTCCTGGCGCGACGGCCGCTACTTCTAGGTGGGGACATTATATACGTCTATAACGCTATATATCCTAGCCTAAGGCAACCTAACATGTCGAATGTAATATTTTACAACATTCCCGGCGCTTCGGCCCCTACTTGTCGGTGGGAACATTATATACGTCTATAACGCTATATATCCTACCTTAAGGCAACCTAACATCTCGGATGTAATATTTTACAACATTCCTGTCTCGTCGGCCCCTACTTCTCGGTGGGAACATTATATACGTCTATAACGTTATATATCCTAACCTGAGGCAACCTAACATGTCGAACGTAATATTTTGCAACATTCCTGGCTCAGGGGCCCCTAATTCTCGGTGGGAACAATATACACGTCTATAACGTTATATATCCTAACCTATGGCAACCTAATACCTCGGATGGTACGTTTTACAACATTCCTGGCTCATCAGCCCCTACTTCTCGGTGGCAACACTATATACGTCTATAACGTTATATATACTAACCTAAAGATACCTAACATCTCGGATGTAATATTTTACAACATTCCTGGCATGCAAGTCCCTACTTCTCTGTGGTAACATTGTATACGGCTATAACGTTATATATCCTAGCCTAAGGAAACCTAACATCTCGGATGTAATATGTTACAACATTCCCCGCGCGTCGGCCCCTACTTCTTTGTCGGAACATTGTATACGTCTATAACGCTATATATCCTAGCTTAGGGTAACCTAACATGTCGAGCGTAATATTTTACAACATTCCTGGCTCGTCGGCCCCTACTTCTCGGTGGGAACATTATATACGTCTATAACGTTATATATCCTAACCTAAGGTAACCTAACATGTCGAACGTAATATTTTACAACATTCCTGGCTCAAGGGCCCCTAATTCTCGGTGGGAACAATATACACGTCTATAACG
Organism: Xylocopa violacea; assembly: GCA_963969225.1. Classification (NCBI taxonomy): domain Eukaryota; kingdom Metazoa; phylum Arthropoda; class Insecta; order Hymenoptera; family Apidae; genus Xylocopa; species Xylocopa violacea. The sequence goes on along the minus strand of CAXAJV010000532.1, from coordinate 269,984 downwards.
TTATATATCCTAACCTATGGCAACCTAACATCTCGGATGTAATATTTTACAACATTCCTGGCTCATCGGCCCCTACTTCTCGGTGGGAACAATATATACGTCTGTAACGTTATATATCCTAGCCTGAGGCAACCTAACACCTCGGATGTAATATTTTACAACATTCCTGGCTCATCGGCCCCTACTTCTCGGTGGCAACACTATATACGTCTATAACGCAATATATGCAAGCCTAAGGCAATCCTAACATGTCGAATGTAATATTTTCCAACATTCCTGGCGCGTCGGCCCCTACTCCTCGGTGGGAACATTATATACGTCTATAACGTTATATATCCTAGCCTGAGGCAACCTAACATCTCGGATGTAATATTTTACAACATTCCTGTCTCATCGGCCCCTACTTCTCGGTGGGAACATTATATACGTCTATAACGTTATATATCCTAGCCTGAGGCAACCTAACATCTCGGATGTAATATTTTACTACATTCCTGGCACGTCGGCCACTACATCTCGGTGGGAACATTATATACGTCTACAACGCTATATATCATAGCCTAAGGCAACCTAACATGTGGAGCGTAATATTTTACAACATTCCTGGCTCGTCGGCCCAAACTTCTCGGTGGAAGCATTATATACGTCTATAACGTTATATATCCTAGCCTAAGGCAACCTAACGTGTCGAATGTAATATTTTACAACATTCCTGGCGCGACGGCCGCTACTTCTCGGTGGAAACATTATATACGTCCAAAACGCTTTATATCCTAGCCTAAGGCAACCTAACATGTCGGATGTAATATTTTACTACATTCCTGGCACGTCGGCCCCTACCTCTCGATGGGAACATTATATACGTCTATAACGCTATATATGCAAGCCTAAGGCAATCCTAACATGTCGAATGTAATATTTTCCAACATTCCTGGCTCATCGGCCCCTACTTCTCGGTGGCAACACTATATACGTCTATAACGTTATATATCCTAACCTAAGGCAACCTAACACCTCGGATGTAATGTTTAACAACATTCCTGGCTCATCGGCCCCTACTTCTCGGTGGCAACACTATATACGTCTATAACGTTATATATCCTAACCTAAGGCAACCTAACATCTCGGATGTAATATTTTACTACATTCCTGGCACGTCGGGCCCTACTTCTCGGTGGGGACATTATATACGTCTATAACGTTATATATCCTAGCCTAAGGTAACCTAACGTGTCGAGCGTAATGTTCTACAACATTCCTGGCTTATCGGCCCCTCCTTCTCGGTGGCAACACTATATACGTCTATAACGTTATATATACTAACTTAAGGCAACCTAACATCTCTACCGTAATATTTTACAACATTCCTGGCATGCAAGTCCCTACTTCTCTGTGGTAACATTATATACGGCTATAACGTTATATATCCTAGCCTAAGGAAACCTAACATCTCGGATGTAATATGTTACAACATTCCCCGCGCGTCGGCCCTTACTTCTTTGTCGGAACATTGTACACGTCTATAACGCTATATATCCTAGCTTAGGGTAACCTAACATGTCGAGCGTAATATTTTACAACATTCCTGGCTCGTCGGCCCCTACTTCTCGGTGGCAACACTATATACGTCTATAACGTTATATATCCTAACCTAAGGCAACCTAACATCTCGGATGTAATATTTTACTACATTCCTGGCACGTCGGGCCCTACTTCTCGGTGGGGACAGTATATACGTCTATAACGTTATATATCCTAGCCTAAGGTAACCTAACGTGTCGAGCGTAATGTTCTACAACATTCCTGGCTCATCGGCCCCTCCTTCTCGGTGGCAACACTATATACGTCTATAACGTTATATATACTAACTTAAGGCAACCTAACATCTCTACCGTAATATTTTACAACATTCCTGGCATGCAAGTCCCTACTTCTCTGTGGTAACATTATATACGGCTATAACGTTATATATCCTAGCCTAAGGAAACCTAACATCTCGGATGTAATATGTTACAACATTCCCCGCGCGTCGGCCCTTACTTCTTTGTCGGAACATTGTACACGTCTCTAACGCTATATATCCTAGCTTAGGGTAACCTAACATGTCGAGCGTAATATTTTACAACATTCCTGGCTCGTCGGCCCCTACTTCTCGGTGGGAACATTATATACGTCTATAACGTTATATATCCTAACCTAAGGCAACCTAACATGTCGAACGTAATATTTTACAGCATTCCTGGCTCATCGGCCCCTCCTTCTCGGTGGCAACACTATATACGTCTATAACGTTATATATACTAACTTAAGGCAACCTAACATCTCTACCGTAATATTTTACAACATTCCTGGCATGCAAGTCCCTACTTCTCTGTGGTAACATTATATACGGCTATAACGTTATATATCCTAGCCTAAGGAAACCTAACATCTCGGATGTAATATGTTACAACATTCCCCGCGCGTCGGCCCCTACTTCTTTGTCGGAACATTGTATACGTCTATAACGCTATATATCCTAGCTTAGGGTAACCTAACATGTCGAGCGTAATATTTTACAACATTCCTGGCACGTCGGCCCCTACTTCTGGGTGGGAACATTATATACGTCTATAACGTTATATATGCAAGCCTAAGGCAATCCTAACATGTCGAATGTAATATTTTACAACATTCCTGGCTCATCGGCCCCTACTTCTCGGTGGGAACAATATATACGTCTATAACGTTATATATCCTAGCCTAAGGCAACCTAACATGTCGGATGTAATATTTTACTACATTCCTGGCACGTCGGCCCCTACCTCTCGATGGGAACATTATATACGTCTATAACGCTATATATGCAAGCCTAAGGCAATCCTAACATGTCGAATGTAATATTTTCCAACATTCCTGGCGCGTCGGCCCCTACTCCTCGGTGGGAACATTATATACGTCTATAACGTTATATATCCTAGCCTGAGGCAACCTAACATCTCGGATGTAATAAGTTACAACATTCCTGGCTCATCGGTCCCTACTTCTCGGTGGGAACATTATATACGTCTATAACGTTATATATCCTAGCCTGAGGCAACCTAACATCTCGGATGTAATATTTTACAACATTCTTGGCGCGTCGGCACCTACTTCTTGGTGGGAACAGTATATACGTCTATATCGTTATATATCCTAGCCTAAGGCAACCTAACTTCTCGGATGTAATATTTTACTACATTCCTGGCACGTAGGCCGCTACATCTCGGTGGGAACATTATATACGTCTATAACGTTATATATCCTAGCCTAAGGCAACCTAACGTGTCGAATGTAATATTTTACAACATTCCTGTCGCGACGGCCGCTACTTCTAGGTGGGGACATTATATACGTCTATAACGCTATATATCCTAGCCTAAGGCAACCTAACATGTCGAATGTAATATTTTACAACATTCCCGGCGCTTCGGCCCCTACTTGTCGGTGGGAACATTATATACGTCTATAACGCTATATATCCTACCTTAAGGCAACCTAACATCTCGGATGTAATATTTTACAACATTCCTGTCTCGTCGGCCCCTACTTCTCGGTGGGAAAATTATATACGTCTATAACGTTATATATCCTAACCTGAGGCAACCTAACTTGTCGAACGTAATATCTTACAACATTCCTGGCTCATCGGCCGCTACTTCTCGGTGGGAACAATATATACGTCTATAACGTTATATATCCTAACCTAAGGCAACCTAACACCTCGGATGTAATGTTCTACAACATTCCTGGCTTATCGGCCCACACTACTCGGTGGCAACACTATATACGTCTATAACGTTATATATCCTAACCTAAGGCAACCTAACATCTCGGATGTAATATTTTACTACATTCCTGGCACGTCGGACGATACTTCTCGGTGGGAATATTATATACTTCTATAATGCTATATATCCTAGCTTAAGGCAACCTAACATGTCGAATGTAATATTTCCCAACATTCCTGGCGCGTCGGTACCTCCTTCTCGGTGGGAAGATTATATAAGTCTATAACGTTATGTATCCTATCCTAAGGCAACCTAACTTGTCGAATGTAATATTGGACAACATTCCTTTCGTGTCGGCCCGTACTTCTCGGTGGGAATATCATATACGTCTATAACGTTATATATCCTAGCCAACGGCAATCCTAACATGTCGAATGTACTATTTTACAACATTCCAGGCGCGTCAGGGACTACTTCTCCGTGGGAACAATATATAAGTCAATAACGTTAAATATCCTAAACTAAGGCAACCTAGCACCTCGGGTGTAATATTTTACTGCATTCCTGGCACGTCGGCCCGTACCTATTGGCGGGAACATTATATAAGTCAATAACGTTATATATCCTAACCTAAGGCTACCTAACATCTCGGATGTAATATTTTACTACATTCCTGGCACGTCGGGCCCTACTTCTCGGTGGGGACATTATATACGTCTATAACGCTATATATCCTAGCCTAAGGTAACCTAACATGTCGAGCGTAATGTTCTACAACATTCCTGGCTCATCGGCCCCTCCTTCTCGGTGGCAACACTATATACGTCTATAACGTTATATATACTCACCTAAGGCAACCTAACATCTCTACCGTAATATTTTACAACATTCCTGGCATGCAAGTCCCTACTTCTCTGTGGTAACATTATATACGGCTATAACGTTATATATCCTAGCCTAAGGAAACCTAACATTTCGGATGCAATATGTTACAACATTCCCCGCGCGTCGGCCCCTACTTCTTTGTCGGAACATTATATACGTCTATAACGCTATATATCCTAGCTTAGGGTAACCTAACATGTCGAGCGTAATATTTTACAACATTCCTGGCTCGTCAGCCCCTACTTCTCGGTGGGAACATTATATACGTCTATAACGTTATATATCCTAACCTAAGGCAACCTAACATGTCGAACGTAATATTTTACAACATTCCTGGCACGTCGGCCCCTACCTCTCGATGGGAACATTATATACGTCTATAACGCTATATATGCAAGCCTAAGGCAATCCTAACATGTCTAATGTAATATTTTCCAACATTCCTGGCGCGTCGGCCCCTACTTCTCGGTGGGAACATTATATACGTCTATAACGTTATATATCCTAGCCTGAGGCAACCTAACATCTCGGATGTAATATTTTACAACATTCCTGGCTCATCGGCCCCTACTTCTCGGTGGGAACAATATATACGTCTATAACGTCATATATCCTAACCTAAGGCAACCTAACACCTCGGATGTAATGTTTAACAACATTCCTGGCTCATCGGCCCCTACTTCTCGGTGGCAACACTATATACGTCTATAACGTTATATATCCTAACCTAAGGCAACCTAACATCTCGGATGTAATATTTTACTACATTCCTGGCACGTCGGCCGTTACTTCTCGGTGGCAATATTATATACGTCCATAACGCTATATATCCTAGCTTAAGGCAACCTAACATGTCGAATGTAATATTTTACAACATTCTTGGCGCGTCGGCACCTACTTCTCGGTGGGAACAGTATATACGTCTATATCGTTATATATCCTAGCCTAAGGCAACCTAACTTCTCGGATGTAATATGTTACTACATTCCTGGCACGTCGGCCACTACATCTCGGTGGGAACATTATATACGTCTACAACGCTATATATCATAGCCTAAGGCAACCTAACATGTGGAGCGTAATATTTGACAACATTCCTGGCTGGCCGGCCCAAACTTCTCGGTGGAAGCATTATATACGTCTATAACGTTATATATCCTAGCCTAAGGCAACCTAACGTGTCGAATGTAATATTTTACAACATTCCTGGCGCGACGGCCGATACTTCTCGGTGGAAACATTATATACGTCTATAACGTTATATATCCTAGCCTAAGGCAACCTAACGTGTCGAATGTAATATTTTACAACATTCCTGGCGCGACGGCCGCTAGTTCTAGGTGGGAACATTATATACGTCTATAACGCTATATATCCTAGCCTAAGGCAACCTAACATGTCGTATGTAATATTTTACAACATTCCCGGCGCTTCGGCCACTACTTGTCGGTGGGAACATTATATACGACTATAACGCTATATATCCTACCTTAAGGCAACCTAACATCTCGGATGTAATATTTTACAACATTCCTGTCTCGTCGGCCCCTACTTCTCGGTGGGAACATTATATACGTCTATAACGTTATATATCCTAACCTGAGGCAACCTAACTTGTCGAACGTAATATTTTACAACATTCCTGGCTCATCGGCTCCTACTTCTCGGTGGGAACAATATATACGTCTATAACGTTATATATCCTAACCTAAGGCAACCTAACACCTCGGATGTAATATTCTACAACATTCCTGGCTTATCGGCCCACACTTCTCGGTGGCAACACTATATACATCTAAATCGTTATATATCCTAACCTAAGGCAACCTAACATCTCGGATGTAATATTTTACTACATTCCTGGCACGTCGGCCGATACTTCTCGGTGGGAATATTATATACTTCTATAATGCTATATATCCTAGCTTAAGGCAACCTAACATGTCGAATGTAATATTTCACAACATACCTGGCGCGTCGGTACCTCCTTCTCGGTGGGAACAGTATATAAGTCTATAACGTTATGTATCCTATCCTAAGGCAACCTAACATGTCGAATGTAATATTGGACAACATTCCTTTCGTGTCGGCCCGTACTTCTCGGTGGGAATATCATATACGTCTATAACGTTATATATCCTAGCCTACGGCAATCCTAACATGTCGAATGTACTATTTTACAACATTCCAGGCGCGTCAGGGACTACTTCTCCGTGGGAACATTATATAAGTCAATAACGTTAAATATCCTAAACTAAGGCAACCTAGCACCTCGGGTGTAATATTTTACTGCATTCCTGGCACGTCGGCCCGTACCTATTGGCGGGAACATTATATAAGTCAATAACGTTATATATCCTAACCTAAGGCTACCTAACATCTCGGATGTAATATTTTACTACACTCCTGGCACGTCGGGCCCTACTTCTCGCTGGGGACATTATATACGTCTATAACGCTATGTACCCTAGCCTAAGGTAACCTAACATGTCGAGCGTAATGTTCTACAACATTCCTGGCTCTTCGGCACCTCCTTCTCGGTGGCAACACTATATACGTCTATAACGTTATATATACTAACCTAAGGCAACCTAACATCTCTACCGTAATATTTTACAACATTCCTGGCATGCAAGTCCCTACTTCTCTGTGGTAACATTATATACGGCTATAACGTTATATATCCTAGCCTAAGGAAACCTAACATTTCGGATGTAATATGTTACAACATTCCCCGCGCGTCGGCCCCTACTTCTTTGTCGGAACATTGTATACGTCTATAACGCTATATATCCTAGCTTAGGGTAACCTAACATGTCGAGCGTAACATTTTACAACATTCCTGGCTCGTCGGCCCCTACTTCTCGGTGGGAACATTGTATACGTCTATAACGTTATATATCCTGGCCTAGGGTAACCTAACATGTTGACCGCAATATTTTACAACATTCCTGGCTCGTCGGCTCCTACTTCTCGGTGGGAACATTATATACGTCTATAACGTTATATATCCAGGCCTAACGCAATCCTAACATGTCGATTGTAATATTTTACAACATTCCTGGCATGTCGACACCTACTTCTCGGTGGGAACAGTATATACATCTATAACGTTATATATCCTAGCCTAAGGCAACCTAACATCTAAGATGTAATATTTTACTACATTGCTGGCGCGTCGGCACCTACTTCTCGGTGGGAACATTATATAAGTCAATAACGTTGTATATCCTAACCTAAGGCAACCTAACATCTCGGATGTAAAATTTTACTACATTCCTGGCACGTCGACCCTACTTCTCGGTGGGAAAGTTATATACGTCTATAACGCTATATATCCTAGCCTAAGGCAACCTGACATGTCGAATGTAATATTTTACAACATTCCTGGCGCGTCGGCACCTACTTCTCGGTGGCAACAGTATATACGTCTATAACGTTATATATCGTAAACTAAGGCAACCTATCATCCCTACCGTAATATTTTACAACATTCCTGGCATTCAAGTGCCTAGTTCTCTGTGGTAACATTATATACGTTTATAACGTTATATATCCTAACCTAAGGCAACCTAACATCTCTACCGTAATATTTGACAACATTCCTGGCGCGTCGGCACCTCCTTCTCGGTGGGAACAGTATATACGTCTATAACGTTATATATCCTAAACTAAGGCAACCTATCATCTCTACCGTAATATTTTACAACATTCCTGGCATGCAAGTGCCTACTTCTCTGTGGTAACATTATATACGTCTATAACGTTATATATCCTAACATAAGGCAACCTAACATCTCTACCGTAATATTTTACAACATTCCTGGCGCGTCGGCACCTCCTTCTCGGTGGGAACAGTATATACGTCTATAACGTTATCTATCCTAGCCTAAGGCGACCTAACATGTCGAATGTAATATTTTACATCATTCATGGCGTGTCGTCGCCTGCTTCTCGATGGGGACTTTATATACGTCTATAACGTTGTATATCCTAACCTAACGCAACCTAACATCTGGGATGTAATATTCCTGGCGTGTCGTCGCCTACTTCTGGATAGGGACATTATATACATCTATAATGTTATTCATCCTAACCTAAGGGAACCTAACATCTCGGGTGTAATATTTTACAACATTCCTGAAGCGTCGGCCCCTATTTCTCTTTGGAAATATTATATACGTCTATAACGTTATATATCCTAGCCTAAGGCAACCTAACATGTCGAATGTAATATTTTACAACATTCTGGCGTGTCGTCGCCTGCTTTTCGAAGGTGACATTATATAAGTCTATAACGTCTTATATCCTAACCTAACGCAACCTAACATCTGGGATGTAATATTTTACAACATTCCTGGCATGTCGGACCCTATGTCTCGGTGGGTACATTATATACGTCTATAACGTTGTATATACTCACCTAACGCAATCTAACATCTGGGATGTAATATTTTACAACATTCCTGGCATGCAAGTCCCTACTTCTCTGTGGTAAGATTATATACGGCTATAACGTTATATATCCTAGCCTAAGGAAACCTAACATCTCGGATGTAATATGTTACAACATTCCCCGCGCGTCGGCCCCTACTTCTTTGTCGGAACATTGTATACGTCTATAACGCTATATATCCTAGCTTAGGGTAACCTAACATGTCGAGCGTAATATTTTACAACATTCCTGGCTCGTCGGCCCCTACTTCTCGGTGCGAACATTATATATGTCTATAACGTTATATATCCTAACCTAAGGCAACCTAACATGTCGAACGTAATATTTTACAACATTCCTGGCTCAGGGGCCCCAAATTCACGGTGGGAACAATATACACGTCTATAACGTTATATATCCTAACCTATGGCAACATAACACCTCGGATGGTACGTTTTACAACATTCCTGGCTCATCAGCCCCTACTTCTCGGTGGCAACACTATATACGTCTATAACGTTATATATACTAACTTAAAGACACCTAACATCTCGGATGTAATATTTTACTACATTCCTGGCACGTCGGCCCCTACTTCTCGGTGGGAACATTATATACGTCTATAACGTAATATAACATAACCTAACCCATCTAGCCCCTCGCTGGTAATGTTTTGCAGAAACTCGGCCGTGTCGGACCGTACCTCTCCGTAGGAACATTATATACGTCTATAACGTTATATATCCTAACCTAAGGCAACCTCACACCTCGGATGTAGTATTTTACAACATTCCAGGCGGGTCGGCCCCTACTTCTCGGTGGGCACATTATATACGTCTATTACGTAATATAACCTAACCTAACCCATCTGGAACCTCGCCGTTAATGTTTTACAGAATCCCGTTCGTGTCGTCCCCTATGTCTCGGTGGGGACATAATATACGTCTATAACGTTGTACATCCTAACCTAAGGCAACCTTACGTGTCAGGTGTATTATTTTACACCATTCCTGGCGTGTCGGCCCCTACTTCTCGGGGGGAGCATTATATACGTCTATAATGTAACATAACCTAACATAAACCATCTAGTCCCTCGCTGGTAATGTTTTTCAGAATCCCGTTCGTGTCGCCCCATACGCCTCGGTTGGTAAATTATGTATGTCTATAATGTTATATAGCCTAACTTAAGGCAACCTAACGTCTCGAATGCAGTATTTTACAACATATCTGGCAGGTTGGCCCATACCTCTCTGTTCGCACATTACATACGTCTATAACGTAATATAACCTAGCATAACCCATCTAGCCTTTCGCTGGTAATGATTTACAGAATACCGGTCGTGTCGGCCCGTACGTCTCTGTTGGGACATTATATACGTCTATACAGTTATATACCCTAACCTAAGGCAGCCTAACACCTCGGATGTAGTATCTTACAACTATACTGGCATGTCGGCCCCTACTTCTCGGTGGGGACACTATATACGTCTATAACGTTATATATCCCAACCTAAGGCAACCTAACATCTCGAATGTAATATTTAACTACATTCCTGGCACGTCGGACCCTACTTCTCGGTGGGAACATTCTATACGTCTATAACGTTGTATATCCTAACCTAAGGGAACCTAACATCTCGGGTGTAATATTCCAGAACATTCCTGACGCGTCGGTCCCTATTTCTCGGTGGGAACATTATATACGTCTATAACGTTATATATCCTAGTCTAAGGCAACCTAACTTGTAGAATGTAATATTTTACTACATTCCTGGCGCGCCGGCCCCTACTTCTCGGTGGGAACATTATATATATCTATATCTCTATATATCATAACGTAAGGCAACCTAACATGTCGACCATAATATTTTACAACATTCCTGGCGCGTCGGCATCTACTTCTCGGAGGGAACAGTATATAAGTCTATAACGTTATATATCCTAGCCTAAGGCAACCTAACTTCTCGGATGTAATATTTTACTACATTCCCGGCGCGCCGGCCCCTACTTCTCGGTGGGAACATTATATACGTCTATAACGTTATATATCCTAGCCTAAGGCAAGCCTAACATCTCGGATGTAATATTTTTCAACATTCCTGGCGCGTCGGCACCTACTTATCGCTGGGAACAGTATATAAGTCTATAACGTTATATATCCCAACCTAAGGCAACCTAACATCACGGATGTAATATTTTAATACATTCCTGGCTCGTCGGCCCCTGCTTCTCGGTGGGAACATTATATACGTCTATAACGCTATATATCCTAGCCTAAGGCAACCTAACACCTCGGATGTAATGTTTTACAACATTCCTGGCGTGTCGGCCCCTATTTCTCGGTGGGAACAGTATATACGTCTATAACGTTATATATCCTAGCCTAAGGCAATCCTAACATCTCGGATGTAATATTTTACTACATTCCTGGCTCGTCGGGCCTTACATCTCGGTGGGAACATTATATACGTCTATAACGTTACTTATCCTAGCCTAAGGCAACCTAACATCTCGGATGTAATATTTTACTACATTCCTGGCGCGCCGGCCCCTACTTCTCGTTGGGAACACTATATTCGTCTATAACGTTACACATCCTAGCCTAAGGCAACCTAACATCTCGGATGTAGTATTTTACTACATTCCTGGCCCGTCGGCCAATACTTCTCGGTGGGAACAGTATATAAGTCTATAACGTTATATATCCTAGCCTAAGGCAAAATAACATGTCGAATGTAATATTTTCAAACATTCCCGTCACTTCGGCACCTACTCCTCGGTGAGAACATTATATACGTCTATAACGTTATATATCCTAAACTAAGGCAACCTATCATCTCTACCGTAATATTTTACAACATTCCTGTCATGCAAGTTCCTAGTTCTCTGTGGTAACAATATATACGTCTATAACGTTATATATCCTAGCCTAAGGCAATCCTAACATCTCGGATGTAATATTTTTCAACATTCCTGGCGCGTCTGCACCTACTTATCGGTGGGAACATTATATAAGTCTATAACGTTATATATCCTAACCTAAGGGAACCTAACATCGCGGATGTAATATTTTACTATATTCCTGGCGCGCCTTCCCCTACTTCTCGCTGGGAACATTATATACGTCTAAAACGCTATATATCCTAGCTTAAGGCAACCTAACATGTCGAATGTTATATTTTACAACATTCCTGGCGCGTCGGCACCTCCTTCTCGGTGGGAACAGTATATACGTCTATAACGTTATCTATCCTAGCCTAAGGCGACCTAACATGTCGAATGTAATATTTTACATCATTCATGGCGTGTCGTCGCCTGCTTCTCGATGGGGACTTTATATACGTCTATAACGTTGTATATCCTAACCTAACGCAACCTAACATCTGGGATGTAATATTCCTGGCGTGTCGTCGCCTACTTCTGGATAGGGACATTATATACATCTATAATGTTATTCATCCTAACCTAAGGGAACCTAACATCTCGGGTGTAATATTTTACAACATTCCTGAAGCGTCGGCCCCTATTTCTCTTTGGAAATATTATATACGTCTATAACGTTATATATCCTAGCCTAAGGCAACCTAACATGTCGAATGTAATATTTTACAACATTCTGGCGTGTCGTCGCCTGCTTTTCGAAGGTGACATTATATAAGTCTATAACGTCTTATATCCTAACCTAACGCAACCTAACATCTGGGATGTAATATTTTACAACATTCCTGGCATGTCGGACCCTATGTCTCGGTGGGTACATTATATACGTCTATAACGTTGTATATACTCACCTAACGCAATCTAACATCTGGGATGTAATATTTTACAACATTCCTGGCATGCAAGTCCCTACTTCTCTGTGGTAAGATTATATACGGCTATAACGTTATATATCCTAGCCTAAGGAAACCTAACATCTCGGATGTAATATGTTACAACATTCCCCGCGCGTCGGCCCCTACTTCTTTGTCGGAACATTGTATACGTCTATAACGCTATATATCCTAGCTTAGGGTAACCTAACATGTCGAGCGTAATATTTTACAACATTCCTGGCTCGTCGGCCCCTACTTCTCGGTGCGAACATTATATATGTCTATAACGTTATATATCCTAACCTAAGGCAACCTAACATGTCGAACGTAATATTTTACAACATTCCTGGCTCAGGGGCCCCAAATTCACGGTGGGAACAATATACACGTCTATAACGTTATATATCCTAACCTATGGCAACATAACACCTCGGATGGTACGTTTTACAACATTCCTGGCTCATCAGCCCCTACTTCTCGGTGGCAACACTATATACGTCTATAACGTTATATATACTAACTTAAAGACACCTAACATCTCGGATGTAATATTTTACTACATTCCTGGCACGTCGGCCCCTACTTCTCGGTGGGAACATTATATACGTCTATAACGTAATATAACATAACCTAACCCATCTAGCCCCTCGCTGGTAATGTTTTGCAGAAACTCGGCCGTGTCGGACCGTACCTCTCCGTAGGAACATTATATACGTCTATAACGTTATATATCCTAACCTAAGGCAACCTCACACCTCGGATGTAGTATTTTACAACATTCCAGGCGGGTCGGCCCCTACTTCTCGGTGGGCACATTATATACGTCTATTACGTAATATAACCTAACCTAACCCATCTGGAACCTCGCCGTTAATGTTTTACAGAATCCCGTTCGTGTCGTCCCCTATGTCTCGGTGGGGACATAATATACGTCTATAACGTTGTACATCCTAACCTAAGGCAACCTTACGTGTCAGGTGTATTATTTTACACCATTCCTGGCGTGTCGGCCCCTACTTCTCGGGGGGAGCATTATATACGTCTATAATGTAACATAACCTAACATAAACCATCTAGTCCCTCGCTGGTAATGTTTTTCAGAATCCCGTTCGTGTCGCCCCATACGCCTCGGTTGGTAAATTATGTATGTCTATAATGTTATATAGCCTAACTTAAGGCAACCTAACGTCTCGAATGCAGTATTTTACAACATATCTGGCAGGTTGGCCCATACCTCTCTGTTCGCACATTACATACGTCTATAACGTAATATAACCTAGCATAACCCATCTAGCCTTTCGCTGGTAATGATTTACAGAATACCGGTCGTGTCGGCCCGTACGTCTCTGTTGGGACATTATATACGTCTATACAGTTATATACCCTAACCTAAGGCAGCCTAACACCTCGGATGTAGTATCTTACAACTATACTGGCATGTCGGCCCCTACTTCTCGGTGGGGACACTATATACGTCTATAACGTTATATATCCCAACCTAAGGCAACCTAACATCTCGAATGTAATATTTAACTACATTCCTGGCACGTCGGACCCTACTTCTCGGTGGGAACATTCTATACGTCTATAACGTTGTATATCCTAACCTAAGGGAACCTAACATCTCGGGTGTAATATTTCAGAACATTCCTGACGCGTCGGTCCCTATTTCTCGGTGGGAACATTATATACGTCTATAACGTTATATATCCTAGTCTAAGGCAACCTAACTTGTAGAATGTAATATTTTACTACATTCCTGGCGCGCCGGCCCCTACTTCTCGGTGGGAACATTATATATATCTATATCTCTATATATCATAACGTAAGGCAACCTAACATGTCGACCATAATATTTTACAACATTCCTGGCGCGTCGGCATCTACTTCTCGGAGGGAACAGTATATAAGTCTATAACGTTATATATCCTAGCCTAAGGCAACCTAACTTCTCGGATGTAATATTTTACTACATTCCCGGCGCGCCGGCCCCTACTTCTCGGTGGGAACATTATATACGTCTATAACGTTATATATCCTAGCCTAAGGCAAGCCTAACATCTCGGATGTAATATTTTTCAACATTCCTGGCGCGTCGGCACCTACTTATCGCTGGGAACAGTATATAAGTCTATAACGTTATATATCCCAACCTAAGGCAACCTAACATCACGGATGTAATATTTTAATACATTCCTGGCTCGTCGGCCCCTGCTTCTCGGTGGGAACATTATATACGTCTATAACGCTATATATCCTAGCCTAAGGCAACCTAACACCTCGGATGTAATGTTTTACAACATTCCTGGCGTGTCGGCCCCTATTTCTCGGTGGGAACAGTATATACGTCTATAACGTTATATATCCTAGCCTAAGGCAATCCTAACATCTCGGATGTAATATTTTACTACATTCCTGGCTCGTCGGCCCTTACATCTCGGTGGGAACATTATATACGTCTATAACGTTACTTATCCTAGCCTAAGGCAACCTAACATCTCGGATGTAATATTTTACTACATTCCTGGCGCGCCGGCCCCTACTTCTCGTTGGGAACACTATATTCGTCTATAACGTTACACATCCTAGCCTAAGGCAACCTAACATCTCGGATGTAGTATTTTACTACATTCCTGGCCCGTCGGCCAATACTTCTCGGTGGGAACAGTATATAAGTCTATAACGTTATATATCCTAGCCTAAGGCAAAATAACATGTCGAATGTAATATTTTCAAACATTCCCGTCACTTCGGCACCTACTCCTCGGTGAGAACATTATATACGTCTATAACGTTATATATCCTAAACTAAGGCAACCTATCATCTCTACCGTAATATTTTACAACATTCCTGTCATGCAAGTTCCTAGTTCTCTGTGGTAACAATATATACGTCTATAACGTTATATATCCTAGCCTAAGGCAATCCTAACATCTCGGATGTAATATTTTTCAACATTCCTGGCGCGTCTGCACCTACTTATCGGTGGGAACATTATATAAGTCTATAACGTTATATATCCTAACCTAAGGGAACCTAACATCGCGGATGTAATATTTTACTATATTCCTGGCGCGCCTTCCCCTACTTCTCGCTGGGAACATTATATACGTCTAAAACGCTATATATCCTAGCTTAAGGCAACCTAACATGTCGAATGTTATATTTTACAACATTCCTGGCGCGCCGGCCCCTACTTCTCGCTGGGAACACTATATTCGTCTACGAACGTTACACATCCTAGCCTAAGCCAACCTAACATCTCGGATGTAATATTTTACTATATTCCTGGCGCGCCGGCCCCTACTTCTCGGTGGGAACATTATATACGTCTATAACTTTATATATCCTAGCCTAAGGCAATCCTAACATCTCGGATATAATATTTTACAACATTCCTGGCGCGTCGGCACCTACTTCTCGGTGGGAACATTATATACGTCTATAACGTTATATATCCTAGCCTAAGGCAACCTAACATCACGGATGTAATATTTTAATACATTCCTGGCTCGTCGGCCCCTACTTCTCGGTGGGAACATTATATACGTCTATAACGCTATATATCCTAGCCTAAGGCAACCTAACTTCTCGGATGTAATATTTTACTACATTCCTGGCGCGCCGGCCCCTACTTCTCGGTGGGAACATTATATATATCTATATCTCTATATATCATAACGTAAGGCAACCTAACATGTCGACCATAATATTTTACAACATTCCTGGCGCGTCGGCATCTACTTCTCGGAGGGAACAGTATATAAGTCTATAACGTTATATATCCTAGCCTAAGGCAACCTAACTTCTCGGATGTAATATTTTACTACATTCCCGGCGCGCCGGCCCCTACTTCTCGGTGGGAACATTATATACGTCTATAACGTTATATATCCTAGCCTAAGGCAAGCCTAACATCTCGGATGTAATATTTTTCAACATTCCTGGCCCGTCGGCACCTACTTATCGCTGGGAACAGTATATAAGTCTATAACGTTATATATCCCAACCTAAGGCAACCTAACATCACGGATGTAATATTTTAATACATTCCTGGCCCGTCGGCCACTACTTCTCGGTGGGAACAGTATATAAGTCTATAACGTTATATATCCTAGCCTAAGGCAAAATAACATGTCGAATGTAATATTTTCAAACATTCCCGTCACTTCGGCACCTACTTCTCGGTGAGAACATTATATACGTCTATAACGTTATATATCCTAGCCTAAGGCAACCTAACATGTCGAGCGTAATATTTTACAACATTCCTGGCTCGTCTGCCCCTACTTCTCGGTGGGAACATTATATACGTCTATAACGTTATATATCCTAACCTAAGAGAACCTAACATCTCGGATGTAATATTTGAAAACATTCCTGGCGTGTAGGCCCGTACTTCTCGGTCGGAATATCATATACGTCTATAACGTTATATATCCTAGCCTAAGGCAATCCTAACATGTCGAATGTATCATTTTACAGCGATCCTGGCGCGTCGGCCCCTACTTCTCGGTGGCAACATTATATATGTCTATAACGCTATATATCCTAGCCTAAGGCAACCTAACACCTCGGATGTAATGTTTTACAACATTCCTGGCGTGTCGGCCCCTATTTCTCGGTGGGAACATTATATACGTCTATAACGTGATATATCCTAGCCTAAGGCCATCCTAACATCTCGGAAGTAATATTTTACAACATTCCTGGCGCGTCGGCATCTACTTCTCGGTGGAAACATTATATACGTTTAAGACTCTATATATCCTAGCTTAAGGCAACCTAATATGTCGAATGTAATATTTTACAACATTCCTGGCGCGTCGGCTCCTACTTCTCTGTGGGAACATTATATAAGTCTATAACGCTATATATCCTAGCCTAAGGCAAACTAACATGTCGAATGTAATATTTTACTACATTCCCGTCACTTCGGCACCTACTTCTCGGTGGGAACATTATATACATCTATAACGTTGTATATCCTAGCCTAAGGCAACCTAACATCTCGGATGTAATATTTTACTATATTCCTGGCGCGCCTTCCCCTACTTCTCGCTGGGAACATTATATACGTCTAAAACACTATATATCCTAGCTTAAGGCAACCTAACATGTCGAATGTAATATTTTACAACATTCCTGGCGCGTCGGCACCTACTTCTCAGTGGGAACAGTATATACGTCTATAACGTTATATATCCTAGCCTAAGGCAATTCTAACATCTCGGATGTAATATTTTACAACACTCCTGGCGCGTCGGCACCTACTTCTCGGAGGGAACAGTATATAAATCTATAACGTTATATATCCTAGCCTAAGCAACCTAACATGTCGAATGTAATATTTTACAACATTCCTGGCGCGTCGGCACCTACTTCTCGGTGGGAACAGTATATACGTCTATAACGCCATATATCCTAACCTAAGGCAACCAAAAATGTCGAGCGTAATATTTTATAACATTCCTGACTCGTAAGACCCTACTTCTCGGTGGGAACATTATATACGTCTATAACGTTATATATCCTAACCTAAGAGAACCTAACATGTCGAATGTAATATTTTACAGCAATCCTGACGCTTCGGCCCCTACTTCTCGGTGGGAAAATTATATACGTCTATAACGTTATATATCCTAACCTAAGAGAACCTAACATCTCGGATGTAATATTTGACAACATTCCTGGCGTGTAGGCCCGTACTTCTCGGTCGGAATATCATATACGTCTATAACGTTATATATCCTAGCCTAAGGCAATCCTAACATGTCGAATGTAATATTTTACAGCAATCCTGGCGTGTCGGCCCCTACTTCTCGGTGGCAACATTATATATGTCTATAACGCTATATATCCTAGCCTAAGGCAACCTAACACCTCGGATGTAATGTTTTACAACATTCCTGGCGTGTCGGCACCTATTTCTCGGTGGGAACATTATATACGTCTATAACGTGATATATCCTAGCCTAAGGCAATCCTAACATCTCGGAAGTAATATTTTACAACATTCCTGGCGCGTCGGCATCTACTTCTCGGTGGAAACATTATATACGTTTAAGACGCTATATATCCTAGCTTAAGGCAACCTAATATGTCGAATGTAATATTTTACAACATTCCTGGCGCGTCGGCACCTACTTCTCGGTGGGAACAGTATATATGTCTATAACGTTATATATCCTAGCCTAAGGCAAACCTAACATGTCAAATGTAAAATTTTACAACATTCCTGGCGCGTCGGTCCCTATTTCTCGGTGGGAACATTATATAAGTCAATAACGTTATATATCCTAACCTAATGCAACCTAACATCTCGGATATAATATTTTACTACATTCCTGGCTCGTCGGCCCCTACTTCTCGGTGGGAACATTATATACGTCTATAACGTTACTTATCCTAGCCTAAGGCAACCTAACTTCTCGGATGTAATATTTTACTACATTCCTGGCGCACCGGCCCCTACTTCTCGGTGGGAACATTATATACATCTATATCGCTATATATCATAACGTAAGGCAACCTAACATGTCGAGCGTAATATTTTACAACATTCCTGGCTCGTCGGCCCCTACTACCTGGTGGGAACATTATATACGTCTATAGCGCTATATATCCTAGCCTAAGGCAACCTAACACCTCGGATGTAATGTTTTACAACATTCCTGGCGTGTCGGCCCCTATTTCTCGGTGGGAACATTATATACGTCTATAACGTGATATATCCTAGCCTAAGGCAATCCTAACATCTCGGAAGTAATATTTTACAACATTCCTGGCGCGTCGGCATCTACTTCTCGGTGGAAACATTATATACGTTTAAGACTCTATATATCCTAGCTTAAGGCAACCTAATATGTCGAATGTAATATTTTACAACATTCCTGGCGCGTCGGCTCCTACTTCTCTGTGGGAACATTATATAAGTCTATAACGCTATATATCCTAGCCTAAGGCAAACTAACATGTCGAATGTAATATTTTACTACATTCCCGTCACTTCGGCACCTACTTCTCGGTGGGAACATTATATACATCTATAACGTTGTATATCCTAGCCTAAGGCAACCTAACACCTCGGATGTAATGTTTTACAACATTCCTGGCTTGTCGGCCCCTATTTCTCGGTGGGAACAGTATATACGTCTATATCGTTATATATCCTAACCTAATGCAACCTACCATCTCGGATGTAATATTTTACTACATTCCTGGCACGTCAGCCACTACTTCTCTGTGGGAACATTTTATAAGTCTATAACGCTATATATCCTAGCCTAAGGCAAACTAACATGTCGAATGTAATATTTTACTACATTCCCGTAACTTCGGCACCTACTTCTCGGTGGGAACATTATATACATCTATAACGTTGTATATCCTAGCCTAAGGCAACCTAACATCTCGGATGTAATATTTTACTATATTCCTGGCGCGCCTTCCCCTACTTCTCGCTGGGAACATTATATACGTCTAAAACACTATATATCCTAGCTTAAGGCAACCTAACATGTCGAATGTAATATTTTACAACATTCCTGGCGCGTCGGCACCTTCTTCTCGGTGGGAACAGTATATACGTCTATAACGTTATATATCCTAGCCTAAGGCAATCCTAACATCTCGGAAGTAATATTTTACAACATTCCTGGCGGGTCGGCATCTACTTCTCGGTGGAAACATTATATACGTTTAAGACGCTATATATCCTAGCTTAAGGCAACCTAATATGTCGAATGTAATATTTTACAACATTCCTGGCGCGTCGGCACCTACTTCTCGGTGGGAACAGTATATACGTCTATAACGTTATATATCCTAGCCTAAGGCAAACCTAACATGTCAAATGTAAAATTTTACAACATTCCTGGCGCGTCGGCCCCTATTTCTCGGTGGGAACATTATATACGTCAATAACGTTATATATCCTAACCTAATGCAACCTAACATCTCGGATGTAATATTTTACTATATTCCTGGCGCGCCTTCCCCTACTTCTCGCTGGGAACATTATATACGTCTAAAACACTATATATCCTAGCTTAAGGCAACCTAACATGTCGAATGTAATATTTTACAACATTCCCGGCGCGTCGGCACCTACATCTCAGTGGGAACAGTATATACGTCTATAACGTTATATATCCTAGCCTAAGGCAATTCTAACATCTCGGATGTAATATTTTACAACACTCCTGGCGCGACGGCACCTAGTTCTCGGTGGAAACATTATATACGTTTAAGACGCTATATATCCTAGCTTAAGGCAACCTAACATGTCGAGCGTAATATTTTACTACATTCCTGGCACGTCTGCCCCTACTTTTCGGTGGGAAAATTATATACGTCTATAACGCCATATATCCTAACCTAAGGCAACCAAAAATGTCGAGCGTAATATTTTATAACATTCCTGGCTCGTAGGACCCTACTTCTCGGTGGGAACATTATATACGTCTATAACGATATATATCCTAACCTAAGGTAACCTAACATCTCGGATGTAATATTTTACAGGATTCCTCTCGTGTCGGTCCTTACTTCTCGGTGAGAAAATTATGTACGTCTATAACGTTAGATATCCTAGCCTAAGGCGACCTATCATGTCGAATGTAATATTTTACAACATTCCTGACGTGTCGTCGCCTGCTTATCGATGGGGACACTATATACGTCTATAACGTTGTATATCCTAACCTAACGCAACCTAACATCTCGGATGTAGTATATGACACCATTCCTGGCATGTCGGACCGTACTTCTCGGTGGGAACATCATATACGTCTATAACGTTATATATCATAAGCTGAGGCAAACTAGCCTCTATAACGTAATATTTTACAACATTCCTGGCGTGTCGTTGCCTACTTCTCGATGGGGACATTATGTACGTCTATAACGTAATATATCCTAACGTAAGGCAACATAACATCTCGGATGTAATATTTTACAGCATTCCTGGCATGTCGGTCCCTACTTCTCGATGGGGACATTATATACGCCTGTAACGTTGTACATCATAACCTAAGGGAACCTAACATCTCGGGTGTAATATTTTGCAACATTCCTAACGCTTCGGCCCCTATTTCTCGGTCGGAACATTATATACGTCTATAACGTTATATATCCTAGCCTAAGGCGACCTAACATGTCGAATATAAAATTTTACAACATTCCTGGCATGTCGTCGCCTGCTTCTTGATGGGGACATTATACACGTCTATAACGTTGTACATTCTAACCTAAGGCAACCTAACATCTCTGACGTATTATTTCACCACATTCCTGGCATGTCGGTCCCTACGTCTCGGTGGGAACATTATATATGTCTATAACGATATATATCATAACCTAAGAGGACCTAACATCTCGGATGTAATATTTGACAACATTCCTGGCGTGTAGGCCCGTACTTCTCGGTGGGAATATCATATACGTCTATAACGTTATATATCCCAGACTAAGGCAATCCTAACATGTCGAATGTAATATTTTACAGCAATCCTGGCGCGTCGGCCCCTACTTCTCGGTGGCAACATTATATATGTCTATAACGCTATATATCCTAGCCTAAGGAAACCTAACACCTCGGATGTAATGTTTTACAACATTCCTGGCGTGTCGGCCCCTATTTCTCGGTGGGAACATTATATACGTCTATAACGTGATATATCCTAGCCTAAGGCAATCCTAACATCTCGGAAGTAATATTTTACAACATTCCTGGCGCGTCGGCATCTACACCTCGGTGGAAACATTATATACGTTTAAGACGCTATATATCCTAGCTCAAGGCAACCTAATATGTCGAATGTAATATTTTACAACATTCCTGGCGCGTCGGCACCTACTTCTCGGTGGGAACAGTATATACGTCTATAACGTTATATATCCTAGCCTAAGGCAAACCTAACATGTCAAATGTAAAATTTTACAACATTCCTGGCGCGTCGGCCCCTATTTCTCGGTGGGAACATTATATACGTCAATAACGTTATATATCCTAACCGAATGCAACCTAACATCTCGGATGTAATATTATACTATATTCCTGGCGCGCCTTCCCCTACTTCTCGCCGGGAACATTATATACGTCTAAAACACTATATATCCTAGCTTAAGGCAACCTAACATGTCGAATGTAATATTTTACAACATTCCTGGCGCGTCGGCACCTACTTCTCGGTGGGAACAGTATATACGTCTATAACGTTATATATCCTATCCTAAGGCAATTCTAACATCTCGGATGTAATATTTTACAACACTCCTGGCGCGTCGGCACCTCCTTCTCGGAGGGAACAGTATATACGTCTATAACGTTATATATCCTAGCCTAAGGCAATCCTAACATCTCGGATGTAACATTTTACAACATTCCTGGCGCGTCGGCACCTACTTCTCGGTGGGAACAGTATATACGTCTATAACGTTATATATCCTAGCCTAAGGCAATTCTAACATGTCGAATGTAATATTTTACTACATTCCCGTCACTTCGGCACCTACTTCTCGGTGGGAACATTATATACATCTATATCGCTATATATCATAACGTAAGGCAACCTAACATGTCGAGCGTAATATTTTACAACATTCCTGGCTCGTCGGCCCCTACTACCTGGTGGGAACATTATATACGTCTATAACGCTATATATCCTAGCCTAAGGCAACCTAACACATCGGATGTAATGTTTTACAACAATCCTGGCGTGTCGGCCCCTATTTCTCGGTGGGAACATTATATACGTCTATAACGTGATATATCCTAGCCTAAGGCAATCCTAACATCTCGGAAGTAATATTTTACAACATTCCTGGCGCGTCGGCATCTACTTCTCGGTGGAAACATTATATACGTTTAAGACGCTATATATCCTAGCTTAAGGCAACCTAATATGTCGAATGTAATATTTTACAACATTCCTGGCGCGTCGGCACCTACTTCTCGGTGGGAACAGTATATACGTCTATAACGTTATATATCCTAGCCTAAGGCAAACCTAACATGTCAAATGTAAAATTTTACAACATTCCTGGCGCGTCGGCCCCTATTTCTCGGTGGGAACATTATATACGTCAATAACGTTATATATCCTAACCTAATGCAACCTAACATCTCGGATGTAATATTTTACTATATTCCTGGCGCGCCTTCCCCTACTTCTCGCTGGGAACATTATATACGTCTAAAACACTATATATCCTAGCTTAAGGCAACCTAACATGTCGAATGTAATATTTTACAACATTCCTGGCGCGTCGGCACCTACTTCTCAGTGGGAACAGTATATACGTCTATAACGTTATATATCCTAGCCTAAGGCAATTCTAACATCTCGGATGTAATATTTTACAACACTCCTGGCGCGTCGGCACCTACTTCTCGGAGGGAACAGTATATAAATCTATAACGTTATATATCCTAGCCTAAGGCAACCTAACATGTCGAATGTAATATTTTACAACATTCCTGGCGCGTCGGCACCTACTTCTCGGTGGGAACAGTATATACGTCTATAACGTTATATATCCTAGCCTAAGGCAAACCTAACATGTCAAATGTAAAATTTTACAACATTCCTGGCGCGTCGGTCCCTATTTCTCGGTGGGAACATTATATAAGTCAATAACGTTATATATCCTAACCTAATGCAACCTAACATCTCGGATGTAATATTTTACTACATTCCTGGCACGTCGGCCACTACTTCTCGGTGGGAACATTATATAAGTCTATAACGCTATATATCCTAGCCTAAGGCAACCTAACACCTCGGATGTAATGTTTTACAACATTCCTGGCGTGTCGGCCCCTATTTCTCGGTGGGAACATTATATACGTCTATAACGTGATATATCCTAGCCTAAGGCAATCCTAACATCTCGGAAGTAATATATTACAACATTCCTGGCGCATCGGCATCTACTTCTAGGTGGAATCATTATATACGTTTAAGACGCTATATATCCTAGCTTAAGGCAACCTAACATGTCGAGCGTAATATTTTACTACATTCCTGGCACGTCTGCCCCTACTTTTCGGTGGGAACATTATATACGTCTATAACGCCATATATCCTAACCTAAGGCAACCAAAAATGTCGAGCGTAATATTTTATAACATTCCTGGCTCGTTGGACCCTACTTCTCGGTGGGAACATTATATACGTCTATAACGTTATATATCCTAACCTAAGAGAACCTAACATGTCGAATGTAATATTTTACAGCAATCCTGGCGCGTCGGTCCCTACTTCTCGCTGGGAACATTATATACGTCTAAAACACTATATATCCTAGCTTAAGGCAACCTAACATGTCGAATGTAATATTTTACAACATTCCTGGCGCGTCGGCACCTACTTCTCGGTGGGAACAGTATATACGTCTATAACGTTATATATCCTAGCCTAAGCCAAACCTAACATGTCAAATGTAAAATTTTACAACATTCCTGGCGCGTCGGTCCCTATTTCTCGGTGGGAACATTATATAAGTCAATAACGTTATATATCCTAACCTAATGCAACCTACCATCTCGGATGTAATATTTTACTACATTCCTGGCACGTCAGCCACTACTTCTCTGTGGGAACATTTTATAAGTCTATAACGCTATATATCCTAGCCTAAGGCAAACTAACATGTCGAATGTAATATTTTACAACATTCCTGGCGCGTCGGCACCTTCTTCTCGGTGGGAACAGTATATACGTCTATAACGTTATATATCCTAGCCTAAGGCAATCCTAACATCTCGGAAGTAATATTTTACAACATTCCTGGCGGGTCGGCATCTACTTCTCGGTGGAAACATTATATACGTTTAAGACGCTATATATCCTAGCTTAAGGCAACCTAATATGTCGAATGTAATATTTTACAACATTCCTGGCGCGTCGGCACCTACTTCTCGGTGGGAACAGTATATACGTCTATAACGTTATATATCCTAGCCTAAGGCAAACCTAACATGTCAAATGTAAAATTTTACAACATTCCTGGCGCGTCGGCCCCTATTTCTCGGTGGGAACATTATATACGTCAATAACGTTATATATCCTAACCTAATGCAACCTAACATCTCGGATGTAATATTTTACTATATTCCTGGCGCGCCTTCCCCTACTTCTCGCTGGGAACATTATATACGTCTAAAACACTATATATCCTAGCTTAAGGCAACCTAACATGTCGAATGTAATATTTTACAACATTCCCGGCGCGTCGGCACCTACATCTCAGTGGGAACAGTATATACGTCTATAACGTTATATATCCTAGCCTAAGGCAATTCTAACATCTCGGATGTAATATTTTACAACACTCCTGGCGCGACGGCACCTAGTTCTCGGTGGAAACATTATATACGTTTAAGACGCTATATATCCTAGCTTAAGGCAACCTAACATGTCGAGCGTAATATTTTACTACATTCCTGGCACGTCTGCCCCTACTTTTCGGTGGGAAAATTATATACGTCTATAACGCCATATATCCTAACCTAAGGCAACCAAAAATGTCGAGCGTAATATTTTATAACATTCCTGGCTCGTAGGACCCTACTTCTCGGTGGGAACATTATATACGTCTATAACGATATATATCCTAACCTAAGGTAACCTAACATCTCGGATGTAATATTTTACAGGATTCCTCTCGTGTCGGTCCTTACTTCTCGGTGAGAAAATTATGTACGTCTATAACGTTAGATATCCTAGCCTAAGGCGACCTATCATGTCGAATGTAATATTTTACAACATTCCTGACGTGTCGTCGGCTGCTTATCGATGGGGACACTATATACGTCTATAACGTTGTATATCCTAACCTAACGCAACCTAACATCTGGGATGTAATATTTTACATTATTCCTGGCATGTCGGTCCCTACGTCTCGGTGGGAAAATTATATACGTCTATAACGATACATATCCTAACCTCAGGCAACCTAACATCTCGGATGTAATATCTGACAACATTCCTGGCGTGTCGGCCCGTACTTCTCGGTGGGAACATTATATACGTCTATAAAGCTATATATCCTAGCCTAAGGCAACTTAACATGTCGAATGTGATATTTTACAACATTCCTGGCATGCCGGTCCCTACATCTCTGTGGGAACATTCTATACGTCTATAACGTTATATATCATAATCTAAGGTAACCTATCATCTCGAATGTAGTATTTCACAACATTCCAAGCGTGTCGTCGCCTGCTTCTCAATGGGGACATTATATACGTCTATAACCTTGTATAACCTAACCTAAGGGAACGTAACATCTCGGCTGTAATATTGTACAACATTCCTGACCCGTCGGCCCCTATTTCTCGGTGAGAACATTATATATGTCTATAACGTTATATATCGTACCCTAAGACAACATAACACCTGGGATGTAACATTTTACAACATTCCTGTCGTGACGGCGCCTACTTCCCGATGGGGACATTATATACGTCTATAACGTTATATATCCTAACCTAAGGCAACCAATCATCTCGGATGTAATATTTTACAACACTCCTGGCGCGTCGGCACCTACTTCTCGGAGGGAACAGTATATAAATCTATAACGTTATATATCCTAGCCTAAGGCAATCCTAACATCTCGGATGTAATATTTTACAACTTTCCTGGCGCGTCGGCATCTACTTCTCGGTGGGAACAGTATATAAGTCTATAACGTTATATATCCTAACCTAAGGCAACCTAACACCTCGGATGTAATTTTTTACAACATTCCTGGCGTGTCGGCGCCTACATCTCGGTGGGGACTTTATATACGTCTATAACGTTGTATATCCTAACCTAAGGCAACCTAACATCTCTACCGTAATATTTTACAACATTCCTGGCATGCCGGTCCCTTCTTCTCTGTGGTAACATTATATACGTCTATAACGTTATATACCCTAACCTAAGGCAACCTAACATGTCGAATGTAATATTTTACAATATTCCTGGTGCGTCGGCCCCTACTTCCCGGTGGGAACATTATATAAGTCAATAACGTTAAATGTCCTAACCTAAGGCAACCTAGCATCTCGGATGTAATATTGTACTACATTCCTGGCACGTCGGCCCCTACTTCTCGGTGAGAACGTTATATACGTCTATAACGCTATATATCCTAGCCTAAGGCAACCTATCATTTCGAATGTAATATTTGACAACATTCCTGACGCGCCGGCCCCTACTAATCAGTGGGAACATTACATAAGTCAATACCGTTATATATACTAACCTAAGGCAACCTAACACCTCGGACGTGATATTGTACTACATTCCTGGCACGTCGGCCTCTACTTCTCCGTGGGAACGTTATATTCGTCTATAGTGCTATATATTATAGCCTAAGGCAACCTAACATGTCGAATGTAATATTTTACAATATTCCTGGCGCGTCGGCCCCTACTTCCCGCTGGGAACATTATATAAGTCTATAACGCTATATACCCTAGCCTAAGGCAACCTAACATGTCGGATGTAATATTTTACAACATTCCTGGCGCGTCGGCACCTACTTCTCGGTGGGAACGTTATATACGTCTATAACGCTATATATCCTAGCCTAAGGCAACCTAACAAGTTGAATGTAATATTTTACAACATTCCTGGCGCGACGGCCCCTGCTACTCGGCGGGATCATTATATACGTCTATAACGTTATATATCCTAGCCTAAGGCAACCTAACATCTCGGATGTAATATTTTACAACATTCGTGGCATATCGGTCCCTACTTCTCGGTGGGGACATTATATACGTCTATAACGTTGTATATCCTAACCTAACGCATCCTAACATCTGGGATGTAATATTTTACAACATTCCTGGCATGTCGGTCCCTACTTCTCGGTGGGAACATTCTATACATCTATAACTTTGTATATCATAACCTAAGGGAACCTAACATCTCGGGTGTGATATTTTACAACCTTCCTGACGCGTCGGCACCTATTTCTCGGTGTGAACATTATATACGTCTATAACGTTATATATCCTAGCCTGAGGCGACCTAACATTTCGAATGCAATAGTTTGCATTATCTCTGGCGTTTCGGCCCGTAGTTCTCGGTGGTAATATTATATGCGTCTACAACGTTATATATCCTAACCTAGGGCAACCTAACATCTCTACCGTAATATTTTACAACATTCCTGGCATGCCGGGCCCTACTTCCCTGTGGTAACGTTATATACGTCTATAGCGTTGTATATCCTAGCCTAAGGCAACGTAACATCTCGGATGTAATATTTTACCACATTCCTGGCATGTCGGTACCTACGTCTCGGTGGGAACAATATATCCGTCTATAGCGTTATATATCCTAGCCTAAGGCGACCTAACATGTCGAATTTAATATTTTGCAACATTCCTGGCGTGTCGTCGCCTACTTCTCGATGGGGACATTATATACGTCTATAACGTATTATAACCTAACCTAACTCATCCTGCCCCTCAGTGGTGATGTTTTACAGAATCCCGGACGTGTCGGCCCGTACCTCTCCGTGGGAACATTATATACGTCTATAGCATTATATATCCTAACCTAAAGCAGCCTAACATCTCGGATGTATTATTTTACAACATTCCTGGCTGGTCGGCCTCTACTTCTCGGTGGGAACATTATATAATTCTATAACGTAATATAATCTCACCTAACCCATCTCGACCCTCGCTGGTAATGTTTCACAGAATCCCGTTCGTGCCGTCCCGTACGTCTCGGTATGGACATTATATACGTTTATAACGTTACATTTCCTATCCTAAGGCAACCTAACATCTCGAATGTAGTATTTTCCAACATTCCTGGCGGGTCGCCCCTACTTCTCGGTGGGCACATTATATACGACCATAACGTAATATAACCTAACCTGACCCATCTAGACCCTCGCTGGTAGTGTTTTACAGAATCCCGTTCGTGTCATGCCCGACGTCTCGTTGCGGATATTATATACGTCTATAACGTCATATTTCCTGTCCGAAGGCAACCTAACCTCTCGAGTGTAGTATTTTCCAACATTTCTGGCGGGTCGGCCCCTACTTCTCGGTGGGAACATTATATACGTCTATAACGCAATACAACCTAACCTGACCCATCTAGACCCTCGCTTGTAATGTTTCACAGAATCCCGTTCATGTCGTCCCGTACATTTCGGCGCGGACATTATATACGTCTATAACGTTGTATATCCTATCCTAAGGCAACCTAACGTCTCGGATGTAGTATTTCCCAACATTTCTAGCGGGTCGGCGCTTACTTCTCGGTCTGAACATTATATACTTTTATAACGTAATATAATGTAACATAACCCAGCTAGACCCTCGCTGGTAATGTTTCACAGAATCCCGTCCGTGTCGTCCCGTATGTCTCGGTGCGGACATTATATACGTCTATAACGTTATATTTCCTATCCTAATGCAACCTAACAGCTCTAATGTAGTATTTTCCAACATTTCTGGCGGGTGGGCCCCTACTTCTCGGTGGGAACATTATATACGTCTATAACGTAATATAACCTAACCTAACCCAGCTAGACCCTCGCTGGTAATGTCTCACAGAAGCCCGTTCGTGCCATCCCGTACGTCTCGGTATGGACATTATATACGTTTATAACGTTATATTTCCTACCTTAAGGCAACCTAATAACTCGGACGTAGTATTTGCCAACATTCCTGGCGGGTCGGCCCCCACTTCTCGGTGGGAACATTATATACGTCCATAACGTAATTGATCCTAACCTAACCTATCTAGACCCTCGCTGGTAATGTTTTACAGAATCCCGTCCGTGTGGTCCCGTACGTCTCGGTGCGGACATTATATACGTCTATAACGTGATATTTCCTTTCCTAAGCCAACCCAACGTTTCGAATGTAGTATTTTACAACATTCCAGGCGGGACGGCCCTTACTTCTCGGTGGGAACATTATATACTTCTATAACGTAATGTAACCTAACCTAACCCAGCTAGACCTTCGCTGGTAATGTTTCACAGAATCCCGTTCGTGTCGTCCCGTACATCTCGACGCGGATATTATATACGTCTACTACGTTATATATCCTACCCTAGGGCAAATTAACATCTCGGATGTAGCATTTTCCAACATTCCTGGCGGGTCGGCCCCTACTTCTCGGTGGGCACATTATATCCGTCTATATCGTAATATAACCTAACCTAACACATCACGACCCTCGCTGGTAATGTTTTACAGAATTTCGTTCGTGTCGTCCTGTACATCTAGGTGGGGACATTATGTACGTCTACAACGTTATATATCCTAATCTAAGACAACTTAACATCTCGGATGTATTGTTTTCCAACATTCCTGGCGGGTCGGCCCCTACTGCTCTGTGGGAAAATTATAAACCTCTATAACCTAATATAACCTAACCTAACCCTGCTAGACCCTCGCTGGTAATGTTTCACAGAGTCCCGTTCGTGTCGTCCTGTACATCTCGGCGCGGACATTATACACGTCTATAATGTTATATATCCTAACCTAAGGCATCCTAACATCTCGGATGTAGTATTTTCCAACATTCCTGGCGGGTCGGACCCATCTTCTCGGTGCGAACATTATATACGTCTATAACGTAATAGATCCTAACCTAACCCATCTAGAGCCTCGCTGGCAATGTTTTACAGAATCCCGTTCGTGTGGTCCCGTACGTCTCGGTGCGGGCATTATATACGTCTATAACGTTATATATCCTAACCTAAGGCAACCTAACATCTCGATTGTAGTACTTTAAACATTCCAGGCGGGTCGGCCCGGACATCTCGGTGGGAACATTATATACGTCTATAACGTAATAGATCCTAACCTAACCCATCTAGACCCTGGCTGGTAATGTTTTACAGAATCCCGGGCATGTCGGCCCGTACTTCTCGGTGGGGTCATTATGTACGTCTACTATGTTATATATCCTAACCTAAGGCAACTTAACATCTCGGATGTAGTATTTTACAACATTCCAGGCGGGACGGCCCCTACTTCTCGGTGGGAACATTATATACTTCTATAACGTAATGTAACCTAACCTAACCCAGCTAGACCCTCGCTGGTAGTGTTTTACAGAATCCCGTTCGTGTCTACCCGTACGTCTCGGTGCGGACATTATATACATCTATAACGTTATATGTCCTATCCTAAGGCAACCTAACATCTCGGATGTAGTATTTTCCAACATTCCTGGCGGGTCGGCCCCTACTTCTCGGTGGGCACATTATATCCGTCTATATCGTAATATAACCTAACCTAACACATCACGACCCTCACTGGTAATGTTTTACAGAATTTCGTTCGTGTCGCCCTGTACATCTAGGTGGGGACATTATGTACGTCTACAACGTTATATATCCTAATCTAAGGCAACTTAATACATCCGAGATATTATTTTCCAACATTCCTAGCGGGTCGGCCCCCACTTCTCGGTGGGAACATTATATACGTCCATAACGTAATTGATCCTAACCTAACCTATCTAGACCCTCGCTGGTAATGTTTTACAGAATCCCGTCCGTGTGGTCCCGTACGTCTCGGTGCGGACATTATATACGTCTATAACGTGATATTTCCTTTCCTAAGCCAACCCAACGTTTCGAATGTAGTATTTTACAACATTCCAGGCGGGACGGCCCTTACTTCTCGGTGGGAACATTATATACTTCTATAACGTAATGTAACCTAACCTAACCCAGCTAGACCATCGCTGGTAATGTTTCACAGAATCCCGTTCGTATCGTCCCGTACATCTCGACGCGGATATTATATACGTCCTCTACGTTATATATCCTAACCTAGGGCAAATTAACATCTCGGATGTAGTATTTTCCAACATTCCTGGCGGGTCGGCCCCTACTTCTCGGTGGGCACATTATATCCGTCTATATCGTAATATAACCTAACCTAACACATCACGACCCTCGCTGGTAATGTTTTACAGAATTTCGTTCGTGTCGTCCCGTACGCCTCGGTGCGGACATTACATACGTCTATAACGTTATATTTCCTATCCTAAGGCAACCTAACATCTCGAATGTAGTATTTTCCAACATTTCTGGCGGGTCGGCCCCTACTTCTCGGTGGGAATATTATATACGTCTATAACGTAAAATAACCTAACCTAACCCAGCTAGACCCTCGCTGGTAATGTTTCACAGAATCCCGTTCGTGTCGTCCCGTACATCAGGGCGCGGACATTACATACTTCTATAACGTTATATATCCTTTCCTAAGCCAACCCAACATTTCGAATGTAGTATTTTACAACATTCCAGGCGGGACGGCCCCTACTGCTCGGTGGGAACATTAGATACGTCTATATCGTAATATAACCTAACCTAACCCATCACGACCCTCGCTGGTAATGTTTTACAGAATCCCGTTCGTGTGGTCCCGTACGTCTCGGTGCGGGCATTACATACGTCTATAACGTGATATTTCCTTTCCTAAGCCAACCCAACATTTCGAATGTAGTATTTTACAACATTCCAGGCGGGACGGCCCCTACTTCTCGGTTGGAACAACATATACTTCTATAGCGTAATGTAACCTAACCTAACCCAGCTAGACCCTCGCTGGTAATGTTTCACAGAATCCCGTTAGTGTCGTCCCGTACATCTCGACGCGGATATTATATACGTTTACTACGTTATATATCCTAACCTAAGCCAACTTAACATCTCGGTTGTAGTATTTTCCAACGTTCCTGGCGGGTTGGCCCCTACTGCTCGGTGGGCACATTATAAACGTCTATAACGTTATAGAGCCTAATCTAACCCATCTAGACCCTCGCTGGTAATGTTTCACAGAGTTTCGTTCGTGTCGTCCCGTACATCCCGGCGCACATTATATACGTCTATAACGTTATATATCCTAACCTAAGGCAACATAACATCTCGAATGTTGTATTTTACAACATTCCAGGCGGGGCGGCCACTACTTCTCGGTGGGCACATCATATACGACCATAACGTAATATAACCTAATCTGACCCATGCAGACCCTCGCTGGTAGTGTTTTACAGAATCCCGTTCGTGTCTACCCGTACATTTCGATGCGGACATTATATACGTCTATAACGTTATATTTCCTATTCTAATGCAACTTAACATCTCGAATGTAGTATTTTCCAACATTTCTGGCGGGTCGGCCCCTACTTCTCGGTGGGCACATTATATACGACCATAACGTAATATAACCTAACCTGACCCATCTAGACCCTCGCTGGTAGTGTTTTACAGAATCCCGTTCGTGTCTACCCGTACATCTCGGTGCGGACATTATATACATCTATAACGTTATATTTCCTATCCTAAGGCAACTTAACATCTCGAATGTAGTATTTTCCAACATATCTGGCGGGTCGGCCCCTACTTCTCGGTGGGAACAGTATATACGTCTACAACGTAATATAACCTAACCTAATCCAGCTAGACCCTCGCTGGTAATGTTTCACAGAATCCCGTTGGTGTCGCCCCGTTCATCTCGGCGCGGACATTATACACGTCTATAATGTTATATATCCTAACCTAAGGCATCCTAACATCTCGGATGTAGTATCTTCCAACATTTCTGGCGGGTCGGCCCCAACTTCTCGGTGGGAACATTATATACGTCTATAACGTAATAGATCCTAACCTAACCCAGCTAGACCCTCGCTGGTAATGTTTTACAGAATCCCGGGCGTGTCGGCCCGTACTTCTCGGTGGGGACATTATGTACGTCTACTACGTTATATATCCTAACCTAAGGC
This sequence comes from Xylocopa violacea, assembly GCA_963969225.1. Lineage (NCBI taxonomy): Eukaryota > Metazoa > Arthropoda > Insecta > Hymenoptera > Apidae > Xylocopa > Xylocopa violacea. Next base: position 235,319 of record CAXAJV010000532.1, on the reverse strand, counting down.
AACTTAACATCTCGGATGTAGTATTTTCCAACATTCCTGGCGGGTCGGTCCCTACTTCTCGGTGGGCACATTATATCCGTCTAAAACGTTATATTTCCTATCCGAAGGCAGCCTAACATGTCGAATGTAGTATTTTCCAACATATCTGGCGGGTCGGCCCCTACTTCTCGGTGGGAACATTATAAACCTCTATAACCTAATATGACCTAACCTAACCCTGCTAGACCCTCGCTGGTAATGTTTCACAGAGTCCCGTTCGTGTCGTCCCGTACATCCCGGCGCGGACATTATATACGTCTATAACGTTATATATCCTAACCTCAGGCAACATAACGTCTCGAATGTTGTATTTTACAACATTCCAGGCGGGGCGGCCACTACTTCTCGGTGGGCACATTATATACGACCATAACGTAATATAACCTAATCTGACCCATGAAGACCCTCGCTGGTAGTGTTTTACAGAATCCCATTCGTGTCTACCCTTACGTTTCGATGCGGACATTATATACGTCTATAACGTTATATTTCCTATTCTAATGCAACTTAACATCTCGAATGTAGTATTTTCCAACATTTCTGGCGGGTCGGCCCCTACTTCTCGGTGGGAACATTATAAACATCTATAACGTAATATAACCTAACCTAAGCCAGCTAGACCATCGCTGGTAATGTTTCACTGAGTCCCGTACGTGTCGTCCCGTACATCTCGGCGCTGACATTATACACGTCTATAATGTTATATATCCTAACCTAAGGCATCCTAACATCTCGGATGTAGTATTTTCCAACATTTCTGGCGGGTCGGCCCCTACTTCTCGGTGGGAACATTATATACGTCTATAACGTAATATAACCTAACCTAACCCAGCTAGACCCTCGCTGGTAATGTTTTACAGAATCCCGGGTGTGTCGGCCCGTACTCCTCGGTGGGGTCATTATGTACATCTACTATGTTATATACCCTAACCTAAGGCAACTTAACATTTCGGATGTAGTATTTTCCAACATTCCTGGCGGGTCGGCCCCTATTTCTCGGTGGGCACATTATATACGTCTATAACGTAATGTAACCTAACCTGACCAATCTAGAACCTCGGTGGTAGTGTTTTACAGAATCCCGTTCGTGTCTACCCGTACGTCTCGGTGCGGACATTATATACGTCTATAACGTTATATTTTCCTACCTAAGACATCCTAACATCTCGGATGTAGTATTTTCCAACATTCATGGCGGGTCGGCCGCTACTTCTCGGTGGGAACATTATGTACGTCTATAACGTAATAGATCCTAATCTAACCCAGCTAGACCCTCGCTGGTAATGTTTTACAGAATCCCGGGCGTGTCGGCCCGTACTTCTCGGTGGGGACATTATGTACGTCTACTACGTTATATATCCTAACCTAAGGCAACTTAACATCTCGGATGTAGTATTTTCCAACATTCCTGGCGGGTCGGTCCCTACTTCTCGGTGGGCACATTATATCCGTCTATATCGTAATATAACCTAACCTAACACATCACGAACCTCGCTGGTAATGTTTTACAGAATTTCGTTCGTGTCGTCCTGTACATCTAGGTGGGGTCATTATGTACGTCTACAACGTTATATATCCTAATCTAAGGCAACTTAACATCTCGGATGTATTATTTTCGAACATTCCTGGCGGGTCGGCCCCTACTTCTCGGTGGGAACTTTATATACGTCTATAACGTAATATAACCTAACCTAACCCATCTAGACCCTCGCTGGTAATGTTTCACAGAGTCCCGTTCGTGTCGTCCCGTACATCTCGGCGCGGACATTATATACGTCTATAACGTTATATATCCTAACCTAGGGCAACATAACATCTCGGATGTAGTATTTTACAACATTCCAGGCGGGACGGCCCCTACTTCTCGGTGGGAACATTATATACTTCTATAACGTAATGTAACCTAACCTAACCCAGCTAGACCCTCGCTGGTAATGTTTCACAGAATCCCGTTCGTGTCGTCCCGTACATCTCGACGCGGATATTATATACGTCTACTACGTTATATATCCTAACCTAAGGCAACTTAACATCTCGGATGTAGTATTTTCCAACATTCCTGGCGTGTCGGCCCCTACTTCTCGGTGGGGACATTATATACGACCATACCGTAATATAACCTAACCTGACCGATCTAGACCCTCGCTGGTAGTGTTTTACAGAATCCCGTTCGTGTCTACCCGTACGTCTCGGTGCGGACATTATATACATCTATAACGTTATATGTCCTATCCTAAGGCAACCTAACATCTCGGATGTAGTATTTTCCAACATTCCTGGCGGGTCGGCCCCTACTTCTCGGTGGGCACATTATATCCGTCTATATCGTAATATAACCTAACCTAACACATCACGACCCTCACTGGTAATGTTTTACAGAATTTCGTTCGTGTCGTCCTGTACATCTAGGTGGGGACATTATGTACGTCTACAACGTTATATATCCTAATCTAAGGCAACTTAATACATCCGAGATGTTATTTTCCAACATTCCTAGCGGGTCGGCCCCTACTTCTCGGTGGGAACATTATAAACCTCTATAATCTAATATAACCTAACCTAACCCTGCTAGACCCTCGCTGGTAATGTTTCACAGAGTCCCGTTCGTGTCGTCCCGTACATCTCGGCGCGGACATTATACACGTCTATAATGTTATATATCCTAACCTAAGGCATCCTAACATCTCGGATGTAGTATTTTCCAACATTTCTGGCGGGTCGGCCCCAACTTCTCGGTGGGAACATTATATACGTCTATAACGTAATAGATCCTAACCTAACCCAGCTAGACCCTCGCTGGTAATGTTTTACAGAATCCCGGGCGTGTCGGCCCGTACTCCTCGGTGGGGTCATTATGTACGTCTACTATGTTATATATCCTAACCTAAGGCAACTTAACATCTCGGATGTAGTATTTTCCAACATTCCTGGCGGGTCGGCCCCTATTTCTCGGTGGGCACATTATATACGTCTATAACGTAATGTAACCTAACCTGACCAATCTAGAACCTCGGTGGTAGTGTTTTACAGAATCCCGTTCGTGTCTACCCGTACGTCTCGGTGCGGACATTATATACGTCTATAACGTTATATTTTCCTACCTAAGACATCCTAACATCTCGGATGTAGTATTTTCCAACATTCATGGCGGGTCGGCCGCTACTTCTCGGTGGGAACATTATATACGTCTATAACGTAATAGATCCTAATCTAACCCATCTATACCCTCGCCGGTAATGTTTTACATAATCCCGTTCGTGTCGTCCCGTATGTCTCGGCGCGGACATTATATACGTCTATAACGTTATATATCCTATCCTAAGGCAACCTAACATCTCGGATGTAGTATTTTCCAACATTTCTGGCGGGTCGGCCCCTACTTCTCGGTGGGAACATTATATACGTCTATAACGTAATATAACCTAACCTAACCCAGCTAGACCCTCGCTGGTAATGTTTTACAGAATCCCGGGCGTGTCGGCCCGTACTTCTCGGTGGGGACATTATGTACGTCTACTACGTTATATATCCTAACCTAAGGCAACTTAACATCTCGGATGTAGTATTTTCCAACATTCCTGGCGTGTCGGCCCCTACTTCTCGGTGGGGACATTATATACGACCATAACGTAATATAACCTAACCTGACCGATCTAGACCCTCGCTGGTAGTGTTTTACAGAATCCCGTTCGTGTCTACCCGTACGTCTCGGTGCGGACATTATATACATCTATAACGTTATATGTCCTATCCTAAGGCAACCTAACATCTCGGATGTAGTATTTTCCAACATTCCTGGCGGGTCGGCCCCTACTTCTCGGTGGGCACATTATATCCGTCTATATCGTAATATAACCTAACCTAACACATCACGACCCTCACTGGTAATGTTTCACAGAGTCCCGTTCGTGTCGTCCCGTACATCTCGGCGCGGACATTATATACGTCTATAACGTTATATATCCTAACCTAAGGCAACATAACATCTCGGATGTAGTATTTTACAACATTCCAGGCGGGACGGCCCCTACTTCTCGGTGGGAACATTATATACTTCTATAACGTAATGTAACCTAACCTAACCCAGCTAGACCCTCGCTGGTAATGTTTCACAGAATCCCGTTCGTGTCGTCCCGTACATCTCGACGCGGATATTATATACGTCTACTACGTTATATATCCTAACCTAAGGCAACTTAACATCTCGGATGTAGTATTTTCCAACATTCCTGGCGTGTCGGCCCCTACTTCTCGGTGGGGACATTATATACGACCATAACGTAATATAACCTAACCTGACCGATCTAAACCCTCGCTGGTAGTGTTTTACAGAATCCCGTTCGTGTCTACCCGTACGTCTCGGTGCGGACATTATATACATCTATAACGTTATATGTCCTATCCTAAGGCAACCTAACATCTCGGATGTAGTATTTTCCAACATTCCTGGCGGGTCGGCCCCTACTTCTCGGTGGGCACATTATATCCGTCTATATCGTAATATAACCTAACCTAACACATCACGACCCTCACTGGTAATGTTTTACAGAATTTCGTTCGTGTCGTCCTGTACATCTAGGTGGGGACATTATGTACGTCTACAACGTTATATATCCTAATCTAAGGCAACTTAATACATCCGAGATGTTATTTTCCAACATTCCTAGCGGTTCGGCCCCTACTTCTCGGTGGGAACATTATAAACCTCTATAACCTAATATAACCTAACCTAACCCTGCTAGACCCTCGCTGGTAATGTTTTACAGAATCCCGGGCGTGTCGGCCCGTACTTCTCGGTGGGGACATTATGTACGTCTACTACGTTATATATCCTAACCTAAGGCAACTTAACATCTCGGATGTAGTATTTTCCAACATTCCTGGCGGGTCGGTCCCTACTTCTCGGTGGGCACATTATATCCGTCTATATCGTAATATAACCTAACCTAACACATCACGACCCTCGCTGGTAATGTTTTACAGAATTTCGTTCGTGTCGTCCTGTACATCTAGGTGGGGTCATTATGTACGTCTACAACGTTATATATCCTAATCTAAGGCAACTTAACATCTCGGATGTATTATTTTCCAACATTCCTGGCGGGTCGGCCCCTACTTCTCGGTGGGAACTTTATATACGTGTATAACGTAATATAACCTAACCTAACCCATCTAGACCCTCGCTGGTAATGTTTCACAGAGTCCCGTTCGTGTCGTCCCGTACATCTCGGCGCGGACATTATATACGTCTATAACGTTATATATCCTAACCTAAGGCAACATAACATCTCGGATGTAGTATTTTACAACATTCCAGGCGGGACGGCCCCTACTTCTCGGTGGGAACATTATATACTTCTATAACGTAATGTAACCTAACCTAACCCAGCTAGACCCTCGCTGGTAATGTTTCACAGAATCCCGTTCGTGTCGTCCCGTACATCTCGACCCGGATATTATATACGTCTACTACGTTATATATCCTAACCTAAGGCAACTTAACATCTCGGATGTAGTATTTTCCAACATTCCTGGCGTGTCGGCCCCTACTTCTCGGTGGGGACATTATATACGACCATAACGTAATATAACCTAACCTGACCGATCTAGACCCTCGCTGGTAGTGTTTTACAGAATCCCGTTCGTGTCTACCCGTACTTCTCGGTGCGGACATTATATACATCTATAACGTTATATGTCCTATCCTAAGGCAACCTAACATCTCGGATGTAGTATTTTCCAACATTCCTGGCGGGTCGGCCCCTACTTCTCGGTGGGCACATTATATCCGTCTATATCGTAATATAACCTAACCTAACACATCACGACCCTCACTGGTAATGTTTTACAGAATTTCGTTCGTGTCGTCCTGTACATCTAGGTGGGGACATTATGTACGTCTACAACGTTATATATCCTAATCTAAGGCAACTTAATACATCCGAGATATTATTTTCCGACATTCCTAGCGGGTCGGCCCCTACTTCTCGGTGGGAACATTATAAACCTCTATAACCTAATATAACCTAACCTAACCCTGCTAGACCCTCGCTGGTAATGTTTCACAGAGTCCCGTTCGTGTCGTCCCGTACATCTCGGCGCGGACATTATACACGTCTATAATGTTACATATCCTAACCTAAGGCATCCTAACATCTCGGATGTAGTATTTTCCAACATTTCTGGCCTGTCGGCCCCAACTTCTCGGTGGGAACATTATATACGTCTATAACGTAATAGATCCTAACCTAACCCAGCTAGACCCTCGCTGGTAATGTTTTACAGAATCCCGGGCGTGTCGGCCCGTACTCCTCCGTGGGGTCATTATGTACGTCTACTATGTTATATATCCTAACCTAAGGCAACTTAACATCTCGGATGTAGTATTTTCCAACATTCCTGGCGGGTCGGCCCCTATTTCTCGGTGGGCACATTATATACGTCTATAACGTAATGTAACCTAACCTGGCCAATCTAGAACCTCGGTGGTAGTGTTTTACAGAATCCCGTTCGTGTCTACCGGTACGTCTCGGTGCGGACATTATATACGGCTACTACGTTATATATCCTAACCTAAGGCAACTTAACATCTCCGATGTAGTATTTTCCAACATTCCTGGCGTGTCGGCCCCTACTTCTCGGTGGGGACATTATATACGACCATAACGTAATATAACCTAACCTGACCCATCTAGACCCTCGCTGGTAGTGTTTTACAGAATCCTGTTCGTGTCTACCCGTACGTCTCGGTGCGGACATTATATACATCTATAACGTTATATTTCCTATCCTAAGGCAACTTAACATCTCGAATGTAGTATTTTCCAACATATCTGGCGGGTCGGCCCCTACTTCTCGGTGGGAACAGTATATACGTCTACAACGTAATATAACCTAACCCAATCCAGCTAGACCCTCGCTGGTAATGTTTCACAGAATCCCGTTGGTGTCGCCCCGTTCATCTCGGCGCGGACATTATATTCGTCTATAACGTTATATATCCTATCCTAAGGCAACCTAACATCTCGGATGTAGTATTTTCCAACATTTCTGGCGGTTCGGCCCCTACTGCTCGGTGGGAACATTAGATACGTCTATATCGTAATATAACCTAACCTAAACCATCACGACCCTCGCTGGTAATGTTTTACAGAATCCCGTTCGTGTGGTCCCGTACGTCTCGGTGCGGGCATTACATACGTCTATAACGTGATATTTCCTTTCCTAAGCCAACCCAACATTTCGAATGTAGTATTTTACAACACTCCAGGCGGGACGGCCCCTACTTCCCGGTTGGAATAACATATACTTCTATAACGTAATGTAACCTAACCTAACCCAGCTAGACCCTCGCTGGTAATGTTTCACAGAATCCCGTTAGTGTCGTCCCGTACATCTCGACGCGGATATTATATACGTCTACTACGTTATATATCCTAACCTAAGGCAACTTAACATCTCGGATGTAGTATTTTCCAACATTCCTGGCGTGTCGGCCCCTACTTCTCGGTGGGGACATTATATACGACCATAACGTAATATAACCTAACCTGACCCATCTAGACCCTCGCTGGTAGTGTTTTACAGAATCCCGTTCGTGTCTACCCGTACGTCTCGGTGCGGACATTATATACATCTATAACGTTATATATCCTATCCTAAGGCAACCTAACATCTCGGATGTATTATTTTCCAACATTCCTGGCGGGTCGGCCCCTACTTCTCGGTGGGCACATTATATCCGTCTATATCGTAATATAACCTAACCTAACACATCACGACCCTCACTGGTAATGTTTTACAGAATTTCGTTCGTGTCGTCCTGTACATCTAGGTGGGGACATTATGTACGTCTACAACGTTATATATGCTTATCTAAGGCAACTTAATACATCCGAGATGTTATTTTCCAACATTCCTAGCGGGTCGGCCCCTACTTCTCGGTGGGAACATTATAAACCTCTATAACCTAATATAACCTAACCTAACCCTGATAGACCCTCGCTGGTAATGTTTCACAGAGTCCCGTTCGTGTCGCCCCGTACATCTCGGCGCGGACATTATACACGTCTATAATGTTATATATCCTAACCTAAGGCATCCTAACATCTCGGATGTAGTATTTTCCAACATATCTGGCGGGTCGGCCCCTACTTCTCGGTGGGAACATTATAAACCTCTATAACCTAATATAACCTAACCTAACCCTGCTAGACCCTCGCTGGTAATGTTTCACAGAGTCCCGTTCGTGTCGTCCCGTACATCTCGGCGCGGACATTATACACGTCTATAATGTTATATATCCTAACCTAACCCATCTCGACCCTCGCTGGTAATGTTTTGCAGAATCCCGTTCGTGTCGTCCCGTACGTCTCGGTGCGGACATTACATACGTCTATAACGTTATATTTCCTATCCTAAGGCAACCTAACATCTCGAATGTAGTATTTTCCAACATTTCTGGCGGGTCGGCCCCTACTTCTCGGTGGGAACATTATATACGTCTATAACGTAATATAACCTAACCTAAACCAGCTAGACCCTCGCTGGTAATGTTTCACAGAAACCCGTTCGTGTCGTCCCGTACATCACGGCGCGGACATTATATACTTCTATAACGTTATATATCCTATCCTAAGGCAACCTAACATCTCGGATGTATTATTTTCCAACATTCCTGGCGGGTCGGCCCCTACTTCTCGGTGCGAACATTATATACATCTATAACGTAGTAGATCCTAACCTAACCCATCTAGAGCCTCGCTGGTAATGTTTTACAGAATCCAGTTCGTGTCGCCCCGTACGTCTCGGTGCGGGCATCATATACGTCTATAACGTTATATTTCCTATCCTAAGGCAACCTACCATCTCGAATGTAGTATTTTCCAACATATCTGGCGGGTCGGCCCCTACTTCTCGGTGGGAACAGTATATACGTCTACAACGTAATATAACCTAACCTAATCCAGCTAGACCCTCGCTGGTAATGTTTCACAGAATCCCGTTCGTGTCGTCCCGTACATCTCGACGCGGATATTATATACGTCTACTACGTTATATATCCCAACCTAAGGCAACTTAACATCTCGGATGTAGTATTTTCCAACATTTCTGGCGGGTCGGCCCCTACTTCTCGGTGAGAACATTATATACGACCATAACGTAATATAACCTAACCTGACCCATCTAGACCCTCGCTGGTAGCGTATTACAGAATCCTGTTCGTGTCTACCCGTACGTCTCGGTGCGGATATTATATACATCTATAACGTTATATTTCCTATCCTAAGGCAACTTAACATCTCGAATGTAGTATTTTCCAACATTTCTGGCGGGTCGGCCTCTACATCTCGGTGGGAACATTATATACGTCTCGAACGTAATAGACCCTAACCTAACCCATCTAGACCCTCGCTGGTAATGTTTTACAGAATCCCTGGGCGTGTCGGTCCGTACTTCTCGGTGTGGTCATTATGTACGTCTACTATGTTATATATCCTAACCTAAGGCAACTTAACATCTCGGATGTAGTATTTTCCAACACTCCTGGCGGGTCGGCCCCTATTTCTCGGTGGGCACATTATATACGTCTATAACGTAATATAACCTAACCTGACCAATCTAGAACCTCGGTGGTAGTGTTTTACAGAATCCCTTTCGTGTCGTCCCGTACGTCTCGGTGCGGACATTATATACGTTTATAACGTTATATATCCTAACCTAAGGCAACCTAACATCTCGGATGTAGTATTTTCCAACATTCCTGGCGTTTCGGACCCTACTTCTCGGTGTGGACATTATATACGACCATAACGTAATATAACCTAACCTGACCGATCTAGACCCTCGCTGGTGGTGTTTTACAGAATCCCGTTCGTGTCTACCCGTACGTCTCGGTGCGGACATTATATACATCTATAACGTTATATGTCCTATCCTAAGGCAACCTAACATCTCGGATGTAGTATTTTCCAACATTCCTGGCGGGTCGGCCCCTACTTCTCGGTGGGCACATTATATCCGTCTATATCGTAATATAACCTAACCTAACACATCACGACCCTCACTGGTAATGTTTTACAGAATTTCGTTCGTGTCGTCCTGTACATCTAGGTGGGGACATTATGTACGTCTACAACGTTATATATCCTAATCTAAGGCAACTTAATACATCCGAGATGTTATTTTCCAACATTCCTAGCGGGTCGGCCCCTACTTCTCGGTGGGAACATTATAAACCTCTATAACCTAATATAACCTAACCTAACCCTGCTAGACCCTCGCTGGTAATGTTTCACAGAGTCCCGTTCGTGTCGTCCCGTACATCTCGGCGCGGACATTATACACGTCTATAATGTTATATATCCTAACCTAAGGCATCCTAACATCTCGGATGTAGTATTTTCCAACATTTCTGGCCTGTCGGCCCCAACTTCTCGGTGGGAACATTATATACGTCTATAACGTAATAGATCCTAACCTAACCCAGCTAGACCCTCGCTGGTAATGTTTTACAGAATCCCGGGCGTGTCGGCCCGTACTCCTCCGTGGGGTCATTATGTACGTCTACTATGTTATATATCCTAACCTAAGGCAACTTAACATCTCGGATGTAGTATTTTCCAACATTCCTGGCGGGTCGGCCCCTATTTCTCGGTGGGCACATTATATACGTCTATAACGTAATGTAACCTAACCTGACCAATCTAGAACCTCGGTGGTAGTGTTTTACAGAATCCCGTTCGTGTCTACCGGTACGTCTCGGTGCGGACATTATATACGGCTACTACGTTATATATCCTAACCTAAGGCAACTTAACATCTCCGATGTAGTATTTTCCAACATTCCTGGCGTGTCGGCCCCTACTTCTCGGTGGGGTCATTATATACGACCATAACGTAATATAACCTAACCTGACCCATCTAGACCCTCGCTTGTAGTGTTTTACAGAATCCCGTTCGTGTCTACCCGTACGTCTCGTTGCGGACACTATATACATCTATAACGTTATATATCCTATCTTAAGGCAACCTAACATCTCGGATGTAGTATTTTCCAACATTCCTGGCGGGTCGGCCGTACTTCTCGGTGGGCACATTATATCCGCCTATATCGTAATATAACCTAACCTAACACATCACGACCCTCACTGGTAATGTTTTACAGAATTTCGTTCGTGTCGTCCTGTACATCTAGGTGGGGACATTATGTACGTCTAAACCTTATATTTCCTATCCTAAGCCAGCCTAACATCTCGAATGTAGTATTTTCCAACATTTCTGGCGGGTCGCCCCTACTTCTCGGTGGGCACATTATATACGACCATAACGTAATATAACCTAACCTGACCCATCTAGACCCTCGCTGGTAGTGTTTTACAGAATCCCGTTCGTGTCTACCCGTACGTCTCGGTGCGGACATTATATACGTCTATAACGTTATATATCCTAACCTAAGGCAACATAACATCTCGGATGTAGTATTTTCCAACATTCCTGGCGGGTCGGCCCCTACTTCTCGGTGGGCACATTATATCCGTCTATATCGTAATATAACCTAACCTAACACATCACGACCCTCACTGGTAATGTTTTACAGAATTTCGTTCGTGTCGTCCTGTACATCTAGGTGGGGACATTATGTACGTCTACAACGTTATATATCCTAATCTAAGGCAACTTAATACATCCGAGATGTTATTTTCCAACATTCCTAGCGGTTCGGCCCCTACTTCTCGGTGGGAACATTATAAACCTCTATAACCTAATATAACCTAACCTAACCCTGCTAGACCCTCGCTGGTAATGTTTTACAGAATCCCGGGCGTGTCGGCCCGTACTTCTCGGTGGGGACATTATGTACGTCTACTACGTTATATATCCTAACCTAAGGCAACTTAACATCTCGGATGTAGTATTTTCCAACATTCCTGGCGGGTCGGTCCCTACTTCTCGGTGGGCACATTATATCCGTCTATATCGTAATATAACCTAACCTAACACATCACGACCCTCGCTGGTAATGTTTTACAGAATTTCGTTCGTGTCGTCCTGTACATCTAGGTGGGGTCATTATGTACGTCTACAACGTTATATATCCTAATCTAAGGCAACTTAACATCTCGGATGTATTATTTTCCAACATTCCTGGCGGGTCGGCCCCTACTTCTCGGTGGGAACTTTATATACGTGTATAACGTAATATAACCTAACCTAACCCATCTAGACCCTCGCTGGTAATGTTTCACAGAGTCCCGTTCGTGTCGTCCCGTACATCTCGGCGCGGACATTATATACGTCTATAACGTTATATATCCTAACCTAAGGCAACATAACATCTCGGATGTAGTATTTTACAACATTCCAGGCGGGACGGCCCCTACTTCTCGGTGGGAACATTATATACTTCTATAACGTAATGTAACCTAACCTAACCCAGCTAGACCCTCGCTGGTAATGTTTCACAGAATCCCGTTCGTGTCGTCCCGTACATCTCGACCCGGATATTATATACGTCTACTACGTTATATATCCTAACCTAACGCAACTTAACATCTCGGATGTAGTATTTTCCAACATTCCTGGCGTGTCGGCCCCTACTTCTCGGTGGGGACATTATATACGACCATAACGTAATATAACCTAACCTGACCGATCTAGACCCTCGCTGGTAGTGTTTTACAGAATCCCGTTCGTGTCTACCCGTACTTCTCGGTGCGGACATTATATACATCTATAACGTTATATGTCCTATCCTAAGGCAACCTAACATCTCGGATGTAGTATTTTCCAACATTCCTGGCGGGTCGGCCCCTACTTCTCGGTGGGCACATTATATCCGTCTATATCGTAATATAACCTAACCTAACACATCACGACCCTCACTGGTAATGTTTTACAGAATTTCGTTCGTGTCGTCCTGTACATCTAGGTGGGGACATTATGTACGTCTACAACGTTATATATCCTAATCTAAGGCAACTTAATACATCCGAGATATTATTTTCCGACATTCCTAGCGGGTCGGCCCCTACTTCTCGGTGGGAACATTATAAACCTCTATAACCTAATATAACCTAACCTAACCCTGCTAGACCCTCGCTGGTAATGTTTCACAGAGTCCCGTTCGTGTCGTCCCGTACATCTCGGCGCGGACATTATACACGTCTATAATGTTACATATCCTAACCTAAGGCATCCTAACATCTCGGATGTAGTATTTTCCAACATTTCTGGCCTGTCGGCCCCAACTTCTCGGTGGGAACATTATATACGTCTATAACGTAATAGATCCTAACCTAACCCAGCTAGACCCTCGCTGGTAATGTTTTACAGAATCCCGGGCGTGTCGGCCCGTACTCCTCCGTGGGGTCATTATGTACGTCTACTATGTTATATATCCTAACCTAAGGCAACTTAACATCTCGGATGTAGTATTTTCCAACATTCCTGGCGGGTCGGCCCCTATTTCTCGGTGGGCACATTATATACGTCTATAACGTAATGTAACCTAACCTGGCCAATCTAGAACCTCGGTGGTAGTGTTTTACAGAATCCCGTTCGTGTCTACCGGTACGTCTCGGTGCGGACATTATATACGGCTACTACGTTATATATCCTAACCTAAGGCAACTTAACATCTCCGATGTAGTATTTTCCAACATTCCTGGCGTGTCGGCCCCTACTTCTCGGTGGGGACATTATATACGACCATAACGTAATATAACCTAACCTGACCCATCTAGACCCTCGCTGGTAGTGTTTTACAGAATCCTGTTCGTGTCTACCCGTACGTCTCGGTGCGGACATTATATACATCTATAACGTTATATTTCCTATCCTAAGGCAACTTAACATCTCGAATGTAGTATTTTCCAACATATCTGGCGGGTCGGCCCCTACTTCTCGGTGGGAACAGTATATACGTCTACAACGTAATATAACCTAACCCAATCCAGCTAGACCCTCGCTGGTAATGTTTCACAGAATCCCGTTGGTGTCGCCCCGTTCATCTCGGCGCGGACATTATATTCGTCTATAACGTTATATATCCTATCCTAAGGCAACCTAACATCTCGGATGTAGTATTTTCCAACATTTCTGGCGGTTCGGCCCCTACTGCTCGGTGGGAACATTAGATACGTCTATATCGTAATATAACCTAACCTAAACCATCACGACCCTCGCTGGTAATGTTTTACAGAATCCCGTTCGTGTGGTCCCGTACGTCTCGGTGCGGGCATTACATACGTCTATAACGTGATATTTCCTTTCCTAAGCCAACCCAACATTTCGAATGTAGTATTTTACAACACTCCAGGCGGGACGGCCCCTACTTCCCGGTTGGAATAACATATACTTCTATAACGTAATGTAACCTAACCTAACCCAGCTAGACCCTCGCTGGTAATGTTTCACAGAATCCCGTTAGTGTCGTCCCGTACATCTCGACGCGGATATTATATACGTCTACTACGTTATATATCCTAACCTAAGGCAACTTAACATCTCGGATGTAGTATTTTCCAACATTCCTGGCGTGTCGGCCCCTACTTCTCGGTGGGGACATTATATACGACCATAACGTAATATAACCTAACCTGACCCATCTAGACCCTCGCTGGTAGTGTTTTACAGAATCCCGTTCGTGTCTACCCGTACGTCTCGGTGCGGACATTATATACATCTATAACGTTATATATCCTATCCTAAGGCAACCTAACATCTCGGATGTATTATTTTCCAACATTCCTGGCGGGTCGGCCCCTACTTCTCGGTGGGCACATTATATCCGTCTATATCGTAATATAACCTAACCTAACACATCACGACCCTCACTGGTAATGTTTTACAGAATTTCGTTCGTGTCGTCCTGTACATCTAGGTGGGGACATTATGTACGTCTACAACGTTATATATGCTTATCTAAGGCAACTTAATACATCCGAGATGTTATTTTCCAACATTCCTAGCGGGTCGGCCCCTACTTCTCGGTGGGAACATTATAAACCTCTATAACCTAATATAACCTAACCTAACCCTGATAGACCCTCGCTGGTAATGTTTCACAGAGTCCCGTTCGTGTCGCCCCGTACATCTCGGCGCGGACATTATACACGTCTATAATGTTATATATCCTAACCTAAGGCATCCTAACATCTCGGATGTAGTATTTTCCAACATATCTGGCGGGTCGGCCCCTACTTCTCGGTGGGAACATTATAAACCTCTATAACCTAATATAACCTAACCTAACCCTGCTAGACCCTCGCTGGTAATGTTTCACAGAGTCCCGTTCGTGTCGTCCCGTACATCTCGGCGCGGACATTATACACGTCTATAATGTTATATATCCTAACCTAACCCATCTCGACCCTCGCTGGTAATGTTTTGCAGAATCCCGTTCGTGTCGTCCCGTACGTCTCGGTGCGGACATTACATACGTCTATAACGTTATATTTCCTATCCTAAGGCAACCTAACATCTCGAATGTAGTATTTTCCAACATTTCTGGCGGGTCGGCCCCTACTTCTCGGTGGGAACATTATATACGTCTATAACGTAATATAACCTAACCTAAACCAGCTAGACCCTCGCTGGTAATGTTTCACAGAAACCCGTTCGTGTCGTCCCGTACATCACGGCGCGGACATTATATACTTCTATAACGTTATATATCCTATCCTAAGGCAACCTAACATCTCGGATGTATTATTTTCCAACATTCCTGGCGGGTCGGCCCCTACTTCTCGGTGCGAACATTATATACATCTATAACGTAGTAGATCCTAACCTAACCCATCTAGAGCCTCGCTGGTAATGTTTTACAGAATCCAGTTCGTGTCGCCCCGTACGTCTCGGTGCGGGCATCATATACGTCTATAACGTTATATTTCCTATCCTAAGGCAACCTACCATCTCGAATGTAGTATTTTCCAACATATCTGGCGGGTCGGCCCCTACTTCTCGGTGGGAACAGTATATACGTCTACAACGTAATATAACCTAACCTAATCCAGCTAGACCCTCGCTGGTAATGTTTCACAGAATCCCGTTCGTGTCGTCCCGTACATCTCGACGCGGATATTATATACGTCTACTACGTTATATATCCCAACCTAAGGCAACTTAACATCTCGGATGTAGTATTTTCCAACATTTCTGGCGGGTCGGCCCCTACTTCTCGGTGAGAACATTATATACGACCATAACGTAATATAACCTAACCTGACCCATCTAGACCCTCGCTGGTAGCGTATTACAGAATCCTGTTCGTGTCTACCCGTACGTCTCGGTGCGGATATTATATACATCTATAACGTTATATTTCCTATCCTAAGGCAACTTAACATCTCGAATGTAGTATTTTCCAACATTTCTGGCGGGTCGGCCTCTACATCTCGGTGGGAACATTATATACGTCTAGAACGTAATAGACCCTAACCTAACCCATCTAGACCCTCGCTGGTAATGTTTTACAGAATCCCTGGGCGTGTCGGTCCGTACTTCTCGGTGTGGTCATTATGTACGTCTACTATGTTATATATCCTAACCTAAGGCAACTTAACATCTCGGATGTAGTATTTTCCAACACTCCTGGCGGGTCGGCCCCTATTTCTCGGTGGGCACATTATATACGTCTATAACGTAATATAACCTAACCTGACCAATCTAGAACCTCGGTGGTAGTGTTTTACAGAATCCCTTTCGTGTCGTCCCGTACGTCTCGGTGCGGACATTATATACGTTTATAACGTTATATATCCTAACCTAAGGCAACCTAACATCTCGGATGTAGTATTTTCCAACATTCCTGGCGTTTCGGACCCTACTTCTCGGTGTGGACATTATATACGACCATAACGTAATATAACCTAACCTGACCGATCTAGACCCTCGCTGGTGGTGTTTTACAGAATCCCGTTCGTGTCTACCCGTACGTCTCGGTGCGGACATTATATACATCTATAACGTTATATGTCCTATCCTAAGGCAACCTAACATCTCGGATGTAGTATTTTCCAACATTCCTGGCGGGTCGGCCCCTACTTCTCGGTGGGCACATTATATCCGTCTATATCGTAATATAACCTAACCTAACACATCACGACCCTCACTGGTAATGTTTTACAGAATTTCGTTCGTGTCGTCCTGTACATCTAGGTGGGGACATTATGTACGTCTACAACGTTATATATCCTAATCTAAGGCAACTTAATACATCCGAGATGTTATATTCCAACATTCCTAGCGGGTCGGCCCCTACTTCTCGGTGGGAACATTATAAACCTCTATAACCTAATATAACCTAACCTAACCCTGCTAGACCCTCGCTGGTAATGTTTCACAGAGTCCCGTTCGTGTCGTCCCGTACATCTCGGCGCGGACATTATACACGTCTATAATGTTATATATCCTAACCTAAGGCATCCTAACATCTCGGATGTAGTATTTTCCAACATTTCTGGCCTGTCGGCCCCAACTTCTCGGTGGGAACATTATATACGTCTATAACGTAATAGATCCTAACCTAACCCAGCTAGACCCTCGCTGGTAATGTTTTACAGAATCCCGGGCGTGTCGGCCCGTACTCCTCCGTGGGGTCATTATGTACGTCTACTATGTTATATATCCTAACCTAAGGCAACTTAACATCTCGGATGTAGTATTTTCCAACATTCCTGGCGGGTCGGCCCCTATTTCTCGGTGGGCACATTATATACGTCTATAACGTAATGTAACCTAACCTGACCAATCGAGAACCTCGGTGGTAGTGTTTTACAGAATCCCGTTCGTGTCTACCGGTACGTCTCGGTGCGGACATTATATACGGCTACTACGTTATATATCCTAACCTAAGGCAACTTAACATCTCCGATGTAGTATTTTCCAACATTCCTGGCGTGTCGGCCCCTACTTCTCGGTGGGGTCATTATATACGACCATAACGTAATATAACCTAACCTGACCCATCTAGACCCTCGCTTGTAGTGTTTTACAGAATCCCGTTCGTGTCTACCCGTACGTCTCGTTGCGGACACTATATACATCTATAACGTTATATATCCTATCTTAAGGCAACCTAACATCTCGGATGTAGTATTTTCCAACATTCCTGGCGGGTCGGCCGTACTTCTCGGTGGGCACATTATATCCGCCTATATCGTAATATAACCTAACCTAACACATCACGACCCTCACTGGTAATGTTTTACAGAATTTCGTTCGTGTCGTCCTGTACATCTAGGTGGGGACATTATGTACGTCTAAACCTTATATTTCCTATCCTAAGCCAGCCTAACATCTCGAATGTAGTATTTTCCAACATTTCTGGCGGGTCGCCCCTACTTCTCGGTGGGCACATTATATACGACCATAACGTAATATAACCTAACCTGACCCATCTAGACCCTCGCTGGTAGTGTTTTACAGAATCCCGTTCGTGTCTACCCGTACGTCTCGGTGCGGACATTATATACATCTATAACGTTATATGTCCTATCCTAAGGCAACCTAACATCTCGGATGTAGTATTTTCCAACATTCCTGGCGGGTCGGCCCCTACTTCTCGGTGGGCACATTATATCCGTCTATATCGTAATATAACCTAACCTAACACATCACGACCCTCACTGGTAATGTTTTACAGAATTTCGTTCGTGTCGTCCTGTACATCTAGGTGGGGACATTATGTACGTCTACAACGTTATATATGCTTATCTAAGGCAACTTAATACATCCGAGATGTTATTTTCCAACATATCTGGCGGGTCGGCACCTACTTCTCGGTGGGAACATTATAAACCTCTATAACCTAATATAACCTAACCTAACCCTGCTAGACCCTCGCTGGTAATGTTTCACAGAGTCCCGTTCGTGTCGTCCCGTACATCTCGGCGCGGACATTATACACGTCTACTACGTTATATATCCTAACCTAAGGCAACTTAACATCTCGGATGTAGTATTTTCCAACATTCCTAGCGTGTCGGCCCCTACTTCTCGGTGGGGACATTATATACGACCATAACGTAATATAACCTAACCTGACCCATCTAGACCCTCGCTGGTAGTGTTTTACAGAATCCCGTTCGTGTCTACCCGTGCGTCTCGGTGCGGACATTATATACATCTATAACGTTATATATCCTACCCTAAGGCAACCTAACATCTCGGATGTATTATTTTCCAACATTCCTGGCGGGTCGGCCCCTACTTCTCGGTGGGCACATTATATCCGTCTATATCGTAATATAACCTAACCTAACACATCACGACCCTCACTGGTAATGTTTTACAGAATTTCGTTCGTGTCGTCCTGTACATCTAGGTGGGGACATTATGTACGTCTACAACGTTATATATGCTTATCTAAGGCAACTTAATACATCCGAGATGTTATTTTCCAACATTCCTAGCGGGTCGGCCCCTACTTCTCGGTGGGAACGTTATAAACCTCTATAACCTAATATAACCTAACCTAACCCTGATAGACCCTCGCTGGTAATGTTTCACAGAGTCCCGTTCGTGTCGCCCCGTACATCTCGGCGCGGACATTATACACGTCTATAATGTTATATATCCTAACCTAAGGCATCCTAACATCTCGGATGTAGTATTTTCCAACATTTCTGGCGGGTCGGCCCCTACTTCTCTGTGGGAACATTATATACGTCTAAAACGTTATATTTCCTATCCGAAGGCAGCCTAACATCTCGAATGTAGTATTTTCCAACATATCTGGCGGGTCGGCCCCTACTTCTCGGTGGGAACATTATAAACCTCTATAACCTAATATAACCTAACCTAACCCTGCTAGACCCTCGCTGGTAATGTTTCACAGAGTCCCGTTCGTGTCGTCCCGTACATCTCGGCGCGGACATTATACACGTCTATAATGTTATATATCCTAACCTAACCCATCTCGACCCTCGCTGGTAATGTTTTGCAGAATCCCGTTCGTGTCGTCCCGTACGTCTCGGTGCGGACATTACATACGTCTATAACGTTATATTTCCTATCCTAAGGCAACCTAACATCTCGAATGTAGTATTTTCCAACATTTCTGGCGGGTCGGCCCCTACTTCTCGGTGGGAACATTATATACGTCTATAACGTAATATAACCTAACCTAAACCAGCTAGACCCTCGCTGGTAGTGTTTCACAGAAACCCGTTCGTGTCGTCCCGTACATCACGGCGCGGACATTACATACTTCTATAACGTTATATATCCTATCCTAAGGCAACCTAACATCTCGGATGTATTATTTTCCAACATTCCTGGCGGGTCGGCCCCTACTTCTCGGTGCGAACATTATATACATCTATAACGTAGTAGATCCTAACCTAACCCGTCTAGAGCCTCGCTGGTAATGTTTTACAGAATCCAGTTCGTGTCGCCCCGTACGTCTCGGTGCGGGCATTATATACGTCTATAACGTTATATTTCCTATCCTAAGGCAACCTACCATCTCGAATGTAGTATTTTCCAACATATCTGGCGGGTCGGCCCCTACTTCTCGGTGGGAACAGTATATACGTCTACAACGTAATATAACCTAACCTAATCCAGCTAGACCCTCGCTGGTAATGTTTCACAGAATCCCGTTCGTGTCGTCCCGTACATCTCGACGCGGATATTATATACGTCTACTACGTTATATATCCTAACCTAAGGCAACTTAACATCTCGGATGTAGTATTTTCCAACATTTCTGGCGGGTCGGCCCATACTTCTCGGTGGGAACATTATATACGACCATAACGTAATATAACCTAACCTGACCCATCTAGACCCTCGCTGGTAGCGTATTACAGAATCCTGTTCGTGTCTACCCGTACGTCTCGGTGCGGATATTATATACATCTATAACGTTATATTTCCTATCCTAAGGCAACTTAACATCTCGAATGTAGTATTTTCCAACATTTCTGGCGGGTCGGCCCCTACATCTCGGTGGGAACATTATATACGTCTAGAACGTAATAGACCCTAACCTAACCCATCTAGACCCTCGCTGGTAATGTTTTACAGAATCCCTGGGCGTGTCGGTCCGTACTTCTCGGTGTGGTCATTATGTACGTCTACTATGTTATATATCCTAACCTAAGGCAACTTTACATCTCGGATGTAGTATTTTCCAACACTCCTGGCGGGTCGGCCCCTATTTCTCGGTGGGCACATTATATACGTCTATAACGTAATATAACCTAACCTGACCAATCTAGAACCTCGGTGGTAGTGTTTTACAGAATCCCTTTCGTGTCGTCCCGTACGTCTCGGTGCGGACATTATATACGTTTATAACGTTATATATCCTAACCTAAGGCAACCTAACATCTCGGATGTAGTATTTTCCAACATTCCTGGCGTTTCGGCCCCTACTTCTCGGTGTGGACATTATATACGACCATAACGTAATATAACCTAACCTGACCGATCTAGACCCTCGCTGGTGGTGTTTTACAGAATCCCGTTCGTGTCTACCCGTACGTCTCGGTGCGGACATTATATACATCTATAACGTTATATGTCCTATCCTAAGGCAACCTAACATCTCGGATGTAGTATTTTCCAACATTCCTGGCGGGTCGGCCCCTACTTCTCGGTGGGCACATTATATCCGTCTATATCGTAATATAACCTAACCTAACACATCACGACCCTCACTGGTAATGTTTTACAGAATTTCGTTCGTGTCGTCCTGTACATCTAGGTGGGGACATTATGTACGTCTACAACGTTATATATCCTAATCTAAGGCAACTTAATACATCCGAGATGTTATTTTCCAACATTCCTAGCGGGTCGGCCCCTACTTCTCGGTGGGAACATTATAAACCTCTATAACCTAATATAACCTAACCTAACCCTGCTAGACCCTCGCTGGTAATGTTTCACAGAGTCCCGTTCGTGTCGTCCCGTACATCTCGGCGCGGACATTATACACGTCTATAATGTTATATATCCTAACCTAAGGCATCCTAACATCTCGGATGTAGTATTTTCCAACATTTCTGGCCTGTCGGCCCCAACTTCTCGGTGGGAACATTATATACGTCTATAACGTAATAGATCCTAACCTAACCCAGCTAGACCCTCGCTGGTAATGTTTTACAGAATCCCGGGCGTGTCGGCCCGTACTCCTCCGTGGGGTCATTATGTACGTCTACTATGTTATATATCCTAACCTAAGGCAACTTAACATCTCGGATGTAGTATTTTCCAACATTCCTGGCGGGTCGGCCCCTATTTCTCGGTGGGCACATTATATACGTCTATAACGTAATGTAACCTAACCTGACCAATCTAGAACCTCGGTGGTAGTGTTTTACAGAATCCCGTTCGTGTCTACCGGTACGTCTCGGTGCGGACATTATATACGGCTACTACGTTATATATCCTAACCTAAGGCAACTTAACATCTCCGATGTAGTATTTTCCAACATTCCTGGCGTGTCGGCCCCTACTTCTCGGTGGGGTCATTATATACGACCATAACGTAATATAACCTAACCTGACCCATCTAGACCCTCGCTTGTAGTGTTTTACAGAATCCCGTTCGTGTCTACCCGTACGTCTCGTTGCGGACACTATATACATCTATAACGTTATATATCCTATCTTAAGGCAACCTAACATCTCGGATGTAGTATTTTCCAACATTCCTGGCGGGTCGGCCCCTACTTCTCGGTGGGCACATTATATCCGCCTATATCGTAATATAACCTAACCTAACACATCACGACCCTCACTGGTAATGTTTTACAGAATTTCGTTCGTGTCGTCCTGTACATCTAGGTGGGGACATTATGTACGTCTAAACCTTATATTTCCTATCCTAAGCCAGCCTAACATCTCGAATGTAGTATTTTCCAACATTTCTGGCGGGTCGCCCCTACTTCTCGGTGGGCACATTATATACGACCATAACGTAATATAACCTAACCTGACCCATCTAGACCCTCGCTGGTAGTGTTTTACAGAATCCCGTTCGTGTCTACCCGTACGTCTCGGTGCGGACATTATATACATCTATAACGTTATATATCCTACCCTAAGGCAACCTAACATCTCGGATGTATTATTTTCCAACATTCCTGGCGGGTCGGCCCCTACTTCTCGGTGGGCACATTATATCCGTCTATATCGTAATATAACCTAACCTAACACATCACGACCCTCACTGGTAATGTTTTACAGAATTTCGTTCGTGTCGTCCTGTACATCTAGGTGGGGACATTATGTACGTCTACAACGTTATATATGCTTATCTAAGGCAACTTAATACATCCGAGATGTTATTTTCCAACATATCTGGCGGGTCGGCACCTACTTCTCGGTGGGAACATTATAAACCTCTATAACCTAATATAACCTAACCTAACCCTGCTAGACCCTCGCTGGTAATGTTTCACAGAGTCCCGTTCGTGTCGTCCCGTACATCTCGGCGCGGACATTATACACGTCTACTACGTTATATATCCTAACCTAAGGCAACTTAACATCTCGGATGTAGTATTTTCCAACATTCCTAGCGTGTCGGCCCCTACTTCTCGGTGGGGACATTATATACGACCATAACGTAATATAACCTAACCTGACCCATCTAGACCCTCGCTGGTAGTGTTTTACAGAATCCCGTTCGTGTCTACCCGTGCGTCTCGGTGCGGACATTATATACATCTATAACGTTATATATCCTACCCTAAGGCAACCTAACATCTCGGATGTATTATTTTCCAACATTCCTGGCGGGTCGGCCCCTACTTCTCGGTGGGCACATTATATCCGTCTATATCGTAATATAACCTAACCTAACACATCACGACCCTCACTGGTAATGTTTTACAGAATTTCGTTCGTGTCGTCCTGTACATCTAGGTGGGGACATTATGTACGTCTACAACGTTATATATGCTTATCTAAGGCAACTTAATACATCCGAGATGTTATTTTCCAACATTCCTAGCGGGTCGGCCCCTACTTCTCGGTGGGAACGTTATAAACCTCTATAACCTAATATAACCTAACCTAACCCTGATAGACCCTCGCTGGTAATGTTTCACAGAGTCCCGTTCGTGTCGCCCCGTACATCTCGGCGCGGACATTATACACGTCTATAATGTTATATATCCTAACCTAAGGCATCCTAACATCTCGGATGTAGTATTTTCCAACATTTCTGGCGGGTCGGCCCCTACTTCTCTGTGGGAACATTATATACGTCTAAAACGTTATATTTCCTATCCGAAGGCAGCCTAACATCTCGAATGTAGTATTTTCCAACATATCTGGCGGGTCGGCCCCTACTTCTCGGTGGGAACATTATAAACCTCTATAACCTAATATAACCTAACCTAACCCTGCTAGACCCTCGCTGGTAATGTTTCACAGAGTCCCGTTCGTGTCGTCCCGTACATCTCGGCGCGGACATTATACACGTCTATAATGTTATATATCCTAACCTAACCCATCTCGACCCTCGCTGGTAATGTTTTGCAGAATCCCGTTCGTGTCGTCCCGTACGTCTCGGTGCGGACATTACATACGTCTATAACGTTATATTTCCTATCCTAAGGCAACCTAACATCTCGAATGTAGTATTTTCCAACATTTCTGGCGGGTCGGCCCCTACTTCTCGGTGGGAACATTATATACGTCTATAACGTAATATAACCTAACGTAAACCAGCTAGACCCTCGCTGGTAATGTTTCACAGAAACCCGTTCGTGTCGTCCCGTACATCACGGCGCGGACATTATATACTTCTATAACGTTATATATCCTATCCTAAGGCAACCTAACATCTCGGATGTATTATTTTCCAACATTCCTGGCGGGTCGGCCCCTACTTCTCGGTGCGAACATTATATACATCTATAACGTAGTAGATCCTAACCTATCCCGTCTAGAGCCTCGCTGGTAATGTTTTACAGAATCCAGTTCGTGTCGCCACGTACGTCTCGGTGCGGGCATTATATACGTCTATAACGTTATATTTCCTATCCTAAGGCAACCTACCATCTCGAATGTAGTATTTTCCAACATATCTGGCGGGTCGGCCCCTACTTCTCGGTGGGAACAGTATATACGTCTACAACGTAATATAACCTAACCTAATCCAGCTAGACCCTCGCTGGTAATGTTTCACAGAATCCCGTTCGTGTCGTCCCGTACATCTCGACGCGGATATTATATACGTCTACTACGTTATATATCCTAACCTAAGGCAACTTAACATCTCGGATGTAGTATTTTCCAACATTTCTGGCGGGTCGGCCCATACTTCTCGGTGGGAACATTATATACGACCATAACGTAATATAACCTAACCTGACCCATCTAGACCCTCGCTGGTAGCGTATTACAGAATCCTGTTCGTGTCTACCCGTACGTCTCGGTGCGGATATTATATACATCTATAACGTTATATTTCCTATCCTAAGGCAACTTAACATCTCGAATGTAGTATTTTCCAACATTTCTGGCGGGTCGGCCCCTACATCTCGGTGGGAACATTATATACGTCTAGAACGTAATAGACCCTAACCTAACCCATCTAGACCCTCGCTGGTAATGTTTTACAGAATCCCTGGGCGTGTCGGTCCGTACTTCTCGGTGTGGTCATTATGTACGTCTACTATGTTATATATCCTAACTTAAGGCAACTTAACATCTCGGATGTAGTATTTTCCAACACTCCTGGCGGGTCGGCCCCTATTTCTCGGTGGGCACATTATATACGTCTATAACGTAATATAACCTAACCTGACCAATCTAGAACCTCGGTGGTAGTGTTTTACAGAATCCCTTTCGTGTCGTCCCGTACGTCTCGGTGCGGACATTATATACGTTTATAACGTTATATATCCTAACCTAAGGCAACCTAACATCTCGGATGTAGTATTTTCCAACATTCCTGGCGGGTCGGCCCCTACGTCTCGGTGGTCACATAATATTCGTCTATATCGTAATATAACCTAACCTAACCCATCTAGACCCTCGCTGGTAATGTTTTACAGAATCCCTTTCGTGTCGTCCCGCACGTCTCGGTGCGTGCATTATATACGTCTATAACGTTATATATCCTAACCTAAGGCAACCTAACATCTAGAATGTAGTATTTTACAATATTCCAGGCGGGACGGCCCCTACTTCTCGGTGGGGACATTATATACGTCTATATCGTAATATAAACTATCCTAACCCATTTTGCCACTCGGTGATAATGTTTTACAGAATCCCGGCCGTGTCGGCGCGTACTTCTCGGTGCGGACATTATATACGTTTATAACGTTATATATCCTAACCTAAGGCAACCTAACATCTCGGATGTAGTATTTTCCAACATTTCTGGCGGGTCGGCCCCTACTTCTCGGTGGGAACATTATAAACGTCTATAACGTTATAGAGCCTAACCTAACCCATTTAGACCCTCGCTGGTAGTGTTTTACACAATCGCGTTCGTGTCGTCCCGTACGCCTCGGTGCGGGCATTATATACGTCTCTAACGTTATATATCCTAACCTAAGGCAACCTAACATCTCGAATGTTGTATTTTACAACATGCCAGGCGGTTCGGCCCCTACTTCTCGGTGCGAACATTATATACATCTATAACGTAGTAGATCCTAACCTAACCCATCTAGAGCCTCGCTGGTAATGTTTTACAGAATCCAGTTCGTGTCGCCCCGTACGTCTCGGTGCGGGCATTATATACGTCTATAACGTTATATTTCCTATCCTAAGGCAACCTACCATCTCGAATGTAGTATTTTCCAACATATCTGGCGGGTCGGCCCCTACTTCTCGGTGGGAACAGTATATACGTCTACAACGTAATATAACCTAACCTAATCTAGCTAGACCCTCGCTGGTAATGTTTCACAGAATCCCGTTCGTGTCGTCCCGTACATCTCGACGCGGATATTATATACGTCTACTACGTTATATATCCTAACCTAAGGCAACTTAACATCTCGGATGTAGTATTTTCCAACATTTCTGGCGGGTCGGCCCCTACTTCTCGGTGGGAACATTATATACGACCATAACGTAATATAACCTAACCTGACCCATCTAGACCCTCGCTGGTAGCGTATTACAGAATCCTGTTCGTGTCTACCCGTACGTCTCGGTGCGGATATTATATACATCTATAACGTTATATTTCCTATCCTAAGGCAACTTAACATCTCGAATGTAGTATTTTCCAACATTTCTGGCGGGTCGGCCCCTACATCTCGGTGGGAACATTATATACGTCTAGAACGTAATAGACCCTATTCTAACCCATCTAGACCCTCGCTGGTAATGTTTTACAGAATCCCTGGGCGTGTCGGTCCGTACTTCTCGGTGTGGTCATTATGTACGTCTACTATGTTATATATCCTAACCTAAGGCAACTTAACATCTCCGATGTAGTATTTTCCAACATTCCTGGCGTGTCGGCCCCTACTTCTCGGTGGGGACATTATATACGACCATAACGTAATATAACCTAACCTGACCCATCTAGACCCTCGCTTGTAGTGTTTTACAGAATCCCGTTCGTGTCTACCCGTACGTCTCGTTGCGGACACTATATACATCTATAACGTTATATATCCTATCTTAAGGCAACCTAACATCTCGGATGTAGTATTTTCCAACATTCCTGGCGGGTCGGCCCCTACTTCTCGGTGGGCACATTATATCCGCCTATATCGTAATATAACCTAACCTAACACATCACGACCCTCACTGGTAATGTTTTACAGAATTTCGTTCGTGTCGTCCTGTACATCTAGGTGGGGACATTATGTACGTCTAAACCTTATATTTCCTATCCTAAGCCAGCCTAACATCTCGAATGTAGTATTTTCCAACATTTCTGGCGGGTCGCCCCTACTTCTCGGTGGGCACATTATATACGACCATAACGTAATATAACCTAACCTGACCCATCTAGACCCTCGCTGGTAGTGTTTTACAGAATCCCGTTCGTGTCTACCCGTACGTCTCGGTGCGGACATTATATACATCTATAACGTTATATATCCTACCCTAAGGCAACCTAACATCTCGGATGTATTATTTTCCAACATTCCTGGCGGGTCGGCCCCTACTTCTCGGTGGGCACATTATATCCGTCTATATCGTAATATAACCTAACCTAACACATCACGACCCTCACTGGTAATGTTTTACAGAATTTCGTTCGTGTCGTCCTGTACATCTAGGTGGGGACATTATGTACGTCTACAACGTTATATATGCTTATCTAAGGCAACTTAATACATCCGAGATGTTATTTTCCAACATATCTGGCGGGTCGGCCCCTACTTCTCGGTGGGAACATTATAAATCTCTATAACCTAATATAACCTAACCTAACCCTGCTAGACCCTCGCTGGTAATGTTTCACAGAGTCCCGTTCGTGTCGTCCCGTACATCTCGGCGCGGACATTATACACGTCTATAATGTTATATATCCTAACCTAACCCATCTCGACCCTCGCTGGTAATGTTTTGCAGAATCCCGTTCGTGTCGTCCCGTACGTCTCGGTGCGGACATTACATACGTCTATAACGTTATATTTCCTATCCTAAGGCAACCTAACATCTCGAATGTAGTATTTTCCAACATTTCTGGCGGGTCGGCCCCTACTTCTCGGTGGGAACATTATATACGTCTACAACGTAATATAACCTAACCTAATCCAGCTAGACCCTCGCTGGTAATGTTTCACAGAATCCCGTTCGTGTCGTCCCGTACATCTCGACGCGGATATTATATACGTCTACTACGTTATATATCCTAACCTAAGGCAACTTAACATCTCGGATGTAGTATTTTCCAACATTTCTGGCGGGTCGGCCCCTACTTCTCGGTGGGAACATTATATACGACCATAACGTAATATAACCTAACCTGACCCATCTAGACACTCGCTGGTAGCGTATTACAGAATCCTGTTCGTGTCTACCCGTACGTCTCGGTGCGGATATTATATACATCTATAACGTTATATTTCCTATACTAAGGCAACTTAACATCTCGAATGTAGTATTTTCCAACATTTCTGGCGGGTCGGCCCCTACATCTCGGTGGGAACATTATATACGTCTAGAACGTAATAGACCCTAACCTAACCCATCTAGACCCTCGCTGGTAATGTTTTACAGAATCCCTGGGCGTGTCGGTCCGTACTTCTCGGTGTGGTCATTATGTACGTCTACTATGTTATATATCCTAACTTAAGGCAACTTAACATCTCGGATGTAGTATTTTCCAACACTCCTGGCGGGTCGGCCCCTATTTCTCGGTGGGCACATTATATACGTCTATAACGTAATATAACCTAACCTGACCAATCTAGAACCTCGGTGGTAGTGTTTTACAGAATCCCTTTCGTGTCGTCCCGTACGTCTCGGTGCGGACATTATATACGTTTATAACGTTATATATCCTAACCTAAGGCAACCTAACATCTCGGATGTAGTATTTTCCAACATTCCTGGCCGGTCGGCCCCTACGTCTCGGTGGTCACATAATATTCGTCTATATCGTAATATAACCTAACCTAACCCATCTAGACCCTCGCTGGTAATGTTTTACAGAATCCCTTTCGTGTCGTCCCGCACGTCTCGGTGCGTGCATTATATACGTCTATAACGTTATATATCCTAACCTAAGGCAACCTAACATCTAGAATGTAGTATTTTACAATATTCCAGGCGGGACGGCCCCTACTTCTCGGTGGGGACATTATATACGTCTATATCGTAATATAAACTATCCTAACCCATTTTGCCACTCGGTGATAATGTTTTACAGAATCCCGGCCGTGTCGGCGCGTACTTCTCGGTGCGGACATTATATACGTTTATAACGTTATATATCCTAACCTAAGGCAACCTAACATCTCGGATGTAGTATTTTCCAACATTTCTGGCGGGTCGGCCCCTACTTCTCGGTGGGAACATTATAAACGTCTATAACGTTATAGAGCCTAACCTAACCCATTTAGACCCTCGCTGGTAGTGTTTTACACAATCGCGTTCGTGTCGTCCCGTACGCCTCGGTGCGGGCATTATATACGTCTATAACGTTATATATCCTAACCTAAGGCAACCTAACATCTCGAATGTTGTATTTTACAACATGCCAGGCGGTTCGGCCCCTACTTCTCGGTGGGGACATTATATACGTCTATATCGTAATATAAACTATCCTAACCCATTTTGCCACTCGCTGGTAATGTTTTACAGAATCCCGTTCGTGTCGGCCCATACTTCACGGTGGGACCAGTATATACGTTTATAACGTTATATATCCTAACATAAGGCAACCTGACATCTCAGTTGTAATAGCTTACAGCATTCCTGGCGGGTCGGCCCCTACGTCTCGGTCGTCACATAATATTCGTCTATATCGTAATATAACCTAACCTAACCCATCTAGACCCTCGCTGGTAATGTTCTACAGAATCCCGTTCGTGTCGTCCCGTACCTCTCGGAGCGTACATTATATACGTCTATAACTTGTATATCCTAACCAGGGGCAATCCAACATCTCGAATGTTGTATTTTACAAAATTCCAGGCCGGTCGGCCCCTACATCTCGGTGGGGACATTATATACGTTTATATCGTACTATAACCTAACCTAACCTATCTTGCCCCTCGGTGAGAATGTTTTACAGTATCCCGGTCGTGTCGGCCCGTACTTCTCGGTGGGGATATCATATACGTCTATAACGATATATATCCTACCCTAAGGCAACCTAACATCTCGAATGTAGTATTTCACTACATTCCCGGCGGGTCGGCCCCTACGTCTCGGAGGGATCATTATACACGTCTATAACGTAATATAACCTAACCTAACCCATGTAGCCTCTCGGTGGTAGTGTTTTACAAGATTCCAGGCGTGTCGGTTCCTTCATATCGGTGGGAACATAATCCCATATCATGAGATGCCATACCTATTCCGTGCAGAGTTGGGTTCAAATAACTTCTTATTGGCTCTGGGGAATCAGTAATCGTTTCAGAATTTCTACAGCCGCCTAATTCGGCTCATATTAGCGAACATGCCCTAACTGTATCCTCAAGAATTGGTTTCATTTAATCACCTATTGACTCCGTGTTGTCATTAACGGCTCCAACAGTTTTCCGTGCGCGTAATTCGAATTCCATGGCCGGAGATGCCGTACCTACGATCTGCAGAGTCGGGTTTATATAACTTATTATTGGCTCTGCGGCATTAGTAATCGCTCCAGGAGTTCCAGGGCCCCCTACTTCGACACATAGGAGTAGACATACCGTAACTGGGGCCATAAGAGTTGGTATCATTTAATCACCTGTTGACGCTGTGTTATTATTAACTGTTCCAACGGTTATCCGGGCTCCTAATTCGAATCAGATGGCCGGAGATGCCATACCTAGGCCCTTCAGAATTGGGTTCATATAACTGCATATTGGCTCTGGGGCATTAGTAACCGCTGCAGGAGTTCTCCAGCCTCCAAATTCGACACCTTTTTTTTCGTTGGGAAATGTTTATAGATTCCACTCGACTTGGATTAATTTGCTAGGTGGTTATGCCAGACTCTTACTGACTAAAACCTAACAGTGCTTATCATAGCGCACAAATATATGGAGGAGGCCCGGCACTTAACATCGTTTACATCAGCCCCCCCCCCCCGCGCTGAGAGTCACTGAATGTTTTCAGGAGACTCTCTTCTGGGCAGTGCACGCACTGCATTGTGCTCTTGATGTGCCAAGGCATGTGGGAGATAGACGTGATCACCCGTTTATCTCCGCATCTCGCAATACGCGTGCAATGACTCAAAGGTTGATCCCGAATATTTTGAGTTTATGTGTTTTGTACGAGCATGATAATCTAAGTTCATTTCTTTTTTTTTTCTTTGAGTTACCCACCGTGGTTACAGTGTCTTCCGTCGTCGGTAACTTCTGTGTTTCCTCTGTCGTTTGGTTACATGGATCTTCTTGAGTTACCGACCTTGGTTATTAAACATTCAGATGTCGGTAACTCTCCGTCTACGTTTATTTTTCCTCTTCTTCATTTGTCGTCGACCAGTTACCGACCATTATGTATTCAGCAACTGTCTGCCACGCAATGTCTTCTTTCTTCATTTATTTATCCATTGCCAGTACCTTGCCTCGCTTTCGGTTGTCATTTTGCAAATGTTTGTCATGATGACTCCCGTACACGAAAACCTCGCGCATTCACACACACGAAATTCTCGCGCACTCACGCACACGAGATTGTTCGCGCCCGCACTATACGCATTGTTCACCACTTTCCTCTTGGGGTTTTTCTTCTTTCTTCGGTCTGTGGTTTCCAACGATGCAACTCTTCTGTGTATATATCATTGTTTTTGTCTTCAGCGAAGCTTCTTCTTCGTCTTCGCATGATCCGCGAAGATCGCGTCTCCATTGAGCTTGCCACTAGCGTCATGGTAGCAATGCAGGAGAAGACCAGCCTACCGAAAGGATCTTTGAAGCTGAACTGTCGTACCGTTTCAGGAAACAACAGCCCCCGCTCGCACGGTTGGACGCGGCAGACGTCTACGACGCCGACCACGCAGGACACGCCGGGCAGGGAATTCGCGCTCTTCCTCCTCCTTCCTCCTCCTTCCTCCT
Organism: Xylocopa violacea; assembly: GCA_963969225.1. Lineage (NCBI taxonomy): Eukaryota > Metazoa > Arthropoda > Insecta > Hymenoptera > Apidae > Xylocopa > Xylocopa violacea. The sequence continues at coordinate 202,629 of CAXAJV010000532.1, read as the reverse complement.
CCTTCCTTCCACTTCCTTCAAAGCCGTGACTTTATTACAAAACAAAGCCATTGCCTGCCAGGAACTCTGTTTTAGCATCATTTTATCAAAGATATTGCTCAGAGTTAAATCTGGCCCTACCTCGCTTACCAGAGCGCGCCGTGGCAGCTCCCGTGCTGGACAGCGCTGTAGCGTGTGACACCCGCTGTCGTACTCCTCTTCGCAATGGGGGCTCAATGACGTGTTTTCTTTGCCTATCCGCTTCAGAAATGACGCAAAATATCCCGGTGAATATCTGCGTCATTCTGTACGTGAGCACGCCGCTTTTTCTTTCCGTCCATCTCATGATATTTTGACGAAGCAAACTTATCGTCTAATGGTTCGTGTGACGGCTCATGGCTTGCTTTCGTACGAGATCGTCCTGTATACTCTTATCGCATCCTCCCTCCACGGTCTACGCACCGTTTTCAAGTTCTTTTTACTCGCGACAAGAACTTCGCTCTATGGCATAATGTGGCTAAAATGTAGTGTCGCACTATCCAATCTGGGCGCCAATCTTGCAAAATGCGACTCGAAATTCCACTTGCTATCGAGGTGAAGTCCAAGATATTTAATATCTTTTTTTACCTCAACAGTTGTATTCGCAATTTTTTTCATCTCTCGGCATTCAGCTCTTCTTTTATTGTCACGCGGGTCAATCAAGAGTAAAACTTCCGTTTTTTCCGCGGCAATCTGAAAGCCAAGTTCACGGAACTTCATCGTTACCGATACCACTCCCCCTTCTGCACGACAAATGGTCCTGCTTTCGTTGCTTCTAGTGGCAAGTACTAGCGTGTCATCGGCATAACATGTAATATGTACTCCTATCGGAAGTGGCTGAAAGATAGCTATGTTATATCCGATGTTCCACAGTAACGGTTCAAGAACCGATCCCTGCGGAACACCGCGATTGACCACCCTCTCAAAGTATCTGTCTTTTCCATTGTAAGTAATGGTTCTATCGCTCAGGTAGTTATTTATTACCATACGTAGGTATTCCGGAAAATCATTGCTCCACGTATGGCCGCCCACGAGAGGGAATTGAAGGCATTCTTCATGTCAAAAGATACCGCAAAAGCAATCCCCCCGTTTTTTGTGGCTGTTTCTGCAATCGACTTTACATTTCTTATCGCATCGATTACGGATCGACCTTCCCTGAAACCGTACTGGCAATCCGCTAAATCTCGTCCTCTCGTCGTAAAATGCTGAACTAGTCTCCCGTGAATTACTCTTTCGAAGATTTTTCCTATCTCGTCCAGCAGAACGATAGGACGATAAGCAGACGGATCTTCTTCCGGCCTTCCGGGCTTTTTCAGCAAGAACATTCTGCCAGATTTCCACTTTCTTAGAAATTTTCCGGTCTGCAAGCATTCCGTGAAGATCCTCTGCAGCCGTCGGGCAAAGAAACCTAGAATTCCTAGCCAAGTTCAGCCAGGAACTTCATTCCGGCCTGGCGCAGTGCTGTTTCTCTTAAGTTTTTGCACTGCGCGGGCGATCTCTGGTTGCGCCATTTTCCTCTCGTGGAAATAGATTCTCAACAACCCGCTCCAGGAAGTTTGGTTGCATCGTTTCTGATATAGGAGGCGCCCATGGTCTTAGTTTGTCCATTACCATTTTGTATGGACGCCCCCACGGATCCTCTTGCAAGGTGGACATTAGTCGCTCCCGTGCCCGTGTCTTGGAGTCAGATATTGCGGACTGCAGCTTCTTTTTCTTATTTTTATAGCTTTCGTTGCACCGCAGGATGTTTTCTATGTTTCTCATGGACCGGCGACCCTTCTCTCTTTTGTACTGGTGGCGCGTTAGCGTACATTCTGCACAAATTCGCGATATTTTTTCGTTCCACCAATACACAGGTCGTCTTTGCACATTGGGTTTTGTACGTAGCATGCAAGCGTTGTACACCGCTGTCACGGAATCCATTAATTCTGCTATTTCCTCGTCCACATTCACTGGACCTTCTTTTTTTCGAGTCCATGTTGCGGATAAAGCAGCAACCCGCATATAATCGTCGTTCAGCTTCTTAACGGCTCATTTTTTTACGTGGTGCTGCTATCAAGAATTTCTGAGGCGTTTTGCTTGGGCTGTGGATATCTGTATCCAAATACACTTATGGTCCGACAGATTGTCCATGTTGTCGACTTCTCAATTTTGCACTCTTTTCGCTGTGAGAGCATTTCCCACGGAGATATCTACTATGCTATCTCCTTGAAATCGCGAGCTCGTTGCTTCCGCTCCACGATTTAGGATCTGTAAGTTTGCAGCATTCGCCCACTTCAGCATCGAGTGACCGCGATCTATTGTGCTTTTCGAATGTCACATGACTGCATGCGCATTGAAATCTCCAAGTACAAATTCTGGGCGGTTCCAAATGTTTTTAATTGCGCTCCATATTTCGTCCAGTAAGCGCTCTTAATCGCTCAACGGCTAATTCAGCGGTGTGTACACACCCACCACCACGTATTCCGCCCAGTTCACCGCGATGTAGCTGTTTCCATTTGCTATTTTGGTTATAGGCTTGTATCCTCGATCCAATATTGACTCAATGGTATCCGATACGGTTCTGCGATGACTATAAGTTCCACCATGCTGCGCTTCATTTCGCTTATTACTAAGTCCTGTGCTTTGGCAGCATGGTGCACATTCACTTATAGTATTTGACACAGCAGGGTGAATTTTAAGTTTTGTCCATCGCCTCCTCCAGGCTAAATTCATTTTCATTTGAATCTCCTTCGATATCTAGGGCGGCAAACCTGTTTTCCACCGCCATTCCAACGATGGAGTGCTCTATTTTTTTGCCGCTTTCCGTCTTATTGGCGGTTTTACCGGTGTAAAAACTGCCAGCTTTGCTCTAATTTGAAACTCTCGCATTGATTGTTTGCATTTTCATCTGTTTAGGTACGTATGGTATTGTTTGCATCCTTCCCACTACGCACTTGTTACAAATCTTCTCTTCTCTTCTCTCAGCTTTATGCACCGTTAATTATCTTAGTACTTATTGCCTGTTTTAGGCACGCGTGGAGTGATTTATCCCCAACCCGCACGTAGGAACTGTATTCTAGACTCTCTATTTACAGAGGTATGATATGTTCGTTTTTTGACATGTAAACAGATTGTATTTTCTTCTTCTTCTAACTCTTGAAATTCTTTCTTTTAGGTGTGCAATGAGCTTTATTCACACCAGGAGCTCCTTATTATTCGTTTTTCTATAGTACGCGTGAATCAGATTTCGTTTTCAGTATGTATTAAACAGCCTTTAACCTATCTTTGTTATGTCTGCTAGACACTTAGTTCTTTCTCTTCAGTTATAAGTTCTCACTTCACAATATATATCTATATGTGCATTTTAATGAATGGTTCTTATAATTGTTTGTGTTACAGATATGGAGAGGATTACAAACACTCTAACCACGTCTTGGTCTTCTTAATATTACACACTTACTGCAGTTTGTTGAACAATATCTTTTATACCATTCACTTTAACTTTTTGTAATGCATGTAATATTTTTATTCTGTCTTTCTTTGTTTGGAATTGATTCTGTCGTATCTTCACTATGTTTGTTTCACTTATCATACATTTGCATGTAGAAAGTGTTTATTTACTTCACTGCAAACTGCACAGGATGTAAAGCTTCCGTATTTAACGAGCTTTTTAACCTGTTTTGACTTGTCGACATGCGTGCGACGCCGACGAGTGTTTACCCCCTCCACACTGTCTATTTATTGCCTTCCTGTCCTCCTTTTTTGTAGGTAAACAGGTTGGCACTTGAGAGGTAGGTCAGTGACAGTCGACTTTTGAGAACACTTTCCGCGGTGGGTCAAGAGCTCCCCTGCCGTGAAACACTTATCTGCCCGACCCCCTTCTGTCAGCGTGGGCACAAGTCTTTTTTCTTTTAACTTTTCATGTTTATTTTCACCCATCCGGTAGTTTTAATTTATTTATAATCAAAACTACTTTTATTGCACTTGATGTACGATTGTTATTTACAATTCTGTGTCATTCTGTTTACAGTGTGTGCTCGCACTCACTGCGCTTATTTGTTGTCTTTCTTCGGTGCGTTACGAATTTATTAGAGTTTTTATTTACTTTTAAATTCGTGACGTATCACGAATTATAATCATTATTGAGATGCTGTCTCTCTCGCACTACGGGTCCTTTATCACCGTGACAGATTGATACTTGCGATCTATTGTCTACTCGCTTACACCTCTGCACCTTTGTCCCTCGCGAAAGGTAAAGTTTGCTGATAGTGAATGCACGTTGGCGCTCGGTCTACTATTTCAACTCTTTTTATCGTTGTTTTTGGCGATTAATATCCCGTTTTGTGAGTTATTATTACGCGCGCACGATAATTATCTTCACTTTCTACCGCACCACATCCCCTTCTTCCCGTTCTTTAATAGCTTTTTATCAGCACTTTCCGCACTTCTTACACTTCTTGAGGTGTTGACCGGTGTAGCTTCCGATATCCTCTTCCTCTTCAGTTCTCCCACGATGTCGTCAGCAGCCTCCACGACTCGAAATTAGATTTGGAAATGGCGAACGACCGCGCACGTGTCGTAACCGTGAAGGATAGCGAATCCGAGCACGAAATTCGCTATTATTCGACCCTAATACCGAAAGAATCCCAGATTTATACGTCTGGATTTCACGCGATACTTACCAAAATTCGATTAAGCCGTAGCTTGTATTCGAAATTTCAAGATTTCCATTCGAAAACTCGAAAATGCACGGAGCGATGTGAAATGTGTCTATACTCTTCCCCCAAATTCAACACCTAAGGGCGGATATACCGTATCTGGAGTCCATAAAATTGGATTCATTTAATCACTTATTGACACTGTGTTGATATTAACTGCGCCAAGCGTAATTGGCAATAAAATTTGTCAAATCCAGTAAAATGAAATCACCATTCACGTTTGAAACGAGCTAAAATTTCAAAAAAATCTCTCATAGACTTTTTATTAAACTTCCAGTTCAATTATTTTTCACGAATTCGAAAAGTATTACATTTTTTAAATTCTCCTCCTATAGTACGAATTTTAATCAAATATCAGAGATAAACGATTTATTTATTTAACATTTTTACTGGGGTAACCAGTTGATAATTTCATAGGATCAGGGTTGGTGTTACATCCTCGTTCGTACCATGAATTTTGATCAGCGCTATTCGCGGAATAACGCTCGACGTAACAAAATCGTTCTAGATGTAGCAATCGGAATGAATTTTTTTTTAACCGGTCAGAGGCAATAAAGTAGGAGGGATATGCAAGGAAAACGCCAGAATGCGTCGCGTTACCACGTTTCGAATTTTAATGGCCCGGTGGAATGATAAAGCGGTAATTAATCGTTGTCCATTGCTGCCGTCGTGAGATTTCAATGGATGCGACGCTTGGCGTCTTTCCAAATAATTATTCCTTCCTTTTTCGCCAATTAATGTTCATATATTTTTCCTTTCGAGATAGTGTTCTCCTTTTTTAAATTCCTTGTTCCTTCTTCCTTTTATGACAAATTTTTCGTCGGCAGAGGAGAAATACAACTTTTACTTCAAATATCTATTGTTAGATTTGTATAATTTATTGCAGCGTGGAAAGGTATAGAAAGATAATTTGCTTCCTTTATATTCGATGTATTTTGACGAGCAACAAAAAAATCAATAATGTTTTTATCATTCGTGAAGCATGGAGATATAGTTGATGCTTGTTACTTGATTTTTATCAGTTTTCAATACAGAAAGTATAAGAGGATTCGTTTTATGTATAATTTCGAACGAAATTCCTGATCGTTTAGACAAAACTTTATCGTATCGGGTCATTCTGGCTAATGGAAGCGGAATTTTCAATCCTTTTCACCGATGCGAAATATTTTAATCGCATTTCAGCGAATAGAGGGCTTTCTTAACATTTTCTCTTCAAATTAATTCCTTTACCAATTTTCTTTTATTAGCAATTACACATTCTGTCCTCTCTCTCTCCCTCCCTCTCTCTCTCTCTCTCTCTCTCTCTCGATGAGGCTTGTAAAATGTCCGAGAAATATCGACATGTAAAGCGGTAGAAGAATTAAAAGTAAAGTAATAATATTCCTTAGGAGCGAGACGCCATTCATTATGAATTATGGGACGTATAATGGACGCTCTCCCTGACAAATGAGTTAATGCTCCCTCGATGGACCTGTTTAAATCGTTAAGCACCATTAGCGACTTGAAAGTCTGATTCGTAATGGAAAAGAGTGCTGGCGGCAAGCCGGGCGCGTATCGCGACGGATTTTCGCGAAAATTCAAGGACTTAAGGAATTTTAATGTAACCGCGGAGGCAGCTACCGCGCGCAAGCCTGTTTAAATATCCACAGCAGCGAAGAAATAATTCAACAGCTCAGCCAAGACAAACACTGAGCGATGCGAGATATTTAGGTGAGGAACCGTGTTCGTTTTTACGAGACGCATACCGAAAACGTTGCTGGCCGGGTAAAATTCAGTTGCGCCAGTCTCATTTAGGTTTCCTACTACACTCAGAAAATACGACTGGCACTGATCAAATTACGCCGGAGCGTGCTTCGACTACGAACGAAGTTTAAAGGCCTGTGGGCGCAGTGTATTAAATCCAAAGGGAGACACTGGCTGCTTCAAAATAGCGGCTGTTATTTGAGCGAACGAAGTAAGTTTACGAATGAAGATTCCGCATAAATTAGAAATATATTTTTAATCGAAAATAAATGTGGAGTGTGATATCGAGTGAGAGAAATTGGGAAATTTTTGATAATTTTAACACGTGACAACAGTTTCACTAAATGAATTGAATAATTGGTTGATAGAGACCTAAATGCTTGTGAAGGCGCAAGGTAGAAAGGCGTAGCATGCTTTCAGTGGGGTGTGGGTTCCGTTGCAATTGGAGTCGAGTTACTAGGTAGTTTGAAATCGTAGTTGATCATTAAACATCGGCGTATCCCATAATTAGTTAATTGTAACGTTACATTGGTTACTTAACCGCTTACGTCGTAAAATTACTGTATGTTCGTACGTTTCAAGGATCTCGTAAAAAAATGGCCAAATACTAGCCTATTTAAATGAAGTAACAAAGAATAGAGAGTAATTCTACATTCAGTAATAGCACGATCGTTGTTACACTCAATTTTGTTCGTCGAAATATGATCTCATCCTGGTTTGCAACAAGAAATAATAAAAGAAGTAAAATTTGTAGAATTTGTGGGTCAGGAACAAGTATATACATATGTATATCATTCCCTGACGAATCGATGGATAAATAATTGTTCATTGTTTTACGCTGCTCAGTTTGACATCATTATTATCCCCGTCAGTTGGCGTCATAATAGCTGTGAACGAGGATGATGTGGTCAGAGACCTGGAAAAGTCTGTAAATAATTTATGTTGCGTCACATCTACGTGCAAGCGTGAGTACGTTACTATAAGCAATTCTTCCGTTTCTATTTACATCAGTCCTTTGTGCGGTTTAATCGAATCTCTGGTGTCTATTCAGTGCGACTTTTAATTGCTCCTGGTCATCCCATAATGGGATGCAGAAGGGATGCAGTCCTGAATCTGTGGTGTCAAATCCTCTCTAATTCGAACGACTTTTGATAACGACTTGCGATAATGAATGAACGTAATCTCTTTTTCGAAAGTTGGCGAACTATTGAGGAGGGTTGGTTAATTATTCGGTGCGCTATTGATCGCAGACGCTATGAAGATTAATCGAATGTTTTTTGCAAACGAATACCTTACGCGTGCTTTTCACTATTATTTTTAAACGTAATTGAGCGTTGTCTGAAATTTGTCTAATTTCGTAATTCAGTCTCGACTCGATTCGATGGTGGTACACTAATTATTAGCTATAAGTGAAGGGATATGCTAATTGGGGAAAAGAGTTTTGTCGCGAAAGTTCTCGATGGTTCTCCAGCTGTCACTTCTGAACTAAATCTAATGGAAAATTGTGCTAATTATAGCAATCCTCTAGCTACCTCTGTTGCGTCGTAAAAGCTTAAAAGTTGACGACATCCTTTACGCATCTGTTCTCCAGTGGCGTGGTTTACTACACCGTGGTTTCGCGAAACTTGGCCGTTTCTCGGGCTGGATATTCATTTTAATACCAGGATAACTTCAGTGTCTACTACAACTTTTCCCCGCGACAAATGCGCGATATTGAATTAATGGACTTTAGAAGTCCATTTCCTCATGCTTCGTACGTACAGTTTCGCATTTAAGCTGTAACACTGAAACAATCTCATTGTTCGTTCTTTTCTGCCTTTTATTATACCCATGCATACCCATGCATACCCATGCATTATTTTTTCTTTCGTACGTTCTCCTTCTTTCCGTTCGTTCTCCCGTTAATTTCTGATTTTGTTCTCTGAATATTTCGTGAGCGCCGATTGTGAGGAACCAGAAAAGCACAGAAAATAGAAATTCCAACAAACCCTTGTCGTTTCTCTTTCCCGTGATTCTATGTATCAGTGAAATTTCGTACTTCGCAAACAGGAAGGTCGTAAACGGCGTTTGGTCGTGATAATTTTGAAGCGAGCGATGCGCTGCCAGCATGATTATCTTCCCGTCCCGCTTTCACGGTTTATCGTCGCAACTGCAAGAAGCATCTGGGCTAACGATTCAGGAAAATTGTTAGGTTGTTTTAATATTGCGACTTTGCCGCGCGTCCCTCTCCATTAGCGCGCGAAGTAACACTCTGATTTATTAATATATGATGTTATAATATATTTGTTTAATTGCTCAGCGGCAAACTGCAGGATTGTTCGAAAGTCGCTTTGATTCTTTTATTCTAAATCAGCTTTAGTCGCTTGTATATCGGCTGAACAAATATTCGGAATGCATAGGATACAGTCCATAAATTTCAATGCTGTTTTACAATGTTTACGAATCTCACGATTGAACGTAGCTTCATATAACTCGAGATAAAAGTTTTTCCTTTCTATTTGATTTTCTGCAAAAAAATGTGCGAAACAACAAACATCCATTATCAATCTATTTCCGCGTTCAAAATTCGACGGTCTCTCAAGGTTTTTAAAAATCACGACGAATTAATTCTCCAAGTCGACGGAAATATACTCGAGTTTCTGAGGGTGAACCGTTTTACCTTCTGCGCAACGCGCAGATCGTTAGCATACGAAAAAACGGAGAAAACGTAAGCTTAGCGACCTCGCTATTCTCAGTTACTCACCTCTTATGAAATCCACCGCCATCTCCAGACCGTACGTGTCCTTATCACAATCGTCAAGGATGTGCGCCCCGATTTTCACACCCGGCAGAATGCCCTCGCCCTCATTGAGGTTATCCAGGGTGTAAAGCCTCGCCTCCAATGCTTGTACTCCGCCCTACGGCATAACAGGGCCGCACGTGATCGGGTCCTCCCTCTCGTGCAACAGCATAAACCCTCCGAGGAAGAGGTCGCCCTCGACGACCGCCTTCTTCTTCACTGGTCAGGCGACGAGAACCTGCGCGCTCGGGTCCATAGATCGGAACTATCTGCGGCCGTATCGAATCAGATGATGAGTTTCCGGGTTCTCGAACCGGAAGCCACGCTCGTGTCGCGCCCTCAAACGAGCGCGATCCCTTTCCGCGTCGATGGACCAGCCCGGGGTGGAAAGTCTCGGCGAAGTTCCTGATTAATTTTTTCACGATCGATCGACTCGCTATTGGAGTAATCGTCGCCGTCGTCGTCGAGTCGAACATGCTCGGAGCTCAATAACCATCTATCGCCCGGCTCGCTGTTGGCCGAGCACATGTATATCAGCACGGCAGGTAACAGAAGCTTCATGACTTCATAATTGTGAATGGTTGAGCTTGCGAACGGTTTCACACGTTGTCCTGTGCTTGCGTCGGGTGGTGGGTTCTTCAAGTCCATGGTTTCTAGTTACGTTGCGTTGCGGCGTTGGATGGTACATCGCGATGGTAGTCGATGGTGCCACGGCCTTTATGGGGCCACTGGAACCGGCTGTTTTGGAGCAAGAAAGTTCGATCCGTTTCACTTTCGCTGAGAGTTCCGCTGGTCTGATACTAATTGCTGAAGTTCTGCGATCGGGTAAAGAAACGAAGAGTGGAGGTTGACACGGCGCTGCGGAAGTTTAGAGTGATGAATGGGTGATCGTGGATGGTGACTTGTTTGCGGGGTAACCGGTGTAATCGTTCGTTCCACGTGGAACTGTTGATTCGTTTGGTAGTCTCGCGATATTCCGGATTTACTCGAATGTCATGGGAAATTTCTACCTAGCTTTGCTCCTCCCAAGAGAGCTCATCGGGAAGGAAAGTAAGCAACATTTGCTTTTGGCCACTGTTCGTTAGCAGTTACCCCTTTGTCGTCAGTGGTACGGTTCCTGTTTGCTTCTAAAACTTTTGTCACGATTACTTGTCACGATTACTTGTCACGGATCCTTATTTTTCTTTCGCAAATATTCGCGAATTCGTCTATGTGTCGCGACTGCTTCTCGATAAAATTCCGAGTCGAACTTGAGGCAGGGCAATTTTCTTACGTTTACATGTCGACGAGATCGAAAGCCTATTTGAAAACGCCGCGCCAGCAGCCTCGGAACTATCGGGATTCTCTGATTGGATAATTTCGTCGGAGAATCTACAGGGCATGGACCAGTCGGTGCCATGACAGCAAAAGTGTAAATTGCTTTTGATTTGCAACGAGCCACTCGCGTTCCGATAGCGACCCGATCGCTTCGCGAACTAATTAAAAACTTTGACACGTCGCGCCCTTCTTGGTTCTCGTGTCTTCGGTGGCTGGTGGAGCTTCCTTTCTCCGTTCGAATTACCGTTTATCGCGCCCGCGATAATTCGTTACGAGGCGTACCTGTTGCTCCGCGGTGGTGGCCACGAAAATCTATTTCCATTTCATTATGCCTCCCTCCCTTTCTCGTCGCTGTGATTTTTCGACCGCTCCCCGTGTTTTTTCAAACGCGACGAACTGTTACGCAGCGCATTGTAACGAGGGATGTGGTCGCGTTACCTGTTGCGTCCCTCGACGAGGAACCGTTACCTGGTCTAGCGTAGTTTTGTCCGACTCTATCTGGAATTGGATCACGGATTGTCTAGGAACTAACTCGACAACGATCGATATTGAGAACGCGACGCCTTGCACCGATGCCACTCGATGGTTCCAAGTGGCGCTGGCGGACGTCTGGATGGCTACTCTGTCGAACGCCTGACGGAGAACGGACGTTCGTTTTGTGGGCGTTCGAGGATCTTTTCTACGAGATCTATTCTATTGGTCATTACTGATTTAGTTCAGGGAAGTCAACGATCAGAATTTCCAATCTCTACAGTTTTTAATTTGCATAATTATGATTAATAAAGTTTTTAATTCCCAAATTTTAACTCATAATTCATCGCGAAACCACGATTGGAATCGATCAAATTGGAATAAACGGACGGATATTTTATTGTATCTGTTTGGTATTCGCTATTATTCTGTGGCTAAATGGAGATGGTGTATAATTAATGTAAAAAGTTCCCGAGAGAAAGTTTGCTGAAGCACTGTTAGTTTCTGTTTCAACCGCGATGAATAGAATATAATATTATATTACAATTTCGGAATGTCATTGAAAAACAAAGGAGCCTTTCCAGATAGCCATAGGCTTTTTTCTTTCATTCCATTTTGTCTGTCTGCCTAGTTTTTCCTTTTTCGTATAAAACTTCATCACGTTGAAAAAAATTCGCATATACTGTGGAGCATTACGAAACTTTTGACATGAAAATTTATATGACTTTCTAAATGATTCGGTTAAACGGACGTGAAAGAGAATAGAGCGTTGCAGTGTGCACGTATCAGTTTGTTTTTCCCTCGAAATTAATCTCAATTAAATTACAAATAAGTGAAGTCTTCTGTCAGTTAACAGCATTAATTGGTTGTGGGGAAACATTCGTATAATTTTTACTGGACTTCCTATTCCGCTAGAATTGCCAAATAATACATTTTTATCGCCAGAAAATATCTTTTAAAATGTAAACATTTGTTATTCGCATGATGGAGTATATTATATATCTTTTTCTTTTTATAAAAATTAATTTATCAAGCTAATGTGTGGTGGATTATTGGATACAGAATGGATTTGTTTCCTGAACCGACATAAACATTTTTCATCGTTACTTCCAGTAATTATCTTTGAGCATTCTGGAACGAGTGATTTATGAATGCGTTGAAAAATGTAAACCACAGGAATAACTGGTCCACGAGACACATCTGTTCATTTCTCTAAGTTTGGGGATTATTTTTTAATCTGATTTGCACGCTTTGTGTAGTGTGGGCCCGGTTCGCGGTGTTCCGACTTTGAAATTTACTTTTTTTAAACGGCTTCCTGAAAATGTTAATTACAAAAGGCATCGGCGATGATATGGAAGCTACGACTGGTTTCACCGCTTACTCGGTAATTAAATTTCTAATTAACAGATCTTACGCTCGAAGTCTCTAATCTGACCGATTACGGTCAACGACGGATAACATTTACTTTCCTTCATTCATTACCAGAAAATTGTACCGACGCGTGCTTCTGGTAACGCTATCTCGAAAATGTTACTCGAACCTACGAAAAAAGTTTTCAAACAGTCTCTTTTCTTTTTCCTTCATTTTCATTGAGACAATTATTCACTAGTTTACGGCGCAATTATTTCCGGCGATAACGTTCTTGCGTGCGCGACAAGCACAGGATCGCGTAAATTGCTATAAAACCGCGACAGCTGCCACTTAACGAACGTGGTATTTTTCAATCACCTCCGTCTCGTCAAGCTGTATTGCCAGAGAATTTCAGAAGTAATCTTCCAAACTGTTTCTCGTGTTATATCATGCGCTAAGCGTAATCGCATGGGGATTAGTTTCTCCCTTTCGCCATTGTTTCATTTTTGTTTTAAACGATTTTTGTTAAACAATGTGTTCATTCTTTACCCGCGAATGAATTTCCGTAGTTAATTTCTTTTTGCTCCTCGCTCGAATAATTTTGCCCCCCGTTTTATCCAATGGATCGATCGATTACACCCGTGTCTTCAATGTACTCTGTTATCAGAGAGATATTTTAACGATGCTTACGATTTTCACATCGGTGACGGAACACCACTGTGACAATAGCAATTTCATGGAATCGTTCAATAAAACGCCGAAAAACCGCGGCAGGATTCGTGGGAAACGAGCCGGTCGGTTTTTCGTCCACTTGTTTGACTCTTCGTACACATTTCTTCGGCCACAATAATCCAACGGCATCGTAGGACAGAGAGCCGTTGGAGTAGTTTGAGCACGCGCGCGCGGCCCCGTGTCGTAGCAGCTACTGACTGGCTCTGCGACTGTATCAACACTACCCTCCTGTGGAACGCATCAACCCTCCGCCACCCTCGAAGCCCTGCCTCGTTCCCTACTACCCTGCCTTCCTTCTCCCTCCCGTTCATTCTCTTCCTCGATCCTCCAAACCGTCTTACCCTGTCCCACGTCACGCCTCGCGAATCCTGTTCCTTTCATTTTGCCGCGTGCAACTGTTTAAATTGTCGATCATAATTCTCTCGCGGGTAGGAATTAAAGAAAGCCAGAACGAAATGTAAAGAAGAGAGGAACGGAAGAAGTGGAAGTTTTCTTTATTCCACCGGTTGTCAGCATTGGCACTTTTAGACTTGTAAGAAGTACTTTGATAAATTATTGTCGTCGTACGTAAGGAGCTAATCCCGTGATGGCGGGTATGCGCGTGTGCGCGTGTCCCATGTAGATGGTCTGGGAGCGAAAGGCGAGGAAAATAACGGGACTGGGGTTGTGTCTTTTATTTATTTCTCGAAGAGTTCCCGGAGGGAGGCCCGACGCGCCAGTCATGACGCTGGGACGGTACTTCGATGCGACTTCTTCTGCTTATCTGCTGTTTTCTTTGGTAATGTTCTTTAGATTGCTGCGAAAGTTGGTTCACGGGGAGGCTGGAGGTAATAAAAGACAAATTGTAGAATATTACGATTCGGTTAAGCGGAGCAGGTTACTTCTCGCAGAATGAAGCTGCAGAATTTTCCCTTCTTCGGTTCATAACTTCGGTTCTGTCACCGAGATAGAAGAAAAAATTTGACGAGTAATTATAAATTTCCAAGCCGTCACGTCGCGAGTTGGGAGTTTCATATCGAATCCACATTGAGCATTACTTACTACGCGTTTCGGCGTTGCTTTGTGTTTGCAACCAGCGCGGTTCTGTTTCGTTGTCCGAAAGTTTCGCGCATCGCGTTCTCATTAAATTCAGGCGTCGAAGTTAATCGGGTTCGTAGCGATTCCCGGAACAAGTTCCCGCAACAGGAACGAACAGTGAGGGAAAACTGATGCGAGCCATCCAATTATAGCGGCGGATCGTGTAGCTATGTCGGACAAGACGCGCGATTATCGGGTTTGTCAAATGGCGGACAGATTTATTTTTCGAAAAAGAATTTCCCTTTTGACGGGTGCGTGACAGTTATACGACACGTCGGATGCTTTTTCATGGAGCCAGCGCATCGATTCGGACCGCTTTTGGCTTTGTTTTACTTTAACGTTTCTCTTTTTTCGCTCGTTCCCCTTGTATTATTATTCCTTTCATTGCATCATGCCGGATCGCTCCTTCTATTGGAAACTTGTAATGGGTGCAGTAGGTTTGAAAGGATTCGAGACCAACATCGCAGGAAATGCCATAACGGTATTGCTCGGGCATTACGTCGCGTCGATGGTATTGGTGTGCAGCGACATAAAAAAAATTCCCATGTTGCAAAAGGACGGAAATTACTTCAAAAGCGAGTTCAAGCTCCTCCTTCTTTGACCTCTCCGTCGAGACATTAATTTCGTTTTCCTTTTGGCTCGAGTAAAACGGCGATGTTTGGAATGGAACTTGGAACGAGATGGATACACTGGAATAAAAGTGAATGATGTGTAGTAAGCATCTGTGCGGATGAAGTATGCGATGCCGAAAAACATCATCGGCGACGTGAATTTCATTGGTTCCTCTAGACTCGATGAATCTCCATATCCCTTCCAGTCGATGGTGAAAAATAGGATGACACGTGCAAGCGTTAAACGTTCCTTCACTAAGTTCCGAGAACTGGGTGCCCAGAACTCGTTGCGGAGTATCTTATTAACGAAAGCGTTCGCTTTTTGCCTACGATATCCTAACTGAATATTATCCCTCGCAACAAGCAGAGAGGCGTTATATTTACACGATAAGGAAAGTTTATGAGGCAATTTTCTTCACGAACAAGCCACAAACTTCTGCGTAATTTCAGTCCTTTCCTTTCAGTGGTTTCGTTCCTTCTTTTCCCCTAACTTTCCCGGCTCATTTTTTGATATTTATCGTCTAGTGGTAAAAAACCAGAAAATAAGTATCTACACCTGAGACATCTCTCTGGAAACAGAAGAAATTTCGCGCGATCATTGTATCCCATTGAACGTTACCCTAAATAATTCGTGGATTGATGGTTAATTGAACGTTTAATCGACCGTTTCCTTCAGTGGACAAGGTTGCTTGTATCTTATCTAGTCGGATTATCACAATTAAAACGAAATCCGATAAGGGCGATTCGATATTTCAGGATAATTGATTCGATGCGAATAATGGGAGGGCTTTCTAGACCGTTGAAAATTCCAGGTTTAAAATGTTACAGGCATTGTTGCATTATTCATCGAGGAAAATGCGATGAACGCGGGAAACGCGTAGTCTAATTTCAAAGAGCAAATATCTGCAGCTACGATCGAAGTTTCATCTTTTTGAAGAAACACTTTCATGTCGTAGAGGAGAGGTCAGAAAGTGGAGAGTGGCTGCGCATGAGCGGGCGTAGAGAATATTTTTTCAGACTGCTGTTGTTATCGCTAGGCGAATTAACTTTTTAATCGCCGCGTGATAAAAGAAGATAACGATGGATAAATTAAAATCTGCATTTTAACAGGTTATGAAATGACGTTGCTAATGAACAAGTTTGTATCTTATAAATATTGAAAATCGATAAACGCAGAGGCAGAAATGATACAACTTTCATTTTTTTTCTCACTTTCTCTCGAACAAAACGTATGCGGCGAAACCGACGAGTCTGTTCGATTTCGTCGGCACAAAGGGTGTATGATTGTGTTTGGTGGTTCGCTATAAATTGGTTACAACTACCTTTAAATATACCAGCATCGAAACATCGTCGATCGTTATACAATTCTCGAGTCGTATAGGAAATGCATATGAAGTCTATTATACTGGGCTTCCTCTATTACACTAGGCATCCTTTATGGTACGAGTTTTCATATTTTCTTCATGGTTTGCAGCATGAAAATTTAATGCAGTCATTTCGAATTGGCTGCGAGGTGAAGAGGTGTATCATTTTAATTCGAAATGTTACATTTTTCAGTTAACAGGAACGTTGCTGAACCAGGATGCTTTAATTTTTCCATAATGAAATGTTGCTTCTTATTTTTGCCTCCTTTTAATTAAATTTTATTATTCTGTAACGAGGCGTCACTCGATTCCGTTCGTTGAAGCTGCACACCTCTACCTCTCGCACTTCCGGCTTGTGAGCGAATTTTTTCTCTCTTGTGTTGTTTAACGGGTGTTTATTAACATTCACTCGAGCTTCGCTGTTCGTTTTCAGCGTCACCTTAAAGTTCTCTCGAGATCTCGTCGTTCTGCTCCCAGCGGTTATGAGTACAAACTGCTCCTTCTTTTATTCTTCAGTTCCTTGAAAATCGAATAAATTCGCTATTTTTCCACCTCATCCGTTTCATAAATACAGAATACACCATGGTTCTTATTTTTATTTACATGACTGGCTACCTGGCCGTGTCAAGCGTCGACGGTTACACGAAAAATCGTCCAACAGAGGACGAGTCTTCCACCAGAAGAGATGCTTCCGCGTTTATGGAATATCTGAAGCATCGTTCACGAGTTAATGAGTGTGAACGAGAAATTTCTGTGTCGCTCTTCTTCATACTTTTTTTTTCACTCCGTCTTAATTAATGATTAATTGACACTATCGTAGCGTCTCGTCTTCTTTGATATACTACGTGAAATATCTTTCCGTTTGAACAGGAAAATCGTGGACGGTGACACCTGATCCGTGCTATTATTTGTAAATATTTTTGTCTAATGAATAAAAAAGAAGACACGTTAATATATTGCATGTTAATGCAATGAAATTGGAAATTCTTCTCGGAAGCGCGACTAAAAACATTTCCAAACACCAACGTAGTAGAAATTACGACACTGGGTTTGATCTGCAACGACTACAGTCGCAACAAATCGAGGAAGCTTTTCCATCAGGAAATTGCAATTTCTTCGTTCTGGAATTTCCGTTGACCCGAAACACGAATTCTTTCAAAGCTCCGTTTCATAATGAAATCGATAGCTCGATCCCAATTGTTTTACACGACGCCCCACGAGTTACAAAGTAAATTCCTAAAACGCTACGCGAGAGGGAATATTTTAAAAACCTAGCAGCCAACTTAATTTATCCTTTGCGAAATATTGCCAGCGTGCTTTTTAAGTAACGTAGGGAAACAGAGAGGGAGAGAGGGAGAGAGAGAATACGAGCAGGGGCGAAAAAATAGATAAATGCATCTAACAGAAATATGGAACTATTTCAAAGTCAGTTTACCAAAATATGTACGTATCAGAGAATCCGTAATTTTTTTCTCGTTTGCCATTTTAATCGATTTCAGTCTTTTAGAAATTACATTTACGTCGTCTGATATGGA
The DNA here is from genome assembly GCA_963969225.1 of Xylocopa violacea. NCBI lineage: Eukaryota > Metazoa > Arthropoda > Insecta > Hymenoptera > Apidae > Xylocopa > Xylocopa violacea. The sequence goes on along the minus strand of CAXAJV010000532.1, from coordinate 184,932 downwards.
CACGCAAACGTACTGAAATTTTCAACCGGATAAACATTGTTTTTATCATATCAACAAGTTTTTACTAGATCGTGGCATTGCTTCGATTTTGTCATTATCACCCCCCCCCCCCAACTTGAGTTGGTCGCTTCATGAAAAATGGAGGTTCTAAACTGTTTGTCCGGAAGTAAGTCGTGACAAATTATCGCGTTCACTGTTCACAGTAGCGTTATCTACGCGTATTTACGTGCACCTTCTGGCCAGAAATTGATGTTTCCTCGCGGTGAAAATTAATGGAAATTTAATATCAATCCCCCGGTTGTACGCGAATAATAGAGCCGATATTCGCGTGGGAACGTCGCGAAAAGTATCCGCGTAATCGAGCGTCTACATTAGACGATATCAATTGGAAATTTCTGCGAAATAACGAAAATTCTCGTTAATTTATATGCGCGATTTCCCTGACTGTGTTTATACGAGAATATAAACGTTTCCAATTTAACTATATAATTATAAAAATCGTTCTCTAGGGATCGCTCGACGGTGCCGACATTTTTCTTTTCTGCGCAAATCGTAATTAAAATTGAAATGCGATTCGACTAATTTCAATGGGAAAGTTAATTATCCACGAACAGCTAGGACGAGGAAAACGAAAAAGCTGGAAGCCTTCACGTGCAAAAGGAGGTCAACGTGGTATTACAATAATCATATGCTAACTCAACTAGTTTGCCGTTATATTACATTCATTACCATCGGACTTTCGTGTAGTTATTAACTTCAACCTGTGTAATTTAATAAAATTCACGTTCAGTAAAGAGTTCATTTGCAAAGCAGCGTATTTGACGTGTTCCTTTATACAGAAGAATTTTATACAGCCAGTGCGCTGGGCACAAAAGTTTGTTCCTTTACGCGAATAAAGTACATAATTTTCATACCATGATTCCTTTTTCATCTCTCTGTTTTATTCAATTTTAGACGAGGTTTTCCTCGAACGCGTCACGATATCGTGGCCAACCAGTGGGTTATGAAAATTGTTGAAATATTTACGCTATGGAATTACGTATGTTCCCTACGTACGAATCTCCCGATACGTATACGTGTTCCACGTTCGCTGAGAAGCTTTAAAAGAAAAAGAAAAAAACAGGAAAAAAGAGGACGTCGGAAAAAGAAAAAAGTGGAAAAGGCTAGGCGAGAGTGGAATAGCAACACCTCCACGTCCGATCTGCAGAATATCCGAGTGCACGCGTTTTAAGCACTGCCCATAAAAATATTAATAAAAACTCGAATACTACTTTGAATATCAACGAGATTGCGTCAGCAAGAGTAACTGGGTGGAGGAACTTGGACGTTAAAAACTGTAACCCGCATTACACCTACCATTACTTTGTAGCGAGATTAAACGTTGAGGTTTGAATATTTAATTGAACAAGTAGTGAGGAACGGCATTGCACCGACGATAGACATTCGCGGAGTAATAAAGCGTGCTTCTTATTGAGCTCGTAAAATTTCTGCATTTATGGCTAGCGTGCTTCGTGTTTAGTTTATAATATAGGCAAGTTTCTGGAAAATTATGTGTACGATTGTACAATTTTTGTTACTTTTAATTTTGCTCTTGTTTGAGGAAAATTGTTGGTCACTTAATTGCCAGTCTGGTATATTGATTGATATCACTGAAAATTAGAGAAAGAATAAATGGTTTTATATATCGGCAAATATTTCTAAATCTAATTGAATTACGCAAATAGTTGTAACAATTCGAGTTTCGTGAAGATTTTTAAAAGTTATCAGATTTTGATATTGGAGAGATTGTTGTTACCGGTAAAAGCTACGAGTTAGCAGTGAAAGCTCTACTACTTCCCTTACGACTATGATCAAAGTACGATCACCAAAGTCGTACAATTTTACTGTCTTTCGAAATGTTACCAATTCAGCATATGGCTCCAAATAGGTACCGGAAGTAGCAATAGTGATCCCAGTAGATGCATCTTGTCCGCGATAATAATACATAAATGATTAAGAAGTAAACTCGCGAAAAATAACAATAATTCTCCTTTAAAACGTAAATGTAGCTTTAGTTTACATAAAATTTATAAATCATTATTACCAATAGTTGTGAGTAATCGTTAAGAATATTAATTGGTAAAAAAAATTGCGAAAATCGCTAAATTACGGCCAATTTTAACGAAAAATCAATTTAAAATTTAAGCGCAAGGGTGGGGAGCCATGGGTATATAAGGAGGGCACTTCCGCTGTTTTAATCAGTTGCTCGATAGACGCGGTACCGATCGGAGCTCCTCTTGGGCCTAGTTCAGGAAGATGGACCATGATCAACGTGTTATGATGGTGGTGGGGGACCACGAAGAGGGTGCTGCCCTCCATGGTGGCGGACACTGGTCAGCCTGATGATCCCTTGGTAGGTGACAGTGGTCAAGCGAGCTGAGTCGATGGTGGTGGATCACGGAGAGGCTGCTGAGCCCCATGATAGTGGACACTGGTCATCGCGATAACCCCTTGGTAATGGAAAGTGGTCAGCGAGCTGAGTCGATGCTGGAGGATTACGGAGAGGGTGCTGCCTGCTTAGTAGTGGACAATGGTCAGCTAGCTGAGTCGATGGTAGAGGATCATGGAGAGGATGCTAGCCGCTGATGACGTCACTTGTCTGCGAACGGTGAGTTTGTACAAACCGAATTTTTAATTAGAGGTGGTGGGGTAGATGAGGTAGCAGTAGTAGTAATTTTGATATGTACTTGAACAAACTGGAGGGCTATCAGCTAGCGCATTCGACTGAATGCTAGCATATATAGCCCTCCTATTTTATATAATTGTAATCGTTCTTTTTATTAGTTTATCGGTTTAAAAAATGAGAGATTGTTATGTGTTGAGAATAGTTTCGCGATTGAATGACTAGTGTATATCGCGAACACTCTTGGGATTGAACGATTAGTTTTATTACTTTTATTAGTTTTATGATTTATTATTTGTTTTTCTTATTTTTCAATTTTAATTTTCTTTTTGCTACCAAACTTTTGTATTTGAAGAATTTAGCTTTTTGCAATTATTACCGAATTTTTGACGCCGAATTTTTGTCTCCGAATTCTTGACATATTACTGAAATATTTTTGGACTTCAGAGAATTGAAAGTCCACACCTATTATATGTTAGATTTATAATAAAAATAGTTTATTAAAGTAACGATATAACAAAATAAAAATAGTGTATTAGAGTAACGATAAAAGAATTCCTAATAAGTTGCGTGCGTAAGCAAATAGCCGTGCTGCGCACCGTATCCATTTGGCATTACACAAGTTTAAGAGAAAAGTTGAATGAAATCCTGGTACCTCAGTGCCGAGGCTGCATATAATGGAAGGGTGGATGGGATTTGTGTTTGGGGATAGGTCCCTGCGTACTCATCTCTAAACGTGGAGGCAAGTATGCAGGGACCTAATTCCTTGATAACGTTTTTGAAAGACCGGTCTTTCTAAAACGATATCGAGTAACATTAGATTTAAGACTTAGATTTAAGAGTTAAATTTAAGAGTCAGATTCAAGAGTCAGATTTAAGTTATTTGCGTAAGGATATCAATGTTCGTTGCGATGTTCTTGTCAAGTGTCGATATTATTCCATTATTCCATATTCTGTTTTATTTCGCATCTCTTTTCGTTCGAATTCTTACTCTGTCATTCTTCGTTGGTATCTGATCTCGCTCCTTTATCTCGTACTTCAGATTTCTGTGAAAATAAATCAAATTTCTGCGTTACTCGTGGGATCGCCGAGGGATGAGAATACATCTTTAGTTAGAATTAATTTAGATTTATATGCTAAATAAAATAAATAATCTTACCCAAAGTAAACACAACCTATCCCTATTTTTCTTATACTTCTCGTTTAAGAAAACAGAATTACTAATTGATCTAGTGCAAATCAATTCATATTTGCTTGGTATTAATAAATCATTTAGCTGCGCATTCGCTTGCATGCATCGCATGCTGCATGTAAGTAAGGGTCCCTGCGCAGTCACCTCCACGTGGTGGACCTGGGCCCTTGGTAACGTTTTCGAGAGACTGCTCTCTCGAAAACGATATCAAGCTAAGGACTACGCGCGTAGACATAAGTATTGTTGTAAACTCGGTGCTAGAAGTACCAAACTAGTTAGAAGACCATGCTTCGTAACTTCTGATAAAGCTAGATAGATTTTCCACTTGTACAAAGATTACATAGATTTACCTTTAACAATTTTCCATGATGCTCATTCATTCTATTATTTCATTAACTTTACGCGAGATTAGAATAATTTAATTACTGGTACTTTTAGCACCGAATATTTTGCAATACAATTTAAATTTTCCAAGTCCTTTTCAGGACGTTGAAACTTTAAATTGGACAGCAAATAGTTTAGTTTAAGTTAATTTATAAGATCATATTTGTACTCATATAATGTAAATTTATAATTGTGTGAGCCTTTCCCTCTTATCCTGACTCATTTAAGTTAATTTTTACTATTATATTTGTACACTTGTGTAATGTAAATTTGTAATTGTGTAACCCTTTCTCTCTTATCCTGACTTCTCTCACTTATCACAACCGAGCGTAGTTATTCTCGCTTTAATTAGTTCGTAAGAATGGTATCCCAGTTCATTGGGTACTAACAGATTCTTCGATATGTGGTAGAATAGTTGTTTCGAAACCGGTATCTCGCATTTCTTTGTTGTCAGCGATAAAATCATTCATTTTCTATTCATATTCTATTCATAAAAACACGTCGGTCAAAACTCAGGGGCTCGTTTAAGAGAATCCTGCATAATCTATGGCAATTTCTATCTCTTTGTGGTGTTTGTTCTCGAAAGAGATTGGTCTGATTGTTGGAAATTCACTCCATTCCTAATTTATTTTAATTTCTACGTTCATCGTTGGAACGTCGTTGGATACGTCTCTGAACGTAAAGTTTAATCAATGATTTTATATTTACCTATTTTGTGATCGCAAAGTGGTTTCATTATTCTTTTTACATTTGGAAATAAGAAAATGATATTTTCGGTGAATATAACGTTGGAGATATCACTATGGTATTGTTTTACGTCAAAAAGTCTCCATTTCCACAATCTTTAAGATTCTTTCCAATTGCTTCACGCAAACAGGCTATACGAAATTCTATTAGGAGAATCACTATTAAGAGAATCTTGAAATTGGACGTATTTTCTCCGTTCTTGTCAAAAATTCATTGGTTTTGGGGCGAATTTCAACAACTTCACCAACTTCGTCGAGAATAATACCCCTAATCCTTTCCACTTCCTTTGTTATCAAATTTATATGATTACTATGATGAAATTGTTATGACTATTGTAATGAAATTGTTATGATTATTGCAATGAAATTGTTATGATTACTGTACCAAACTTTGTATATGTATTGTACTGATTATTGTAATAAAATTGTACGGAAACACATTCTTCTTATTCAGAGGGAAACACATTCTTCTTATTCAGAGGGAAACACACACTTTGATTTATTCCGTTTAATTTTGAGTCGTTTTAAAGTAGAATAATAGAATTTAAAGTATCCTTTCGTGTTGCTTTTTGTGCAATACTTTAACTTTTGTAAAATAGAATCATCGTATAATCATTCTATAATAATGTTTCTCTCTGAATAAGAAAGTGTTTCCTTTTGCCAATCGTAAAGTCCATACTGCAATTTCTAGAATTCTTTGGTAGATTTTAGAAAATGTATTATGGATCTCGGTTTTTTAACTGAAATAGAGTCAGATCTCGGTACCTTCTGTAACGAGATCGTAAATATGTAATGGAGAGTGGATGGGATTTGGGTTTAGGGGTGGGTCCTTGCGTAGTCACCTCCACGGGGTGGACCTGGGCCCTTGGTAACGTTTTCGAGAGATTGCCTTCTCGAAAACGATATCAAGCTAAGGACTACGCGCGTAGACATAAGTATAATTGTAAACTTGACGCTAGAAATACCAAGCTGATCAAAAGATCGTGGTTCGTAGCTTCTAATAGAGATAGTTTGATTTTTCATTTGTATAAAGATTTCATAGATTCACTTTTAACAATTTTTTATTATTTCATTAATTTCGTTAGAGATTAGAATAATTTAATCACTGGTACTTCTAGCGTCGAGTCTTTTTCAGTACAATTGAAATTTCCAAGTCCTTCTCAGGACTTGGAAACTTTAAATTGGACTGCGAATAGTTTAGTTTAAGTTAATTATTGCCATCCAATTTGTACATTCATGTAATGTAATTTTAATAAGATAATCATCCCCTTTTATCCCGATTTCCCCCGTTTTTATTATTAATTATATATGGTGACTTCTATCTCGCTATGGTGTCCCTTCGATGAAGGGTTGTTTGATCGTTCGACGTCTGATGGTTTGACGTTTGAAGGTTTGATGGTTTGATGGTTTGATGTTTGATGGCTTGATGTTTGATGGCTTGATGTTTGATGGTTTGATGATCGATGGTTTGATGATCGATGGTTTGATATTTGATGGTTAGAAAATCACTTTCTTTCTGGTTTATTCTGGTTTACTTAAATCTCTGTTCGCCGTTGGAACGCCGTTGGATCGCCGCTGGATCGCTGACGGATGCGTGCGTTTTTAGTCATAAGTACTTGTATATTGTATATCTCTGTAATTTAATTGTAATCGTATTGTAAAGAAATACGTTTTCTTACCCGGAGAGAGAAATAACTGCTCCCCTTTCTTGCACCCCTCGTTTATCAAGACAGAACTTTTAATTTTTCTCGCGTAAATTAGTTCGCGTTTATTTGCTCGAGCACTCTAACTTTATGCTTCGTAAGATCGCTTCACGTAGATTTCCTCTTTTTTTCTTCTTCCTTTTTTCCCTTTCCTTTTTTTCTCCTTCGCTCGAGATTTAGATTTTAATCGTCACGCAGGGAAACAGTTGCGACTCAATCAAACCGATGCGTGCTTGTCGTGGCCACCTGGATCTTCACGGGTTCAGCCGTGGACGCGCTCACGATGGAGCGGGCTGAGTGGTTCCCAACCCGAGGCGCTGGGGTCTGACCTGCTGTAAGACGGATTCGGGCGGTTCCACGAGGTTCGTCTCTATCGCAGAGCAATCCTAGAGTTGGGCCTCGCTGGGGTTCAGATGGACATCTCACTCACCGTCGGGGAGAGCGCGGTTGCGATTGTTTCGACGTAAGACGTGGCATAAAACTTGCTCGCGATTCGCGTCGGGTACGGTTTGCCAAATGGCTAACGCGGAAGCATCGGATTGGAATGCTCTTTAATATAATAGTAGAATTTAGAGTATCGTACCGTAGAACCTTTTGCGAGACACTTTCGTTTGTCGAAAGTGTTGGAAGAGTCACTTAATAAATCTCTCTTCGGGTAAGACAGTGGTATTTCTCGTCACCCCTTTCGTAAAGTCCATACTGCAGTTTCTAAATATCTGATAGATTTTAGGAAATGTATTATGGATTTCGCGTGTATTAAATTCAAGTAGAGTCAGATCTCGGTACCTTCTGTACCGAGATCGTAAATATATAATGGAGGGTGGATGGGATTAGGGTTTAGGGATGGGTCCCTGCGTAGTCACCTCCACGGGGTGGACCTGGGCCCTTGGTAACGTTTTCGAGAGACCGGCCTCCCGAAAACGATATCATGCTAAGGACTACGCACGTAGATTATATAATTAGTGTAATTAGAGAATAAGATATAGTTTAAGTTAATTTTTGCGTTCGCCGCTGGATCGCCGCTGGACCGCCGTTGGATGACTTGATATAACTTGTTAAATTTATCGTGCCTCATCGAAGGAGGGTTGTTTGATTCTTTAATGTTCGATGGGTAGGTGATTGATGTTCGGAAATCCGCTTAGTTTTTGGTTTATTCTGATTTATTTTAACCCCTGCCTTCGCCGCTGGAACGCGGCTGGATGTCGTGATATAACTTACTACATATTCTCCATTAATATAATTTAATTACGTTCCATCTTTGTTCCTTTCCCATGACTATTCTCATGCTAATCAATTCATTCGGTATTAGTAATCTATTCAGTGATCGGTAGATGAGTTATCTTAAGTATTGAAACTGAGAGCAGGTGTAGTTGAAATAGAAGTAATCATTCTGTGATTAAAGAAATATATGCGACGGTGGAAAATCAGGGAATTGTTTAAATAATCCGGCATCTCTCTCTCTCCATCTCTCTTTCTCTCTCTTTCTGTCTCCATGGTATCTTCCCTTGATCAAAGGTTGGCTCTTGATTTCAATAATTACAACAACAGAAAATTTAATTCTGTAGTCGCAAAGTGACTTCATTATTCTCTTTAAATTTGGAAATGAGGAAATGATATTTTCGGTGAATGCAGCGTTTGACGCATGGTATTGTTTTACGTAAAGAAATTGCCATTTCCACGTTTTCCAAGGTTCTTTCCAATTGTTTCACGCAAATAGGCTGTACGAAATTATAATTGAGAATGATTATTAGGGAATCGTGAAATTTGACGTATTTTCTCCGTTCTTGTCAAAAATTCAATGGTTTTGAGTCGAATTTCAACCAATCCTTTTCATTTCCATTCTGTTATCCAATTTTTATGATTTCTATAATAAAATTCCTGTGATGTCAATAAATAATTTCAACAGATATTTCTACGTTCGCCGCTGGATCGCCGCTGGATGCGTATATTATTAGTCATAAATAATAATAATTATAATTAGATAATAGTAATTGTGATAATAATTGTAATGAAATTGTAAGGGAGTATGTACATTGTCTTATCAAGAGCGAAACCATAGAATTTTTCCTCAAAATCCCCGTTTTATCGAAATTGAATATAATTATTCTTAGTCTCCATTTGCACACTACTGATGTTTATCAGTAATAGTTTTAGTACTCTGCGTACTCGCTGGCATGCATCGCATGTGGCAAGCAAGTAGTGAGCACGCTAACTTAATGTTACACGTAAGTCGCTGCCATGAGTAGCTCCATGGGTCGAAAAGACCGTGGTTTGGAAAGTGGACAGCGCCGGAAACATTTAGTTAGCAAATCTACGTGATTACGTAGTACCACGTGAGTATGTAGAGTACCTTTGGTCACGTCGCGAATGTTATGTTCACTTTTCTCTTTGATTTATTACTTATCACAAGTTTGCCCAACTTTAATTACCTTTTTAATTTCTTTTTTTCAGAATAGAGTATAATAGAGTTTAGTGTTTATCGCATCGTAATCCCTTTTGAGAAACGCTTTAATGTTTCTAAAGTGTCGATAAAGAGACTTTGTAAATTACTCTCTGGATAAGAACATGATATATACTTCCAGTCCCTTCTTCCCTTTCGCGATTCGTAAAGTCCACGTTGCAATTTCTAAGAAAATGTACCATGGATTTGGCGTGTATTGAATTCAAGTAGAGTTGGATCTCGGTACCTTCTGTACCGAGATCGTCAACATGTAATGGAGGGTGGATGGGATTAGGGAAATATGGATGTGTTCCTGCGTAGTCACCTCCTCGTTGGTGGACCTGGGTACTTGGTAACGTTTTCGAGATCCTGGTCTCTGAAAGACGATATCATGCTAAGGACTGCGCTTGTAGACATAAGTATTGTAGTAAACTTAATGCTAGATGTACCACACTAGTTAAAAGATGGTGGTCGTAGCTTTTGATAGAGATAGATAGATTTTTCACTTGATCAAAGGTTTCATAGATTTACTTTCAACAATTTTCTATGATACTCATTCATTCCATTATTTCATGAACTTTGCGCGAGATTAGAATAACTGGATTACTGGTATTTTTAGCATCGAGTATTTTGCAGTACAATTTAAATTATCTAAGTCCTTTTCAGGACTTGGAAATTCTATTTACGTTGTACTTCAGGTAATAGTTGAAGCCATAATTTAAATTAAGTTAAGTAAAATTTTACTCTCGTGGCATCAACCTGGAACCGTCGAAGAATTCTACTTTCTCTCTGGTCTTTTTGGATTTTAATTTAAATCAAATCTTTATCTGGCAAGAGGTTTTATGTCTGCAATAATTCACATTTTATGAGCTTTGGAAAATTTTTAATTCGGTCCTCCCTTTTGCGTAAAATATATCCACGAATCTTGCAAGAACTGCTACTTTATCAATTTCGAATCCTATATTGTACAGGGTGTAAAAATTTGTACGCGATCAATATTTCGGACAGTAATGGTCATAAAATTCCATTAGATCAGTGGCCTATCTTGTAGCTCGTCGGTACTAGGATAAATCGAGACGAAGTTGTCGACTTGAGCTTGCAGAGTATCACGAGCTTACCGACAGGCGATACTTGAGTTTGCAGTGCACCGTGGAAAGCTTCACGACACCTCCGTATCGACTCGTCTCGATGCCTGCATGTTATCTATGCGGGATTCTAGATTTCTTCAGAAGCAAATTTCTTTGTAGATACAATCGCAGCACGGAGCAGAAAATCTCCTTACCGATATTCAATCAAATAGCGTATATGTTGCAAGTGTATTATATTCGTACAAGAATTCAATTAGTCGATCAGAAATCGTTAGAACCGCGCAACAAGCAAAGACAGAGAATCTCGCGAATTTTTTGAAACATTCGCGACATCAATCTCGAAATTTGTATTAGCATTGCATTCTCATACAGCAACTTATAAAAGGAATTCAGTAATTCAATACTTCTGCCAGAGTTTTTCATTTAGAAACGCTATGTCCGCTCTGCCTCATCTTTGCAGTGTTTGCACGTTTCGTTCGCCTGCTTTCGCATTCGTGCTGCGGTGAAATTGTCAGTATCGCGACGTGATCTCGCGGAAACACATGAATAATGTCAACTTTCAATGCGAATTCGCTTTCACCGAGTGTCGGGCTATTGCTACGGACATCAAATTTTAATATCCGCACTTTACTTTACCGCCGAGTGCATGGGAAGTTGTGTTCTTTTCATTGGAATTTTTATGCCTCGTAATGGTCCAGCCGCTAGCGACTGAATGTCTTCTCTAGTTAAGACATGATCTACTCTGGGGAATGGAGTTCCCCTAGCCTGTATAATGGAAGCAAACGAAACGTCAAGTATTCTTCGTTACACGGAAATCTAACAATGGCGAAGGGTAGGAAAGATGCTTTCATTCGGATGAGGCGGTCTTCTATACACGCGTTATTACACCTTTTTTGTACGTAAAAGGATGAGGCTGTATTGTTCTGTTTTGTTGCATCTCGATGGGTATTTAAAAGCAGTGTTGCATGTTTTTGGTGTAGATTCTGATTGTTTCAGAACAAGGGAAATCCTAATTACCTATTTTTGTAGGAGAGTGCAGTATCGTGATATAACGCACGTCTATCACGAATGCAAACTATCTCACGGTAAACTAGCAGTGTGATAGCTCTGCATTTACGATTTCCTTTTCGAGGAAATTGAATTCTATAGAGCTTATCGTTTCAGAATTGTCTAGTGCCGCTTCTTGTTATATTATATCTTAATTTTTATTCTAATTGAAAGGCAAATATGACAACTACTAGAAAACTTTGGAGAACGTGTATTAATGTTAGAATCATTTTGAAGTTTCGACATTTAGATTAGCGATGTTAACTATTCAGTTGATCTTCATTGTATTTGTGACACAGTAATAATTCAGTAGTTGCGTACGTTAACAATTTTAAACACCAAATTACTTTGTGAAAATGGTTCGATTAAAGAAACTTCGCTCGACACACGATAGGCTTTACAGCGAAGCAGTTTGCGCCCTCTGAATTGTGTTAATCAGAAACTTGATTGTAGGTCCAGCGCGCGTTTTCGCTGGAGCTATCATTCACGTTAATTAAAATAGCTCTGCGCTAACAATTCGTTAACTGGTTTGCTTCAATGCCCTGCGAAATTACCCACTAGCAAAAACGTAATCCGTGTGTTGATTCCATTCAAAGGAAGCAAATTAGATTAAATATCCAGGATTTGAATCTCTGGGGACACGTAAACCGTATGCTGAAATTAATTCATAATTATGTAATGGTCGCTAGGTCATAGATGTTTCTATTGAAGTCTCATTTTCGAAGCGTTGAGCTCGTTAGGCATTGCATATTTTTGGAATCTGAAGTAGAAATACAAATTTTTCTTCTCCGTTCCGAGCGGAGTTTTGTGTAACTTTCCGTTCGATATCCCAACAGAGTATACTCTTCTTTCTTCAAGGGGTACAATTTTTCATCACCACTGAATCGCTATAGAGGCTCATGTTCACTGTCGAAAGAAACGGTCCTAGAATCTATCAAACCTGGTCGCGCATCGATAATCGTGTAGAAAGGATAAATTAACATCTGGAATTGGCCAAATATCTAGGTCGAGAATTTACTGAAGAATCATTAGAGAGAAAAAACGACAATACGAATCTCCGACACAATGTATACAATGTATTCACACTCGCTTCGAAATGAGAAAGGGTGATAAAATGAAATACAAGAAGTAAAAGCAACGGTTCGGTATTTCCACAGACGAATTCGTTACGTCAAAGAACGCGATGTAACCGATGTAAAATTCGACGAAGTTCAAGTACGCGTGACGAGGCTTCTTTTATTATACTACGTTCGTTCTTTGATTTGAAGGTTGATGAAACTTCCTGTCGGGTTGATTCATTTGGTAAACATGAACCTGGCATTTCGCGGAGAATAATAGATTAACATGACTCGTGACAGAGAGGAGAGAACGGAAATGTTGGAAGAAAGTTGCCGCAATTTCATCTAGCACCGCGCCGCGTAAGTTCGTTACACGAGCGGAATTTTCCATATAAAGCATCGCGCACGCTGAACATCTTATCGCTTCTTTGAGCTATCGCTGTGAGATTCCCCTAGCCTTTAAAGCAGTTAAAATTTTCACAGTTTCAGTGGAATCGTGCCCACAGCGTGACCTACATTCGCGGAATTTCATTTTTCTCCCTATAATGTGAATGCATGTGATTGTATTGTTGGATTGAAAAATTCAGAGTACGCAATGGTTCCGTAGACCTCCGTGAGATGTTCGCGAAGTTTCACATTGTCAATTTCACTTGTCGTATCTTGGAAATGAACGAACTTAAGCAAATCGAACATTCTCTTTATCTCTCAAAAAGAATGAAGTCGGCAAATAAGCGGTGTTCTTTCCATTTTTCTGATCTTCGCAAATAATTAGTAACAATGTGGTGAAACGGAACATCTTTTTCCTTTAAAGAGAAATTCAATTTTCTTAGTCGTTTAACTCGAATTGTTTCTCTAATCAAAAACGTATTAAACACGTTGACAGTTGCTCGCGGGTATTGCTGAAACTCGTACGAATTTACATTTCCGACGCGCGAATGCATCGCACTCGTCAATCATAACATCAATCTACAACATCGGACACCGACGACCATTGAATTATCAGCCTTCAGCTAATCAACTGACAAAACAACACGTACCTTTGATAAAGTCCACAGCCATTCCCAAGCCGTACGTATCCTTGTCGTAATCGTCGAGAATGTAGGCGCCGATCTTAACACCGGGTACAATTCCACGATCGTTGAGCCTGTCCAGAGTGTAAAGCATCACCTCGAGCGCTTGAACGTCACGTTGCGGCATCACTGGCCCGCAGGTAATGGTATCCGTCCTCTCATGGACCATCATTAGACGACTCAACACTAGATTATACTCGACCATCGCGCTGTGCTTAACTGGCCACTGATTCGGCGGTTCCAGCTCATGCGACGAGTTGTTCGTCGTTTGCGAGGACGCCTCGTCCATGGTAACGGTTCATGGTCAGAAGAAGTGGCGATCATGTCAAAAGTGAACAAAAATTGGTTCACGTCGTTAATCAATCCGATGGTCGACGTTTCGGCGGTAACTGGAAGTTGTTCCCTCTCTGTAGACAAAAGCGCGAGATTTTCGTTAAGGTAGTTGTCCAGAGAACCATTCGTACTTTTCAAACGGGAGCGAAACCTTTGATCAATCCTGCACTCTGGAGACGAATTCTAGTGGACGTGTCAACGAGACTCTTAGCCCCCCGGGAGCATCGTTGCTGGCATTCGCTTGGACGTATTCCATTTGCATGGTCGAGGCGGTTCTTCGTTGGACCTCGTCCTTGACCCACGTCGGCGTAGAAGTTCGTCCCGACACCGGGCCTCCGACCTTCATAGATGAATCAAGTTTCAGGCTCGTCGATGTCGAAGTTTGCACCGTGGACGACCTGGACTTTCGTTCTCTCGTAGGATGATCGATCACCGGGATGGGCATCGTGCTCAAGGAGTTAAACCCGTCGGACGGATTAACTTCATTCACCGTTCCATTATCCAACGAGCGGGTTTGAGCCCTCTCATTTTTCGAGCTAAACCCGACGGACGGTTCATCAGGCTTAATGTCGCAGTCATGTTTGAATATTTCGATTCAACGACTCTGTCGCCCTTGAACCGACGGGTTGCCGTTTCTTCGAAACCATTAGAGGATCGTTAAACGTTACTTCATCATCTTCTGTCAAACCATCCGTAGCTGTATCGAACCGTTCCGCCTGGTCGTCGATTTTCCTATTTATCGTCCCAATTGTTTGGATAACGGCTTTTCTAGACGGGGATGGTCGTTCAGAAAGGGTTAAAGGAAGCTTCGATTTCGAATATTTCGTTTTATTCACGAGCGATTGCTTATGGTTCGCGTTTATTTTGATATCCTTCGTAATCTTCCGCTCTTGCTCAGTCGAAGATGAGTTCCTGAACGTATCGTCGGAATTTCCCTCGCCGAATTCAGGAAGGCCACTGTTCTCCGACGTATAGCCCCTTTCGGTTAGACAGTTCATATCGTTTCTTAGGTACGAGGCACTCCTTGGCGCCGCAACAGAGCTATGCTCGGAGTTCACGAGGACGCCGTCAGACTCCTTTGTCACGTTACTTTGCGCAAAAGCCTCTTCCGTTGTCGCTTTATTCGCCTCTTCTTTAGCCTTATCAATCTCGCTCCGCGGAGCGTCTAATTCCATATCTTGCGACGAATCCGCGCTCAAATTGAGTCTTATCGAGATCACATCGTTACTTAGACTTGAAACGTTTTCCGGTAACTGTGCATTGTCATTTCAACGTCGAATTCGGTTTGCCATTTAACATCGAGCTATCCGATAGCAGTGAATCGTTCTCACTCACCACATCTGGTGCTTCGAGTGTTACTCTGTTAACTCATCCTGTGCTTCCGTCGTGACTTGTTGAACTGAATTCATTGCTCAATGTTAAAGTACTCAAATTTAACGTCGAATCATTCCACTGCTGTACGTGTGCTGCAGCATCTCGATCGTCCAGTGAGTTATACTTAACGTTCTCTGAAATGAAGTCGATCTCCAATTCTGTCTCAACAATTTTCGCATCGTTATCCAAAAAATCATTTGTCGTTTCGTTGAAAGTAACATTCAATGAAGTTCCATCGTATTGCGACGAATTCAACGTGACCGCGTCGCTAGACGGAATAATATTTCTCTTCTCGCGGATCGAAAAATTTCCACGGGTTCTCCTGTCTGCCTCATCATCGCTTCCATTTGTTGATATCTGTTTCACGGAGATTCCATTCAACTGGCGCGTATACTCCATCTCTCTCCGAATCAACGTTGATTTACGAGACGTCGACGTTCACCAGGAACCTTCGAACTCTGAAGAATGAGGAGTCCTCCCTTCTGTCTTGATTGCTTTGACTCTTTTGCCTCGCGGCTCGCAATTCGAGGATCCCGAATTCTGGCAGAGGTACGACCACTCCAGATTTATTACATCACCAAAATCGAACGACCTCGGCTCTTCGTCAAGTTTTATTCCCGAATTTTAATGGACCTTCTGCTCATCAACTGATACATGGAATTATCATGCCCGTCGACTTCTATTTCCGATTTCCCTTTTGGTATCAATTCTCCGTCGAACAGTTCACTAATAGAAGCGGAAGATTTAGGAGTTTCAATGAAATATCGTTTCTGGATGTATCCTTTGGGCTCAACATCTCGCGTATCTTTCTTACCTTTCGTAGATGCTCGTCTCTTCGCGTCTTTTAATCTTTTTCGACCCGTCAGCGTTTTCAATTTCAACCGTCGAATCCTTAATAGTTGATTAATAGAGGTGGAAGACTCGGCAGAATCGATTAAATATTGCTCAGCCGAGCCTTCCGACGGCTTCCTACCACTCAATCCCCCTGGATCCGCGAATTTCTCCGATTTCAATCCTGTTTCGAATGCTTTACCGATAGAAACAACGGATTCAGGAATCTCAGTCGAATGTCGCTTCCATTGCGGTTTCCTCGCCATCTCCCAAGCTCCGAGAACCCACGATACCGTCAGCCTGAAAATAGTCCATGGTCCTTTGACCGTCCACCCTATAGGATCTTTTCATCCGAAGACGTCGAAGCTCGCCACTGAATCCCCTTTGCCTTCTCACGTCCTTGTTCTCTCGTCTGAAAGCCTTTAGCGAGTCGTCATTGCACGAATCCACAACAACGTGACCGTAATCAACGGTCGCATCGCCGCCTCTCTAGCGACGTCTTTCATCGCGACACGGGAAACCCGGGAGGATAAGCGGGGCTCTTCCGGAATATTCACTGAACTCCCGGTGAATCCGGTCGATCCCCTCGCAGTTGGCCCGGCTCGGCGTTTATCGCGTCGTTTCTTGTGGCAGTCGTTCGACGGGTCGGGATCCGCGAGTCGACGATCGCTCGACCGGATCGATCGATCGTCATCTTCGTCGGTTTGATTCGCGCCCACCGCCTGGGCGGTTCGCCAGGAAATTGCTCTCGACGACTCCTCCGTGATGTCATTCTTGACGAGTGGACGGAATGTTTGCCGAGCGGTAGTTGATGGCAATGATAACTTTTAAGGGTGCCGGGATGACGGAGTATTTGAATGGTTTTGGAATTTCAGGGATGGTTCATTAGCGCCGCGAGCCCCGTAAGCGACTTCGGCGCGGTTAACCGACAGCTGGTTGTTACCATAATCGAGCGGATACCGTTCGCCCGCCAAACTGTTTCGAAGAATCGATAGCACCACTGACACGGCCAGTACGGCCAGCCAACAGTTGTTCCGCCGCACCACCTGCCTCCCGTGACAAACATGTCCTGGTCCTGCAAAAATACGCAGCGTCTCTGTGAATCCACCACATCGCATAATAAGACCTATCGATCTAGTAATCTTATGCTAATCGAGGAGAAACGTATCGAATATCGTTCTCTACGAGATGTACGTGTTTGTTGCACCGAGACGGTTCGAGGCAATTTGGTTGAAACTATTTGAATGGTACAAAAGGGTTAAATTTGATTCGCTCTGTTTGAGAGCGGTTTAATCTATTTGCAGAGGAATGGAAATGTTTGAAGATTAATTTTTCATACGTATATTGTGTATGCAATCAACTTAGAGGTTAAGGGTTGAAGCTTTGTATTACAGATACGTGAAGTGCATTAATATCGTGGAGTTTATTTTGAGCTAAGTTATTAATCATGATGCAATAACGAACCAGTAAATATCTCTGCGAGTGTTGCACATTTTCGAAATTACAGAAGAATACCGCATAGTTGGAACTCCGAGCATTACACGTGCATAGTCAAAGCAGGAACTAACCTCGATCAAACATTGGCTATCAGTTAAGCGTGGAATATTACCACTAAATTTCTCGTATCCAAATCGAAGGAGCCAGTGGCCGCAACAGGCGCATACAGAGTCCTGGTGCACCGTTGTACATATTTTAGCATCGGTGTATTGATTAATTGTGTTCAATGCGTTCATATTAAATTCTCCATCACTTCTGATAGTACCTTCAAGTGACTGTAAAAGATTAATACCCTGGAAATCCATTTATTTGAACAGCGTCGGTGGAAATCTCGCTCGTGCGAATGCTTTTTGTAGCCATAATACGTTGATCCGATTACTCTTAGTACAAGCGTTTTCATTTGGTTGGCACGGAGCCAAACTGCGATTTGATCGAGAGTGATTTTCCTAGTTTCTATAAATCAGATTTATCGATCGCCTTTCTATAGACCGATACGATCAGCAGTATCGTTGATGGATCACCCTCGCGCAGTTAATCGAATGAAATTTTAATAATCCGAGAATATGATAGCTTAGGAACGAAGCTATCGCGATGTCGATATAATCTATACAATTGATGCAGAATTAATTACCACTCGGTTAACGCTATCTCGAAAGCCAATATAATCTCTTTAAGCGACATCTTATTGTTGCCAGGCCGCGCAGCGATCCCCTAGTCGCTCTTCCAGAAAATTAACCCCTCGCGCTATAACCGTTGTATCCTATCTAACCGTGGATCGTCGCGATTCAACGCGAGCATCCATTATTTTAATACTGCTTGCGCGTTAATTAGTCCGTTTCGAGGCACGGTCTTTCCTCTTTGTCCAATAAATTTCGCGCGGCTGCGAATCCTGAAGGAAAGCCTCGGAAACGAAGGTTATATTACTTGATCTCCTTTCCGTGCTCGTGTCCAGGTTTGACGCGTTCGTGGGCTAAATATCTGTCGGAACAATGGAGTTACAGGGCTTTAATAAGGCCGTTACTTTATCGAAGGGCTGCCGCGCTCGATAGGATTGAATCGTACGAAATGGACCCCGTTTCGCCCCGTCTCTCGGAGTAGGCACATGCCAGGTTTATTGTCAGATGTATCGACGGAAACGGTGATTTCGCGGGGACAGCGATAGGTTGGTAGGAATCGATCGAGCCCCGTTAAACGGTTATTGGACGATTTAGGTGAGGTAAGCATACTTCCTTGCAGAGCGTATTAAACTTGGTCTTCGATTCTCACGACACTTTCCAGCTTAAATTGACATTTTGGAGGTCTCAGATGTCTTTAATTCAATTATCTTCACGGGTAATTTCAACGGTAACTTTGATTTCCTAATCTTCTCTTATCCGTGGGTGATAATTTGAATGGAATATCCGAAGGATTCATTTTTTACCTTTCAGTTGATGAAATCAGTAATTCACGTTGTAAGTAGTTCATTTCTGTTTTATCGCTTGACGAATTCACTAGAGAATTTGACGGTTTACGGAAAGGAACCAGCATTAGTAAGAAACTTGAAAATTTGTATGAAAAGAGAGCAACAATAACTGGATATGGTGAATACTGGGTAGTACATATTACTATCTGGATGTGGATTTTGGGAGCGATGCCTTCATCAAGAGAAAATAAGAAGCCAATATTGAAGAGGAAGAGAATAAGAAGAACAGTATGCCGCGGGAAAAATTCAGGGATTCTTCCATTCTTCGTGTTTGAACATTTTTTTCATCTACCCCCGTATTTCGAGGTATAAAGTTAAACTGATAACAAATATTACATACAAGAATGCATGTTTTCGTGAAATTTTATCACGACAGTCTATCATTATCCTCAACAGCGAAAATTAGTAGCCAATATTGTGTTCCGTTCCTTCTCAACCCCTGAAAGAGAAATTACACTTTCTAAAAGACATTAGACATCCTGTAGAATCCGCAACTGAAGGGGTTACCGTAAATACCTTTCGTGGTGTTAAAATTCGACACGCGTGTGACAGAGATAATCTGTCGTGAATTTATTCAAACGGAATCTGAATTGTCATCTTTTAATGATCGATCTCTTAATCGCGACCAGTAGAAGGAATTCAGCGCGAAGTGATCAGCAAATCCTCATTGTTGGATCGTTTAACTGGTGCATGTAATTACGACTGTATATTGTACATTTGTATCAGCTCCTCGCCCTAATTGGTCTGGTTCGAGCCGCTGACATCTGCATTGTCTATGACAACATATGTTGTCGTAACTTTCTCAATCGTATTCGGGATCCGTTCAATTATACAGGCTTGTATAAGGTACATGTGCGCGAAACAGATGGGTGTGATCACTCCTTGGTTCGATTGAGGAATCCGTGTGGCATTTTT
This sequence comes from Xylocopa violacea, assembly GCA_963969225.1. Taxonomy (NCBI): domain Eukaryota; kingdom Metazoa; phylum Arthropoda; class Insecta; order Hymenoptera; family Apidae; genus Xylocopa; species Xylocopa violacea. The sequence goes on along the minus strand of CAXAJV010000532.1, from coordinate 165,130 downwards.
CTAAGGATTTTAATCATTTCGACGAGTTCCATGACGGCGTTTCCACCTGGCATTCAAGTGCTACAAAATATTTTTCGTCAAGCGAATTCCACGGATACAATTTCGAACGTGATCGCGTACGTTCTTTCGTCCGCGAGAAGAAAGAACCCATAGAATGGAGTTCCGCGGCGACGCAGCATCCCCTGCAAGTCAAAAGGGGACCAAGGTGGGAACAAAGGGAATCCTTAATGGCACGCAAAGATCGTCTACTGGCAAATAATTGGAGACAAAAGTCTCCATTCCCGTGACGTGTAAAGTGGATTGATTATTCTTCTGACGATATATCTTTATTCGATTATACGGAACTGCACTTTAGAAGAGGGAAGTTGTTTTTGTTCTCGATAGGTATCCCTCGTTTACTTTTGAGAACACTCGCTAATGGAGCGATTTTTCCATTTGATGGGTTTACATTGGTTCAGCGGCCGTGCTCCTTTTGTTTCACGAGCGACTTCGCGGCCGGCGCAAGGGTCTCCGCTTTAATCTCCCGCATAGACGGTGAGAATGGACCTTTAATCTTCTCCGAACGATCAGTGCTACCTCTTTTGAAAAGCAAGCAATGTATTGTTAATATTGGATGCTTTCCAACCGACCTTTTAAATCGGCGCTATCATTTAAATTCGCAGCTAGATTGGTCCGTGATCTGTTGGCGAGCTTAACTGCTCCCTTCTTTTTTTGTTTGTCCGCTACGATGTACCACTGTTGATAATCTGTGGCGAACGATGACTGGAATGTGATAAGAGGAATTTTTATCGGGAGCCAGCGAACGATTTTTTCCCAGGGAAAAGCTTCTATAAACACAGCAAGGTTTTATTTCTTACGAAACTTTAATGCTCTTATAATTTCTCTTAAAGTTTTTATTAAAACTCCATGAAGATTTAAGCTGAGTTTTTCTCCCCTCCGCCGATGGGAGGGATCGCGAGATTTTTATTAGAAATTTCGTAGACTGGCTGTAAGCAGCTTTCGTTGTACCTTGGATTTTCTTATCGTCGCGTATAGGAAATGATACCATGAACTATTTGAACTAGAAGTTCGTTGATACAGTTTTATAACCGCCTATAACGCCGTGTAATTGAGGAAGGGTAGCACGTTCGCGTAAGCACACACAACGCGATATAGGACACGAGGAATTCATTTTTCCATTTTCCGCATTGATTGGCAAAGCAGAAAGTCCAAGAAAAAGCGCGAGGTCCTAAGAGGCGACGTTCCAAACGTGGCTAGCGTAGAGTCATAATGCTCGCAGATGTGCCTGCGAACAAAAATTGCGACCAGTGACATTTCGCGTTTGTATCCGCTTCACGGATCTCGAGATTTCGATACTCCTTGACACCGAATGATTCCGCGATTTTCGCAATAAATAGCGGAGACACGCGTGCATCGTAACGCATCAGCTACCGGTCCTACAAATTCTACACCTAGGAGATGACATACCGAATCTCGGGCCTCTAGAATTTTTTTCATTCAAGTACATATTGTCTATGGGCCACTAGTGATCGCTCCAGGAGTTCGCTCTCCACATATTTCGACTCCCAGAGCCAGACATGCCGTATCTGGTACCCCTAGAATTGACTTCACTTATGTACTGATTCGCTCTGCGCCATTAATAACCAATCCATGAGTTCTACCTCCTTATACGAAACATAGGGTCGGACATATCATGTCTGTGGACCCTAGTATTGGTTTGATTTAAGTATATATTGTCTGTTGGCCATTAACGACCCCTCCAGAAGTTCGTCAACCTCCACTTACTTGACACCTAGGGCCGGATATGCCGTGCCTGGGGCCCCTAATATTGGATTCATTTAAGTACTTATTGGCTCTTGGCCAGTAGTAATCGCTCCAGGAGTTCTATAGCCGACTACTTCGAAACATAGGACCGAACATACTGTAACAGGGGCCACTAGAATTGGATTCATTCAACCCCCTATTGAAGCTGTGCTATTACTAACCGCGCCAAGAGATTCCCTGCCACCTAATTCGACACCCAGGGTCCGCGATGCTTTCCAAGGGCCTGTAGTGTTGGTCTCATTTAATTACTTATTGGATCTGGGTCATTCGTAACCCCCTAGCATTTCGTAGCCCGCATATTCAACCCAAGGTATTCCAAACATGATACATTTTATCCGCTCGACAATTATATATAAATACAAACAAATATAACCTAACCCAACAAAACCTAACCTCTCGACGTTAATATTTTATAAAATTCCTGACGTGTCGGCCCCAACTTCTCGGCGGGAACATTATTTACGTCTACAATGTTATATATCCTAACCTAAGGCAACCTAACATCTCGGCAGTAATATTTTACAACATTCCTGACGTGTCGGCCACTACTTCTCGTAGGGAACATTATACATAAATAGAATCTAAAATAAATTAACCTAATTCCACGCAGCACTTGTGTAGTAGTGTTTCACAGCTATAACGTTATATATTATAACTTACGGCAGCCTAACCTCTCGGCGGTAACATTTTACAACGTTCCTGGCGTGTCGGAACCTACATCTCGGTAATAACATTATATACGTCTATAACGTACTATAACCTAACCTAACCCATCTAGCCCCACGATGGTAGTGTTTTAAAGAATCTAAAACGAAACATGACCGCCGAGACCTCAGCTTGCGTTAGGTCCGGTTACATAACGTTTCAGACGTATATAACGTTCCGACCGAGAAGTATGGGCCGACCCGCCACTAATGTTGTAAAATATTACGAGCGACAGGTTAGGTTGCGTTACGTTAGGTTATATAACGTCATAGAACGTATATAATGTCCACACCGTGAAGCAGGGACTAACCTGCTAGGAATGTTGTTAAATATTACCCTCGAGAGGTTAGGTTGCCTTAGGTTATGACATATAACGTTATAGACGTATATAATGTTCCCACCTAGAAGAAGGGTCTTGCTTGCCAGGAATGTTGTAAAATATTACATCCGAGATGTACGGTTACCTTAGGTTAGGATATATAACGTTATAGACGTATATAATATTCCCACCCAATACCTAGGAGCTGAAACGTCTGGGCTTTTGTAAAACACTACAACCCAGTGACTAAGTTGTGTCATGCTACGTTATATAACGTTACAAGGGTATATAATGTTCCCACCCAGAAGTAGGGGCCGACACGCCAGGAATATAGTAAGGTATTATGGTCGAGAGGTTAGGTTGCGTTAGGTTAAGTTATTTAACGTTATGGACCTATATAATGTTCCCATCGGAAAGCAGGGGCCAACACGCCCGGGATATTGTAAAACATTATTACCCACGGGATAACTGGGTTAGGTTAGGTTACAATAGGTTATAGACCTATATAATGTTCCCACCAAGAAGTAGTGGCCGACATGCCAGGAATGTTGTAAAATATTACATCCGTGATTGTTACATTGGCTTAGGTTAGGATATATAACGTTATAGGCGTATATAATGTCTCCACCGAGAAGGACGGGCCGACACGAAAGGAATGTTGTAAAATATTACCGCCGAGAGGTTAGATTTCCTTATGTTAGGATATATAACGATATTGACGTATATAATTAGCCCGCCGTGAAGTAGAGGCCGACGCGCCAGCAATGTTGTAGAATATCACGGTGGGAATATCATATACGTCTATGACGGTATATACCCTCACCTAAGGCAACCTAACTGCTCGACGGTATTATTTTACAATATACCTCGCGGGTCGGCGTGTTGTACCCGGTGGGAACATTATATACGTCTATAGAATAATATAACCTATCCTAACCTATCTAGCACCTCACGGGTAATGTTTTACAGCATCCCGGGCACGTCGGCCCGTACGTCTCGGTGGGGATATTATATACGGCTATATCGTTATATATCCTAACCTAAGGCAGCCTAACATGTCGGATGTAGTATTTTACAACATTCCTGGTGGGTCGGGCCCTACTTCTCTGTGGGAACATTATATACGTCTATAACGTAATATAACCTAACCTAACCCATCTAACCCTTCGCTGGTATTGTTTTACAGAATCCCGGTCGTGTCGTCCCGTACTTCTGGGTGCGGACATCATATAAGTCTACAACGTTATGTAGCCTAACCTAACCCATCTAGCCCCTAGGTGGTAATGTTTTACTGAATCGCAGTAGTGTCGTCCCGAACTTCTCGGTGGGGACATTATATACGTCTATAACGTTGTATATCCCAACCTAAGGCAACCTAACATCTCGGATGTAGTATTTTCTAACAATCCTGGCGGATCGGCCCTTACATCTCGGTGGGAACATTATAAACATCTATAACGTAATATAACCTAACCGAACCCAACTAGAACCTCGCTGATAATGTTTTACAGAATCCCGTTCATGTCGTCCCGTACGCCTCGGTTGGGACCTTATATACGTCTATAGCGTTATATATCCTAACCTAAGGCAGCCGAACCACTCGAATGTAGTATTTTACAACATTCCTGGGCAAGTTGGCCTCTACTTCTCGGTGGGAACATTATATACTTCTATATCGTAATATAACCTAACATAACCCATCTTGCCCCTTGGTAATAATGTTTTACAGAATCCCGGTCGTGTCGGCCCGTACGTCTCGGTTGGGACATTATATACGTCTATAGTGTTATATATCCTAACCTGAGGCAGCGTAACATCTCGGATGTAGTATTTTACAACATTCCTGGCGGGTCGGGCCCTACTTCTCGGTGGGAAAATTATATACGTCTATAACGTAATATAACCTAACCTAACCCACCTAGCACCTCGCTGGTAATGTTTTACCGAATCCCGTTCGTGTCGTCCCGTACTTCTGGGTGCGGACATTACATACATCTATAACGTTATATATCCTTACATAAGGCAACCTAACATCTCGGATATAGTATTTTCCAACACTCCTAGCAGGCCGGCCCCAACTTCTCGATGGGAACATTATACACGTCTATAACGTAATATAACCTAACCTAACCCTTTTAGCCCCTCGCTGGTAATGTTTTACAGAATCCCGGTCTTGTCGGCCCGTACTTCTGGGTGTGGACATTTTATACGTCTATAATGTTATATAGAGTTACCTAACCCAACCTAACACCTCGGATGTAGTATTTTCGAACATTCCTGGCGGGTCGGCGCCTACTTCTCGATGGCGACATTATATACGTCTATAACGTTGTATATCCTAACCTAATGGAACCTAACATCTCGGGTGTAATGTTTTACATCATTCCTGGCGTGTCGGCCCGTATTTCGCGGTGGTAACATTATATACGTCTATAGCGTTATATATCCTAGCCTAAGGCAACCTAACATGTCGAATGTAATATTTTACAACATTCCTGGCGCGTCGGCCGCTACTTCTCGGTGGGAACATTATATACGTGTATATCGTAATATAACCTAACCTAACCCATCTAGACCCTCGGTGATAATGTTTTACAGAATCCCGGTCTTGTCGTTCCGTCCTTCTCGGTGGGGACATTATATACGTCTATAACGATATATATCCCAACCTAAGGCAATCTAACATCTCGGATGTAGTATTCTCCAACATTCCTGGCGGGTCGGCCCCTACTTCTCGGTGGGAACATTATATACGTCTATAACGTAATATAACCTAACTTAACCCATCTAGCCCATCGCCGGTAATATTTTGCAGAATCCCGTTCGTGTCGTCCCGTACGTCTCGCTGGGGACATTATATATGTCTATAACGTTATATATCCTTTTTTTTCTTTTTTTTATCGTGGGGAAACCCTCATGGGTACTTCGGACTTTGGGGACTATCCGAGGTTATGTCGGACTCTTGCCGACTAAAGCCCCACGGTGGCCATCATCTGCGCGTGTCGGACGGGAGCCGGGAACTCTTAACGGTCGACGGTCGGCATCCTCCTGCGCTGGGGTCTCCAGTTGACCTTCTGCTCGGCTACTCTTGCCTGTAGCCTGATCTTCTACCATGGTGACGCGCAAAGATATCTGTGTGCGCCAAGCGCCGCTCGTGAGCCACTCACGAGCGGCGCTACGTCAAAGGTACACGTGCAATCACGATCGCAAGCCCAAACATGTGACCATCTGTGCTTACCTTGACGCACAGCTGCCATACTCCTGTTTGCTGCTGTTGCAGCTGCGAGTCTTTCGCAGCTGTGCATCCTTCCGGTCCTGGCCGTCTTGGCCTCTTGTGACGGTACAGCTGCAAGTCTTTCGCAGCTCGTCGTCCTGTCCAATCCCGGTCTTCTTGACCTCTTCGCCGTCTTGGCATCCACTTCGGTCGTCTTGACCTCTTCATCTCTTCGGGCTCTTCTTCGCCCATCTTCCGGATGAAGATAGCCTTTGAGATGAGGTGGTTGGCGGCGAAGTTCCGTTCCCCGATGGGATCTTGGAAGTGACCCCCGTCCGATAACGGGAGTCCTCTATCTTGAAAGGGAACGGGGCAAACGTCAAGGACGCCGACCCCGTAGGCAGCGTTGAGCAGGGACACCGCGCTCCCTTTCGCGCTCGGCGGCCTCCTTCGCGGCCATGACTTTGTCGCAAAACGCCGCCACGGCCCGCCAGTATCTCTCACCTTCGAGCATCTTTGACATGATGCTCTTCAGTGAGAGATTCGACCCTACCTCGACTATCAGTAGTCGATGCAGCCGTTCCCACGCTGGACACCTCTCCAGTGTGTGCTGCGCCGTGTCGTCCTCTTCGCCACAGTGTGGCATGCAGCCGTGTCTTCCTTGCCAATCCTCTGCAGGTACTGACCGAAGCATCCATGTCCGGTCAGTATCTGCGTGGTTCTAAAGCTAAGTAGCCCTCTTCGGCGGTCCACCCACTTATCTAGGATGGTTAGGACCGCTCCGATCGTCCTGTGTTCGGAGCGAGTGGAGAGGTGTCTCTTCCACTCCTCTATCGAAGCCGATCTTACCGCGTCCCTGAGTTCTTTTTTACTCAGGGCTGGTGCGTCATCGTCATCTTCCTGGTCCACGTTTCGAAGCGAATGGTAGACGAACGCATCCTCGCTGACCATGTATTCGATAGACACCAGCCCAGCAAGCGCGGTGGCCACATCGTGTGATACCGTCCTGTATCCTCGTATCGCACGAATGGCCATCCTCCTCCACGCGCTGCGCAGGGACGAGATCCTCTTGTCGGTGTGTCTCCGCTCCGCGATGGAGCTGTACCACACCGGAGCTCCGTACAATGCTATGCCACGGATCACCCCGGCGTATAGTCTTCGCGCCCTCTCGTTAGGGCCCTTCAGGTTGGGCATTATGCGGCTTAGCTTGAGTGCCGCTGTCTCCAACCTGCCGGCAAGTTTCTCTATGTGGCTAGAGAATCTCCAGTCCTCGTCGAGCCGAAGGCCGAGGTAGTTGATGTCTCGGCCCGGCTCGATCCTTGCCGGTCCCACACTTACCGCCACGCGAGGTGTTCCTCTTGTGGGTCTCCTCCGGCTCCGTCTGCTGAAGCACACGATCTCCGTCTTCTGCGGAGCCAGCTCGAGGCCCATCTTCCGGATGCGGTTAGCCACGACTGCCTTTCCCAATTCTGCCCGGCAGGCAGCTCGCGTATCTGTCTTACCGGCGGCGAACACAAACGTGTCGTCTGCGTAGCATATCAGGCGCACGCCCGCCGGCATTGCTGCTGTCAACGCGGCATTGTACCCGATGTTCCACAGGAGCGGTCCTAGCACCGATCCCTGGGGTACGCCACGGTTGACAGGTCTGCTTTGTGGCCCATCCTGGCTATCGCAGACTATCGCCCTGTCGCTGAGATAGTCTACCACCACGTTCCTGATGTGTGGTGGGATTCCATGCCTGTCCAGGGCTGCGTAAATAGCTGGCCATTGCAGGGAGTTGAACGCGTTCTTGATGTCTAACGAGACAGCGTATGTAACTCCCACCCTCGACACAACCATCTCGGTGAGTCTCTTGACTTCACTCACCGCATCGATCGTGCGTCGACCTGCCCGCCCTGAATCCGTACTGGCAGTCCGCCAGTGCAGGTCCGACGCGCGACAGGTGCTGGACGATTCGTTCGTGTATTATTCTTTCGAACAGCTTTCCTACCTCGTCCTGCAACACTATGGGCCGGAACGCTGATGGTGAATCCTCCGGTTTGCCTTCCTTTCGGAGGAGCACCAACCTGCCGGACTTCCATCTTCGAGGGAGCGTCCCCGCCTTGATGCAGGCTGAGAACAGTCTTCTCAGTCTCGAACCAAGGACGCTCAGCGCCATCGTCCAGACACGGCCGGGTATTCCATCCCGGCCGGGGGCTGTGTTCTTCTTCGCCATCCTCTTGACGGCCCCGGCCAGTTCCTCTTCGGAAACCTCCAACTCCGGTGTCCACCCGTATCGGGCCGCTGCTGGGGGCTCTTCGTTCCCTCCCTCGGGAAAGAGGTCGTCCAATACCCTCTCCAGCAGCGGGACCTCTAAGGTTTCCGTCAACGGGGGCGCCCATGGTCGCAGTTTGTCCACCACTATCTTGTAGGGACGCCCCCATGGATCCTCTTCGAGAGTTTGGAGGAGTCCATCCAATGCGCGTGTCTTGGACTTCCTGATGGCAGCCTGCAGCTCCTTCTTCTTGTCCCTGTAGCTGTTGTACGGCTGCAAAGTCCTCGTCGCGTCCGAGTTCCTTTTTCTTCTCTCTCTGGTGTACTGGCGGCGCCCAACCGTGCAAGTTGCACGGAGCTGCGCGATCTCTGCGTTCCACCAGTATACTGGACGCTTCGGCGCACTGCCGCGGGCTCTTGGCATGCCCGTGTCGCATACCGCTGTCATCGCGTTGACAAACCAGTCCGCCTCGGTGTTGACATCTTCTATCGGGCTGACCGGCGTCTCCTGCCAGCCTACCGCGAGGATTGCTGCCATCAGGTGGTCTTCCTCGATTCTCCTCAGCGACCACTTCTGGCGGTGGTGATTAGCCTGCCGGGCCGTGTGTGGGACGGAGACATCCATGGAGATGTACAGATGATCGGACAGTGTCTCCTTCTCTTCCACCCTCCATTCTCTAATTTGCCGTGCTGCCTTGCGGTTACCAAAGGAGAGGTCCACGATGCTTTCTCCCTGGTACCGCACGCATGTGCTGGCTGAGCCTTCGTTTAGTAGCGTCAGGCCCAGGCCAGACGCCCAGTCTAGCGTGGCGTGGCCTCTTGCGTCCGTCCTAGATGATCCCCACGCCGTCACGTGCGCATTATAGTCTCCTAGCACTAGGACGGGCGACTCTGCATATCTCGCAACTGTCCGTCCCGTCCTGTCCAACAGGTCTTCGTACTTGCTGATGGACCACCTGGGAGGGGCGTATAGTCCCATAACGGTGATTCCCGCCCAGGTTATCGCGACGAATCCTTCCTCGCGTGCGACCGTCTTGATTGGTCGTACACGTGTCCGTGCAGACTGCACGATCACCACCGAGCCGTCTCTATCTCCTATCCACGCTCGATTGTTGCGGATGGAGTACGGCTCCGCTATCACTGCCAACTCGAAATCGCCGCCCTGTAGTCTTGCTACTACCAGGTCTTGGGCACGGGCAGCATGATTCGAGTTAGTCTGCAGGATACGGCATGGCGTGAATTTTATGCCGTATCCATGGCTTCCTCCTGGCCCTTACCTGCTGGAGTCGTTGTTGCCGGCTCCACGGTCTTTCCTTCTTCCAGAGCGGTCGCTGGTTCCTTCCTACATGCCGCTGCCGTTACGGCTTCTACAGCCGGCTTGCTGCTCTTTTTCGTAGCTTTAGGCGCCTTGCACACTTCCCCACCAGCCTTGTGGTGTGCTCGTCTGCCTTCAGCCTTGCAGACGATGCATGTGGGCGCAGTTTGCCTGCACTCACTGGCTCTGTGGCCGGACTCACCGCACCTGTAACACAGGTTTGCTGGTACAGCTTTGCTGTACGTGGACAGTTTCCCAGCACTTGAAGCATCGATCCGGTCTCGGCTTTAAAGCCGCCACCCGGATCAAGGACCAACCGATCCTTATTCTGCCGGCATATGCCACTTTCGTGGCAGCGGCGAGGGGACACTGCACCCACATGGTGCCGAGCCCGTTTGACGAGTCCCGTCGTATCCCGGTCCGTATTTCCTCGGCCTTGCATCCTCCTGCGGATGCGATGGCTTCCGCCACTTCTTGTGGCATTATGGAGCCCTCGAGCCCGTAGACCCTCGGGTCTGCCCTCTTGTGAGGCGTCGCGACATATACCTCTCTGTCGCCCAACGCCTCCCTGAGTTTGCCGGCAAGGGCAGCCGCTTTGGCCTCCTTCTCCTTGCCGGTAACTTCTAGGATCAGTCCGCCCGTTCTGGCCTTTTTCGGGCGGACCTCTTCTATGCCCACCTCTGCGAGCTTTACTCGCTGCCGGGCAGCTGTCATCACCTCAGCGTACGTGGCTTTGCTATCCTGAGGGATGGTGAGGACGACGGCTGCTGTTCTGGGAACCTTTCCCAATGTCGTCCTTGCGTTGCGTTTCGCTGCGCTGACGCGCACCTGCCTCCTTTCCTTCTCAGCGGCGGCCTTTGATGGCTTGCCAGCCGCCGTTTTCTTTCCCCTTCTGCCCAGGACCTTTGTCCAGGGGAGCTCCACCTGCGTGGTTTTCTTCTCCGCAGGGGGGGGGGGGGGGAGGGGCAGGGCGGAGTGCTGCCTGCCACTCGTTTTCCTTCCTCACGGATTCCTCGCGTATCCTCTTCATACGCGCCTCCAAGGAGGACTCGGTTTTCGCAGGTGCCGTTGTTCCTGTTGCGGGTGGGAGGGCCGTCCGTTTGCCCTTAGCGGACTTTAAGGGGGCCTTCCCCTTTTCGACGTCCGACGTCGTCTCCCCCGTTTTTCTTAGCTTTACGAGGAAGGCACGTTTCGCCGCGGTGGGGCGCTCTTTTACGATCATTGCAGTTGTCTGATCCTTCTTCTTCGGAGGGAGTCTCTCCTTAATTCTCCCCCAGATCTTCTCGATCCGTCGATCGAATATTTCCTCGAGGCTTGAAAGGATATTCTTGAGTCCAACCTGTAGGATATCCTCTCTTGCCTCCGTTGTAGGCGGTTCTTCTCGCCTTTCTGGCACCGGGCTCCTCCTCGCCGCTGGTTGGGGGGAAACCCGCTCCTCCACGGCTGCCAGCTTCCTCTTTAGCTTCTCGTTCTCGAGGCGCAGGCTTTCTGCCTGCAGCCTCCACTCTTGGGCTTCAGAGCTCACCGCAGCGGGGTTGCCCTTCGCTCGCTCTGCGAGCTCCAAGAGAGTGGCGCGCAGCGTTCTTGCGCCTACGCGTACTGCCCTCTTCATTGGGCCTTGTAGGTTGCGCGATTTTGCTGCAACCCATTCGATCTTGTTCGCCTCTTTCAAGGCGGTCAGTCCAAGATCTGGCAGGGTGGCCCTTCTAGCCTCCGCCTGCAGCTCCTCGTCTGCCGGCACAGGCTTTGTCGACCTTGCCGGTCGAGGGGGGACGACTGTTGCCCAGTCGATCTCTTCGTCTTCCAGGGCGCTGTCTACGTCAGCGGTGGCAGCTTTCCTTTGCCAGCGCCTTGCGCCCTTCGTGGCTCTCTCGGACAAGCTCGACACCATCGATGTCACAGAGGCGTCCGTGTCATACGCCTCCGTGGTCTGCCTTGCCTCCTTCTGTCCTTTGCTGGACTTAGGGCATGGCCTCGTCGTCATGGATATGATGGAGGCGAGCGACTCATCGGAGTCGCCTCCAACGCTGGACGGATCTCCTGCGCGCCTCTTCTTAGCCGCGAGGCGGCTGTTTCGCCTCTTGAGGGATCGCTCTTCCATCTCGGATGTCGAGTGGTCCTCCGATCTTGCCGAGAATAGACAGCTGGGGCCTGGCCCTTTTCCACAGGCTGGAGCCTGTGGCTGTATGAAATAGTCGGCGTAGTCCATTTTGGGATTACCCCTGCCAGACATGTTCGCTTCCCTCTTCGTGTTTCTGTTCGTGTTCGTGTTCCTCAGTTTTGCACGAAACTTCACGAAAAACACATTTGTTTGTCGCGTAGGTATTATTGAACCGTCGGTAAGTTACCGGCACACTCCTCCGCCGAGTTCCCTGGTTTGCCCTGTGCACGGTCCGACAGTCGCTAAATGTACGCGCGCACTCTTTACCAACACTCGGTCCGCGAATTGTGCGGTTACCTATCGAAGGTTATCGAGGGTGGATGTAGTTTTCGACCGTCCATAAGTCACCACCTGGTGCCTGTTCGCAGAGACCGAGGAGGTGTCAATTATAGTTCATTGGCCACCGATAGACACCACGGACACAAAAAAATCACCCTCGGTCGGAAATTGTCCGGTTACCGACCGTTCAGTTACCGACAGCAGAGCTGTCGGTAAGTTACCACGTACTGCACTCACTCGTTTCGACCGAGGAACTGTCAGTTACTGTTTATTGGCCGTCGATGAGTACGCAAAACGCTGCAGTTTAATCCGCGGCCGGCAATTGTTAAGTTACCGACTGCCCGGTTACCGATGCTGGGTTCGCCCGACCGTCGGTAATGCCTCCGTCTCAAAACCCGACTTCCGGGTTGTTGCTTGGTTTGTTTTAACCAACAATACCCTAAACTAACAACCAATATCGTGGCAATCGGTGTTTTTGCAAAATTACCAACCGCACGGTTATCGACCGCAGGTGGTACCGCTGCTGTCGGTAATTCGAAATTTTTCAGTTCCCGCTGCGTTTATTTCAGTTATTATTTGTTGAAAACGCACTACACCTTCGTCAACGATCAATTTCGCACGGCTCGCAGGAAAAAACGGCGAGAAATTCCAATTCGTGCGACCGGAATGTTACCTACGACGGCGGCAAACTTTACCGACCGTGAGCTGTCAAACTCTTGCAAGAATTGATTTTTGACTTGTTTATTACCGCATGCACTGTTTCTACGTGTCCAATAAACAATTCTACGTCCACTCACTGGCACACGGTGCAACCTTGGTAGAGTTGCTGCAAAATTTTCACCTCCGTCAACTATGTTCCGTGGTGGCAGCACTACTCGGTTCCACTTCGCCAAAATTTACTGTTTTTTACTGTTTTTAACAGTTTTTCCGCCTCGTAATTGCACAAAATCAGTGTCTATTGTCACTTCACACCCGATTATGGCAATTTCCGCACCGAAAAAGGCCTATTTAAAATTCTTGATTTTTCGCCACGTGCACGTTTTCCCACACAAAGGAGTGACGTCACACGTCACTCCTATTTCACTTAAAATCGCTTATTTTCACTTTTTTAAGCGTTTTTTCACCACGAATAAGTTTATTTCTAGTGTCTGTGGTCACTTTACACATTCTCGTCGTAAATTCACACGCACAAACGGTCAATTTTCAAAGTTTATTGCCGTATATGACAACACGTGTTTTCACGCAGCAAAACAAAGTGTTACACTTTTTCACCGTTTTTCCACCTTTTCACTGAACTTCACTTCACTACACTTACCTAGCGGATCCTCTTCACCTCCTGGAACACCCTCAGCTCCGCTCAAACCCTGAAATTCGCGAAACGTGCCCCGAAGTGCGTACCGTACGGCAGCAAACGCGTCACCACGTGCAAATCGAACAAAGACGCGCACGTATTATGCTCGATTTGCCTCCTACTCGCGACTTTCACGTGAGATTTTCGTCTCAACGCGTAGTTTCGCGTACCCGTAACGTGCCAAAAACAAGTTTTGACACGAAACTCGCCATCTTCCTCGAAAATTAGAACGGATTTCAGAGAGCTATCGTACGCACGTCCGTCAGCTTACTCGTCCGCCATGCGAATCTCTCATAACGTTATACATCCTAACCTAAGGCAACCTAACATCTCGAATGTAGTGTTTTAGAACATTCCAGGCGGGTCGGCCCCTACTTCTCGGTGGGAACATTATATACGTCATTACCGTAATATAACCTAACCTAACCCATCTACACCCTCGGTGATAATGTTTTACAGAATCCCGGTCTTGTCGGCCCCCACATCTCGGTGGTAACATTATATACGTCTATAACGATATATATCCAAACCTAAGGGAACCTAACATCTCGGATGTAATATTTTACAACATTCCTGGCATGTCGGTCCCTACTTCTCGGTGGGAATATTATATACGTCTATAACGTTATATATCATAACCTAAGGCAACCTAACATCTCGGATGTAATAGTTGACAACATTCCTGGCGTGTAGGCCCGTACTTCTGGGTGGGAACATTGTATACATCTATAACGTTATATATCCTAGCCTAAGGCGACCTAACATGTCGAATGTAATATTTTACATCATTCCTGGCGTGTCGTCGCCTGCTTCTCGATGGGAACATTATATACGTCTATAACGTTGTGTATCCTAACCTAACGCAACCTAACATCTGGGATGTAATATTCCTGGCGTGTCGTCGCCTACTTCTGGATGGGGAGATTATATACGTCTATAACGTTATATATCCCAACCTAAGGCAACCTAACATCTCGGATGTAATAGTTGACAACATTCCTTGCGTGTCCGCCCGTACTTCTCGGTGGGAACATTATATACGTCTATAACGTTATATATCCTAGCCTAAGGCCACATAACATGTCGAATGTAATATTTTACAACATTCCTGGCGTGTCGTCGCCTGCTTCTCGATGGGGACATTATATACGTCTATATCGTTGTATATCCTAACCTAAAGCAACCTAACAGCTGGTATGTAATATTTTACAAGATTCCTGGCATGTCTGTCCCCAAGTCTCGGTAGGAACATTATATACGTCTATAATGATATATATCCAAACCGAAGGGAACCTAACATCTCGGATGTAATATTTTACAACATTCCTGGCGTGTCGTCGCCTGCTTCTCGATGGGGACATTATATACGTCTATAACGTTGTATATCCTAACCTAACGCAACCTAACATCTCGGATGTAATATTTTACAACATTCCTGGCATGTCGGTCCCTACATCTCGGTGGCAACATACTATACGTCTATAACGTTGTATATCCTAACCTAAGGGAACCTAACATCTCGGGTGTAATATTTTACAACATTCCTGACGCGTCGGCCCCTATTTTTCGGTGGTAACATTACATACGTCTATAACGTTATATATCCTAGCCTAAGGCGACCTAACATATCGAATTTAATATTTTACAACACTCCTGGCGTGTCGTCGCCTACTTCTGGATGGGGTCATTATATACATCTATAACGTTGTATATCTTAACCTAAGGGAACCTAACATCTCGGGTGTAATATTTTACAACATTCCTGACGCGTCGGACCCTATTTTTCGGTGGGAACATTATATACGTCTATAACGTTATATATCCTAGCCTAAGGCAACCTAACATGTCGAATGTAACATTTTACAACATTCCTGGCGTGTCGTCGCCTACTTCTCGATGGGGACATTATATACATCTATAACATTGTATATCGTAACCTAAGGCAACCTAACATCTGGGATGTAATATTTTACAAGATTCCTGGCATGTCGGTTCCCAAGTCTCGGTAGGAACATTATATACGTCTATAACGATATATATCCAAACCGAAGGGAACCTAACATCTCGGATGTAATATTTTACAACATTCCTGGCGTGTCGTCGCCTGCTTCTCGATGGGGACATAATATACGTCTATAACGTTGTATATCCTAACCTAAAGCAACCTAACATCTCGGGTGTAATATTTTACAACATTCCTGGCGTGTCGTCGCCTACTTCTGGATGGGGACATTATATACGTCTATAACGTTGTATATCCTAACCTAACGCAACCTAACATCTCGGATGTAATATTTTACAACATTCCTGGCATGTCGGTCCCTACATCTCGGTGGCAACATACTATACGTCTATAACGTTGTATATCCTAACCTAAGGGAACCTAACATCTCGGGTGTAATATTTTACAACATTCCTGACGCGTCGGCCCCTATTTTTCGGTGGTAACATTACATACGTCTATAACGTTATATATCCTAGCCTAAGTCAACCTAACATGTCGAATGCAATATTTTACAACATTCCTGGCGTGTCGTCGCCTGCTTCTCGATGGGGACATTATATACGTCTATATCGTTGTATATCCTAACCTAACGCAACCTAACGTATGGGATGTAATATTTTACAACATTCCTGGCATGTCGGTCCCTACGTCTCGGTGGGAACATTATATACGCCTATAACGATATATGTCCTAACCTAAGGCAACCTAACATCTCGGAAGTAATAGTTGACAACTTTCCTGGCGTGTCCGCCCGTACTTCTCGGTGGGAACATTATATACATCTATAACTTTATATATCCTAGCGTAAGGCGACCTAACATGTCGAATATAATATTTTACAACATTCCTGGCGTGTCGTCTCCTGCTTCTCGATGGGGACATTATATACGTCTATAATGTTGCATATCCTAACCTAACGCAACCTAACATCTGGGATGTAATATTTTACAAGATTCCTGGCATGTCGGTCCCCAAGTCTCGGTAGGAACATTATATACGTCTACAACGATATGTATCCAAACCTAAGGGAACCTAACATCTCGGATGTAATATTTTACAACATTCCTGGCATGTCGGTCCCTACTTCTCGGTGGGAATATTATATACGTCTATAACGTTATATATAATAACCTAAGGCAACCTAACATCTCGGATGTAATATTTTACAACATTCCTGGCATGTCGGTGCCTACGTCTCGGTGGGAACATAATATACGTCTATAACGATATATATCCTAACCTAAGGCAACCTAACACCTCGGATGTAATAGTTGACAACATTCCTGGCGTGTAGGATCGTACTTCTCGGTGGGAACATTGTATACGTCTATAACGTTATATATTCTAGCCTAAGGCAACCTAACATGTCGAATGGAAAATTTTACAGCATTCCTGGCGTGTCGTCGCCTACTTCTCGGTGGGAACATTGTATACGTCTATAACGTTATATATCCTAGCCTAAGGCGACCTAACATATCGAATTTAATATTTTACATCATTCCTGTCGTGTCGTCGCCTACTTCTCGGTGGGAACATTATATACGTCTATAACGAAATATATCCTAACCTAAGGCAACCTAACATATCGGATGTAATAGTTGACAACATTCCTGGCGTGTAGGCCCGAACTTCTCGGTGGGAACATTGTATACGTCTATAACGTTATATATCCTAGCCTAAGGCGACCTAACATGTCGAATGTAATATTTTACATCATTCCTGGCGTGTCGTCGCCTGCTTCTCCATGGGAACATTATATACGTCTATAACGTTGTGTATCCCAACCTAACGCAACCTAACATCTGAGATGTAATATTCCTGGCGTGTCGTCGCCTACTTCTGGATGGGGAGATTATATACGTCTATAACGTTATATATCCTAACCTAAGGCAACCTAACATCTCGGATGTAATAGTTGACAACATTCCTGGCGTGTCCGCCCGTACTTCTCGGTGGGAACATTATATACGTCTATAACGTTATATATCCTAGTCTAAGGCAACCTAACATGTCGAATGTAATACTTTACAACATTCCTGGCGAGTCGTCGCCTACTTCTCGATGGGGACATTATATACATCTATAACATTGTATATCCTAACCTAAGGCAGCCTAACATCTCGGATGTAATATTTTACAACACTCCTGGCGTGTCGTCGCCTACTTCTGGATGGGGTCATTATATACATCTATAACGTTGTATATCTTAACCTAAGGGAACCTAACATCTCGGGTGTAATATTTTACAACATTCCTGACGCGTCGGACCCTATTTTTCGGTGGGAACATTATATACATCTATAACGTTATATATCCTAGCCTAAGGCGACCTAACATGTCGAATATAATATTTTACAACATTCCTGGCGTGTCGTCTCCTGCTTCTCGATGGGGACATTATATACGTCTATAATGTTGCATATCCTAACCTAACGCAACCTAACATCTGGGATGTAATATTTTACAAGATTCCTGGCATGTCGGTCCCCAAGTCTCGGTAGGAACATTATATACGTCTACAACGATATGTATCCAAACCTAAGGGAACCTAACATCTCGGATGTAATATTTTACAACATTCCTGGCATGTCGGTCCCTACTTCTCGGTGGGAATATTATATACGTCTATAACGTTATATATAATAACCTAAGGCAACCTAACATCTCGGATGTAATATTTTACAACATTCCTGGCATGTCGGTGCCTACGTCTCGGTGGGAACATAATATACGTCTATAACGATATATATCCTAACCTAAGGCAACCTAACACCTCGGATGTAATAGTTGACAACATTCCTGTCGTGTAGGATCGTACTTCTCGGTGGGAACATTGTATATGTCTATAACGTTATATATTCTAGCCTAAGGCAACCTAACATGTCGAATGGAAAATTTTACAGCATTCCTGGCGTGTCGTCGCCTACTTCTCGGTGGGAACATTGTATACGTCTATAACGTTATATATCCTAGCCTAAGGCGACCTAACATATCGAATTTAATATTTTACATCATTCCTGTCGTGTCGTCGCCTGCTTCTCGATGGGAACATTATATACGTCTATAACGTTGTGTATCCTAACCTAACGCAACCTAACATCTGGGATGTAATATTCCCGGCGTGTCGTCGCCTACTTCTGGATGGGGACATTATATACGTCTATAACGTTATATATCCTAGTCTAAGGCAACCTAACATGTCGAATGTAATACTTTACAACATTCCTGGCGTGTCGTCGCCTACTTCTCGATGGGGACATTATATACATCTATAACCTTGTATATCCTAACCTAAGGCAACCTAACATGTCGAATGTAAAATTTTACAACATTCCTGGCGTGTCGTCGCCTACTTCTCGATGGGGACATTATATACATCTATAACATTGTATATCATAACCTAAGGCAACCTAACATCTCGGATGTAATATTTTACAACATTCTGGCGTGTCGTCGACTGCTTCTCGATGGGGAGATTATATACGTCTATAACGTTGTATATCCTAACCTAACGCAACCTAACATTTGGGATGTAATATTTTACAACATTCCTTGCATGTCGGTGCCTACGTCTCGGTGGGAACATTATATACGTCTATAACGAAATATATCCTAACCTAAGGCAACCTAACATATCGGATGTAATAGTTGACAACATTCCTGGCGTGTAGGCCCGAACTTCTCGGTGGGAACATTGTATACGTCTATAACGTTATATATCCTAGCCTAAGGCGACCTAACATGTCGAATGTAATATTTTACATCATTCCTGGCGTGTCGTCGCCTGCTTCTCCATGGGAACATTATATACGTCTATAACGTTGTGTATCCCAACCTAACGCAACCTAACATCTGGGATGTAATATTCCTGGCGTGTCGTCGCCTACTTCTGGATGGGGACATAATATACGTCTATAACGTTGTATATCCTTACCTAACGCTACCTAACATCTGGGATGTAATATTTTACAACATTCCGGGAGTGTCGTCGCCTACTTCTGGATAGGGTCATTATATACATCTATAACCTTGTATATCCTAACCTAAGGCAACCTAACATCTCGGATGTAATATTTTATAACATTCCTGGCGTGTCATCGCCTGCTTCTCGATGGGGACATTATATACGTCTATAACGTTGTATATCCTAACCTAACGCAACCTAACATCTCGGATGTAATATTTTACAACATTCCTGGCATGTCGGTCCCTACATCTCGGTGGCAACATACTATACGTCTATAACGTTGTATATCCTAACCTAAGGGAACCTAACATCTCGGGTGTAATATTTTACAACATTCCTGACGCGTCGGCCCCTATTTTTCGGTGGTAACATTACATACGTCTATAACGTTATATATCCTAGCCTAAGTCAACCTAACATGTCGAATGCAATATTTTACAACATTCCTGGCGTGTCGTCGCCTGCTTCTCGATGGGGACACTATATACGTATGTAACGATATATATCCTAACCTAAAGCAACCTAACATCTCGGGTGTAATATTTTACAACATTCCTGACGCGTCGGCCCCTATTTCTCGGTGGGAACATAATATACGTCTATAACGTTATATATCCTAGCCTAAGGTAACCTAACATCTCGGATGTAATATTTTACAACATTCCTGGCGTGTCGTCGCCTGCTTCTCGATGGGGACATTATATACGTCTATATCGTTGTATATCCTAACCTAACGCAACCTAACGTATGGGATGTAATATTTTACAACATTCCTGGCATGTCGGTCCCTACGTCTCGGTGGGAACATTATATACGCCTATAACGATATATGTCCTAACCTAAGGCAACCTAACATCTCGGAAGTAATAGTTGACAACTTTCCTGGCGTGTCCGCCCGTACTTCTCGGTGGGAACATTATATACATCTATAACGTCATATATCCTAGCCTAAGGCGACCTAACATGTCGAATATAATATTTTACAACATTCCTGGCGTGTCGTCTCCTGCTTCTCGATGGGGACATTATATACGTCTATAATGTTGCATATCCTAACCTAACGCAACCTAACATCTGGGATGTAATATTTTACAAGATTCCTGGCATGTCGGTCCCCAAGTCTCGGTAGGAACATTATATACGTCTACAACGATATGTATCCAAACCTAAGGGAACCTAACATCTCGGATGTAATATTTTACAACATTCCTGGCATGTCGGTCCCTACTTCTCGGTGGGAATATTATATACGTCTATAACGTTATATATAATAACCTAAGGCAACCTAACATCTCGGATGTAATATTTTACAACATTCCTGGCATGTCGGTGCCTACGTCTCGGTGGGAACATTATATACGCCTATAACGATATATGTCCTAACCTAAGGCAACCTAACACCTCGGATGTAATAGTTGACAACATTCCTGGCGTGTAGGATCGTACTTCTCGGTGGGAACATTGTATACGTCTATAACGTTATATATTCTAGCCTAAGGCAACCTAACATGTCGAATGGAAAATTTTACAGCATTCCTGGCGTGTCGTCGCCTACTTCTCGGTGGGAACATTGTATACGTCTATAACGTTATATATCCTAGCCTAAGGCGACCTAACATATCGAATTTAATATTTTACATCATTCCTGTCGTGTCGTCGCCTGCTTCTCGATGGGAACATTATATACGTCTATAACGTTGTGTATCCTAACCTAACGCAACCTAACATCTGGGATGTAATATTCCCGGCGTGTCGTCGCCTACTTCTGGATGGGGACATTATATACGTCTATAACGTTATATATCCTAGCCTAAGGCCACCTATCATGTCGAATGTAATATTTTACAACATTCCTGACGCGTCGGCCCCTATTTTTCGGTGGGAACATTATATACGTCTATAACGTTATATATCCTAGTCTAAGGCAACCTAACATGTCGAATGTAATACTTTACAACATTCCTGGCGTGTCGTCGCCTACTTCTCGATGGGGACATTATATACATCTATAACCTTGTATATCCTAACCTAAGGCAACCTAACATGTCGAATGTAAAATTTTACAACATTCCTGGCGTGTCGTCGCCTACTTCTCGATGGGGACATTATATACATCTATAACATTGTATATCCTAACCTAAGGCAACCTAACATCTCGGATGTAATATTTTACAACATTCTGGCGTGTCGTCAACTGCTTCTCGATGGGGAGATTATATACGTCTATAACGTTGTATATCCTAACCTAACGCAACCTAACATTTGGGATGTAATATTTTACAACATTCCTTGCATGTCGGTGCCTACGTCTCGGTGGGAACATTATATACGTCTATAACGAAATATATCCTAACCTAAGGCAACCTAACATATCGGATGTAATAGTTGACAACATTCCTGGCGTGTAGGCCCGAACTTCTCGGTGGGAACATTGTATACGTCTATAACGTTATATATCCTAGCCTAAGGCGACCTAACATGTCGAATGTAATATTTTACATCATTCCTGGCGTGTCGTCGCCTGCTTCTCCATGGGAACATTATATACGTCTATAACGTTGTGTATCCCAACCTAACGCAACCTAACATCTGAGATGTAATATTCCTGGCGTGTCGTCGCCTACTTCTGGATGGGGAGATTATATACGTCCATAACGTTATATATCCTAACCTAAGGCAACCTAACATCTCGGATGTAATAGTTGACAACATTCCTGGCGTGTCCGCCCGTACTTCTCGGTGGGAACATTATATACGTCTATAACGTTATATATCCTAGTCTAAGGCAACCTAACATGTCGAATGTAATACTTTACAACATTCCTGGCGAGTCGTCGCCTACTTCTCGATGGGGACATTATATACATCTATAACATTGTATATCCTAACCTAAGGCAGCCTAACATCTCGGATGTAATATTTTACAACACTCCTGGCGTGTCGTCGCCTACTTCTGGATGGGGTCATTATATACATCTATAACTTTGTATATCTTAACCTAAGGGAACCTAACATCTCGGGTGTAATATTTTACAACATTCCTGACGCGTCGGACCCTATTTTTCGGTGGGAACATTATATACGTCTATAACGTTATATATCCTAGCCTAAGGCAACCTAACATGGCGAATGTAACATTTTACAACATTCCTGGCGTGTCGTCGCCTACTTCTCGATGGGGACATTATATACATCTATAACATTGTATATCGTAACCTAAGGCAACCTAACATTTGGGATGTAATATTTTACAAGATTCCTGGCATGTCGGTTCCCAAGTCTCGGTAGGAACATTATATACGTCTATAACGATATATATCCAAACCGAAGGGAACCTAACATCTCGGATGTAATATTTTACAACATTCCTGGCGTGTCGTCGCCTGCTTCTCGATGGGTACATAATATACGTCTATAACGTTGTATATCCTAACCTAACGCAACCTAACATCTGGGATGTAATATTTTACAACATTCCTGGCGTGTCGTCGCCTGCTTCTCGATGGGGACATAATATACGTCTATAACGTTATATATCCTAGCCTAAGGTAACCTAACATCTCGGATGTAATATTTTACAACATTCCTGGCGTGTCGTCGCCTGCTTCTCGATGGGGACATTATATACGTCTATATGGTTGTGTATCCTAACCTAACCCAACCTAACGTATGGGATGTAATATTTTACAACATTCCTGGCACGTCGGTCCCTACGTCTCGGTGGGAACATTATATACGCCTATAACGATATATGTCCTAACCTAAGGCAACCTAACATCTCGGACGTAATAGTTTACAACTTTCCTGGCGTGTCCGCCCGTACTTCTCGGTGGGAACATTATATACATCTATAACGTTATACATCCTAGGCTAAGGCGACCTAACATGTCGAATATAATATTTTACAACATTCCTGGCGTGTCGTCTCCTGCTTCTCGATGGGGACATTATATACGTCTATAATGTTGCATATCCTAACCTAACGCAACCGAACATCTGGGATGTAATATTTTACAAGATTCCTGGCATGTCGGTCCCCAAGTCTCGGTAGGAACATTATATACTTCTACAACGATATGTATCCAAACCTAAGGGAACCTAACATCTCGGATGTAATATTTTACAACATTCCTGGCATGTCGGTCCCTACTTCTCGGTGGGAATATTATATACGTCTATAACGTTATATATAATAACCTAAGGCAACCTATCATCTCGGATGTAATAGTTGACAACATTCCTGGCGTGTAGGATCGTACTTCTCGGTGGGAACATTGTATACGTCTATAACGTTATATATTCTAGCCTAAGGCAACCTAACATGTCGAATGCAAAATTTTACAGCATTCCTGGCGTGTCGTCGCCTACTTCTCGGTGGGAACATTGTATACGTCTATAACGTTATATATCCTAGCCTAAGGCGACCTAACATATCGAATTTAATATTTTACATCATTCCTGTCGTGTCGTCCCCTGCTTCTCGATGGGAACATTATATACGTCTATAACGTTGTGTATCCTAACCTAACGCAACCTAACATCTGGGATGTAATATTCCCGGCGTGTCGTCGCCTACTTCTGGATGGGGAGATTATATACGTCTATAACGTTATATATCCTAACCTAAGGCAACCTAACGTCTCGGATGTAATATTTGACAACATTCCTGGCGTGTCCGCCCGTACTTCTCGGTGGGAACATTATATACGTCTATAACGTTATATATCCTAGTGTAAGGCAACCTAACATGTCGAATTTAATACTTTACAACATTCCTGGCGAGTCGTCGCCTACTTCTCGATGGGGACATTATATACATCTATAACATTGTATATCCTAACCTAAGGCAGCCTAACATCTCGGATGTAATATTTTACAACACTCCTGGCGTGTCGTCGCCTACTTCTGGATGGGGTCATTATATACATCTATAACGTTGTATATCTTAACCTAAGGGAACCTAACATCTCGGGTGTAATATTTTACAACATTCCTGACGCGTCGGACCCTATTGTTCGGTGGGAACATTATATACGTCTATAACGTTATATATCCTAGCCTAAGGCAACCTAACATGTCGAATGTAACATTTTACAACATTCCTGGCGTGTCGTCGCCTACTTCTCGATGGGGACATTATATACATCTATAACATTGTATATCGTAACCTAAGGCAACCTAACATCTGGGATGTAATATTTTACAAGATTCCTGGCATGTCGGTTCCCAAGTCTCGGTAGGAACATTATATACGTCTATAACGATATATATCCAAACCGAAGGGAACCTAACATCTCGGATGTAATATTTTACAACATTCCTGGCGTGTCGTCGCCTGCTTCTCGATGGGGACATAATATACGTCTATAACGTTGTATATCCTTACCTAACGCAACCTAACATCTGGGATGTAATATTTTACAACATTCCTGGAGTGTCGTCGCCTACTTCTGGATAGGGTCATTATATACATCTATAACCTTGTATATCCTAACCTAAGGCAACCTAACATCTCGGATGTAATATTTTATAACATTCCTGGCGTGTCATCGCCTGCTTCTCGATGGGGACATTATATACGTCTATAACGTTGTATATCCTAACCTAACGCAACCTAACATCTCGGATGTAATATTTTACAACATTCCTGGCATGTCGGTCCCTATATCTCGGTGGCAACATACTATACGTCTATAACGTTATATATCCTAACCTAAGGGAACCTAACATCTCGGGTGTAATATTTTACAACATTCCTGACGCGTCGGCCCCTATTTTTCGGTGGTAACATTACATACGTCTATAACGTTATATATCCTAGCCTAAGTCAACCTAACATGTCGAATGCAATATTTTACAACATTCCTGGCGTGTCGTCGCCTGCTTCTCGATGGGGACACTATATACGTATGTAACG
Organism: Xylocopa violacea; assembly: GCA_963969225.1. Taxonomy (NCBI): domain Eukaryota; kingdom Metazoa; phylum Arthropoda; class Insecta; order Hymenoptera; family Apidae; genus Xylocopa; species Xylocopa violacea. The sequence goes on along the minus strand of CAXAJV010000532.1, from coordinate 139,820 downwards.
ATATATATCCTAACCTAAAGCAACCTAACATCTCGGGTGTAATATTTTACAACATTCCTGACGCGTCGGCCCCTATTTCTCGGTGGGAACATAATATACGTCTATAACGTTATATATCCTAGCCTAAGGTAACCTAACATCTCGGATGTAATATTTTACAACATTCCTGGCGTGTCGTCGCCTGCTTCTCGATGGGGACATTATATACGTCTATATCGTTGTATATCCTAACCTAACGCAACCTAACGTATGGGATGTAATATTTTACAACATTCCTGGCATGTCGGTCCCTACGTCTCGGTGGGAACATTATATACGCCTATAACGATATATGTCCTAACCTAAGGCAACCTAACATCTCGGAAGTAATAGTTGACAACTTTCCTGGCGTGTCCGCCCGTACTTCTCGGTGGGAACATTATATACATCTATAACGTCATATATCCTAGCCTAAGGCGACCTAACATGTCGAATATAATATTTTACAACATTCCTGGCGTGTCGTCTCCTGCTTCTCGATGGGGACATTATATACGTCTATAATGTTGCATATCCTAACCTAACGCAACCTAACATCTGGGATGTAATATTTTACAAGATTCCTGGCATGTCGGTCCCCAAGTCTCGGTAGGAACATTATATACGTCTACAACGATATGTATCCAAACCTAAGGGAACCTAACATCTCGGATGTAATATTTTACAACATTCCTGGCATGTCGGTCCCTACTTCTCGGTGGGAATATTATATACGTCTATAACGTTATATATAATAACCTAAGGCAACCTAACATCTCGGATGTAATATTTTACAACATTCCTGGCATGTCGGTGCCTACGTCTCGGTGGGAACATTATATACGCCTATAACGATATATGTCCTAACCTAAGGCAACCTAACACCTCGGATGTAATAGTTGACAACATTCCTGGCGTGTAGGATCGTACTTCTCGGTGGGAACATTGTATACGTCTATAACGTTATATATTCTAGCCTAAGGCAACCTAACATGTCGAATGGAAAATTTTACAGCATTCCTGGCGTGTCGTCGCCTACTTCTCGGTGGGAACATTGTATACGTCTATAACGTTATATATCCTAGCCTAAGGCGACCTAACATATCGAATTTAATATTTTACATCATTCCTGTCGTGTCGTCGCCTGCTTCTCGATGGGAACATTATATACGTCTATAACGTTGTGTATCCTAACCTAACGCAACCTAACATCTGGGATGTAATATTCCCGGCGTGTCGTCGCCTACTTCTGGATGGGGACATTATATACGTCTATAACGTTATATATCCTAGCCTAAGGCCACCTATCATGTCGAATGTAATATTTTACAACATTCCTGACGCGTCGGCCCCTATTTTTCGGTGGGAACATTATATACGTCTATAACGTTATATATCCTAGTCTAAGGCAACCTAACATGTCGAATGTAATACTTTACAACATTCCTGGCGTGTCGTCGCCTACTTCTCGATGGGGACATTATATACATCTATAACCTTGTATATCCTAACCTAAGGCAACCTAACATGTCGAATGTAAAATTTTACAACATTCCTGGCGTGTCGTCGCCTACTTCTCGATGGGGACATTATATACATCTATAACATTGTATATCCTAACCTAAGGCAACCTAACATCTCGGATGTAATATTTTACAACATTCTGGCGTGTCGTCAACTGCTTCTCGATGGGGAGATTATATACGTCTATAACGTTGTATATCCTAACCTAACGCAACCTAACATTTGGGATGTAATATTTTACAACATTCCTTGCATGTCGGTGCCTACGTCTCGGTGGGAACATTATATACGTCTATAACGAAATATATCCTAACCTAAGGCAACCTAACATATCGGATGTAATAGTTGACAACATTCCTGGCGTGTAGGCCCGAACTTCTCGGTGGGAACATTGTATACGTCTATAACGTTATATATCCTAGCCTAAGGCGACCTAACATGTCGAATGTAATATTTTACATCATTCCTGGCGTGTCGTCGCCTGCTTCTCCATGGGAACATTATATACGTCTATAACGTTGTGTATCCCAACCTAACGCAACCTAACATCTGAGATGTAATATTCCTGGCGTGTCGTCGCCTACTTCTGGATGGGGAGATTATATACGTCCATAACGTTATATATCCTAACCTAAGGCAACCTAACATCTCGGATGTAATAGTTGACAACATTCCTGGCGTGTCCGCCCGTACTTCTCGGTGGGAACATTATATACGTCTATAACGTTATATATCCTAGTCTAAGGCAACCTAACATGTCGAATGTAATACTTTACAACATTCCTGGCGAGTCGTCGCCTACTTCTCGATGGGGACATTATATACATCTATAACATTGTATATCCTAACCTAAGGCAGCCTAACATCTCGGATGTAATATTTTACAACACTCCTGGCGTGTCGTCGCCTACTTCTGGATGGGGTCATTATATACATCTATAACTTTGTATATCTTAACCTAAGGGAACCTAACATCTCGGGTGTAATATTTTACAACATTCCTGACGCGTCGGACCCTATTTTTCGGTGGGAACATTATATACGTCTATAACGTTATATATCCTAGCCTAAGGCAACCTAACATGGCGAATGTAACATTTTACAACATTCCTGGCGTGTCGTCGCCTACTTCTCGATGGGGACATTATATACATCTATAACATTGTATATCGTAACCTAAGGCAACCTAACATTTGGGATGTAATATTTTACAAGATTCCTGGCATGTCGGTTCCCAAGTCTCGGTAGGAACATTATATACGTCTATAACGATATATATCCAAACCGAAGGGAACCTAACATCTCGGATGTAATATTTTACAACATTCCTGGCGTGTCGTCGCCTGCTTCTCGATGGGTACATAATATACGTCTATAACGTTGTATATCCTAACCTAACGCAACCTAACATCTGGGATGTAATATTTTACAACATTCCTGGCGTGTCGTCGCCTGCTTCTCGATGGGGACATAATATACGTCTATAACGTTATATATCCTAGCCTAAGGTAACCTAACATCTCGGATGTAATATTTTACAACATTCCTGGCGTGTCGTCGCCTGCTTCTCGATGGGGACATTATATACGTCTATATGGTTGTGTATCCTAACCTAACGCAACCTAACGTATGGGATGTAATATTTTACAACATTCCTGGCACGTCGGTCCCTACGTCTCGGTGGGAACATTATATACGCCTATAACGATATATGTCCTAACCTAAGGCAACCTAACATCTCGGACGTAATAGTTTACAACTTTCCTGGCGTGTCCGCCCGTACTTCTCGGTGGGAACATTATATACATCTATAACGTTATACATCCTAGGCTAAGGCGACCTAACATGTCGAATATAATATTTTACAACATTCCTGGCGTGTCGTCTCCTGCTTCTCGATGGGGACATTATATACGTCTATAATGTTGCATATCCTAACCTAACGCAACCGAACATCTGGGATGTAATATTTTACAAGATTCCTGGCATGTCGGTCCCCAAGTCTCGGTAGGAACATTATATACTTCTACAACGATATGTATCCAAACCTAAGGGAACCTAACATCTCGGATGTAATATTTTACAACATTCCTGGCATGTCGGTCCCTACTTCTCGGTGGGAATATTATATACGTCTATAACGTTATATATAATAACCTAAGGCAACCTATCATCTCGGATGTAATATTTTACAACATTCCCGGCATGTCGGTGCCTACGTCTCGGTGGGAACATAATATACGTCTATAACGATATATATCCTAACCTAAGGCAACCTAACACCTCGGATGTAATAGTTGACAACATTCCTGGCGTGTAGGATCGTACTTCTCGGTGGGAACATTGTATACGTCTATAACGTTATATATTCTAGCCTAAGGCAACCTAACATGTCGAATTTAATATTTTACATCATTCCTGTCGTGTCGTCGCCTGCTTCTCGATGGGAACATTATATACGTCTATAACGTTGTGTATCCTAACCTAACGCAACCTAACATCTGGGATGTAATATTCCTGGCGTGTCGTCGCCTACTTCTGGATGGGGAGCTTATATACGTCTATAACGTTATATATACTAACCTAAGGCAACCTAGCATCTCGGATGTAATAGTTGACAACATTCCTGGCGTGTCCGCCCGTACTTCTCGGTGGGAACATTATATACGTCTATAACGTTATATATCCTAGCCTAAGGCCACATAACATGTCGAATGTAATATTTTACAGCATTCCGGGCGTGTCGTCGCCTGCTTCTCGATGGGGACATAATACACGTCTACAACGTTGTATATCCTAACATAACGCAACCTAACATCTGGGATGTAATATTTTACAACATTCCTGGCGTGTCGTCGCCTGCATCTGGATGGGGACATAATATACGTCTATAACGTTGTATATCCATCCATAACGAAACCTAACATCTGGGATGTAATATTTTACAACATTCCTGGAGTGTCGTCGCCTACTTCTGGATAGGGTCATTATATACATCTATAACATTGTATATCCTAACCTAAGGCAACCTAACATCTCGGATGTAATAGTTGACAACATTCCTGGCGTGTAGGCCCGTACTTCTCGGTGGGAACATTGTATACGTCTATAACGTTATATATCCTAGCCTAAGGCGACCTAACATGTCGAATGTAATATTTTACAACATTCCTGGCGTGTCGTCGCCTACATCTCGATGGGAACATTATATACGTCTATAACGTTGTGTATCCTAACATAACGCAACCTAACATCTGGGATGTAATATTCCTGGCGTGTCGTCGCCTACTTCTGAATGGGGAGATTATATACGTCTATAACGTTATATATCCTAACCTAAGGCAACCTAACATCTCGGATGTAATAGTTGACAACATTCCTGGCGTGTCCGCCCGCACTTCTCGATGGGGACATTATATACATCTATAACCTTGTATATCCTAACCTAAGGCAGCCTAACATCTCGGCTGTAATATTTTACAACATTCCTGGCATGTCGGTCCCTATATCTCGGTGGGAACATACTATACGTATATAACGTTGTATATCCTAACCTAAGGCAACCTAACATCTCGGATGTAATAGTTGACAACATTCCTGGCGTGTAGGCCCGTACTTCTCGGTGGGAACATTGTATACGTCTATAACGTTATATATCCTAGCCTAAGGCGACCTAGCATGTCGAATGTAATATTTTACAACATTCCTGGCGTGTCGTCGCCTGCTTCTCGATGGGGACATAATATACGTCTATAACGTTGTATATCCTAACCTAACGCAACCTAACATTTGGGATGTAATATTTTACAACATTCCTGGCATGTCGGTCCCTACATCTCGGTGGGAATATACTATACGTCTATAACGTTGTATATACTAACCTAAGGGAACCTAACATCTCGGATGTAATAGTTGAAAACATTCCTGGCGTGTAGGCCCGTACTTCTTGGTGCGAACATTGTATACGTCTGTAACGTTATATATCCTAGCCTAAGGCGACCTAGCATGTCGAATGTAATATTTTACATCATTCCTGGCGTGTCGTCGCCTGCTTCTCGATGGGAACATTATATACGTCTATAACGTTGTGTATCCTAACCTAACGCAACCTAACATCTGGGATGTAATATTCCTGGCGTGTCGTCGCCTACTTCTGGATGGGGAGCTTATATACGTCTATAACGTTATATATACTAGCCTAAGGCAACCTAGCATCTCGAATGCAATAGTTGACAACATTTCTGGCGTGTCCGCCCGTACTTCTCGGTGGGAACATTATATACGTCTATAACGTTATATATCCTAGCCTAAGGCCACATAACATGTCGAATGTAATATTTTACAGCATTCCGGGCGTGTCGTCGCCTGCTTCTCGATGGGGACATAATATACGTCTACAACGTTGTATATCCTAACATAACGCAACCTAACATCTGGGATGTAATATTTTACAACATTCCTGGCGTGTCGTCGCCTGCTTCTCGATGGGGACATTATATACGTCTATATCGTTGTATATCCTAACCTAAAGCAACCTAACATCTGGGATGTAATATTATACAAGATTCCATGCATGTCGGTCCCCAAGTCGCGGTAGGAACATTATATACGTCTATAACGATATATATCCAAACCGAAGAGAACCTAACATCTCGGATGTAATATTTTACAACATTCCTGGCTTGTCGTCGCCTGCTTCTCGATGGGGACATAATATACGTCTATAACGTTGTATATCCTAACCTAACGCAACCTAACATCTCGGATGTAATATTTTACAACATTCCTGGCATGTCGGTCCCTACATCTCGGTGGGAACATACTATACGTCTATAACGTTGTATATCCTAACCTAAGGGAACCTAACATCTCGGGTGTAATATTTTACAACATTCCTGACGCGTCGGCCCCTATTTTTCAGTGGGAACATTATATACGTCTATAACGTTGTATATCCTAGCCTAAGGCCACATAACATGTCGAATGTAATACTTTACAACATTCCTGGCGTGTCGTCGCCTACTTCTCGATGGGGACATAATATACGTCTATAACGTTGTATATCCTAACCTAACGCAACCTAACATCTCGGATGTAATATTTTACAACATTCCTGGCATGTCGGTCCCTACATCTCGGTGGGAACATACTATACGTCTATAACGTTGTATATCCTAACCTAAGGGAACCTAACATCTCGGGTGTAATATTTTACAACATTCCTGACGCGTCGGCCCCTATTTTTCAGTGGGAACATTATATACGTCTATAACGTTGTATATCCTAGCCTAAGGCCACATAACATGTCGAATGTAATACTTTACAACATTCCTGGCGTGTCGTCGCCTACTTCTCGATGGGGACATAATATACATCTATAACCTTGTATATCCTAACCTAAGGCAGCCTAACATCTGGGATGTAATATTCCTGGCGTGTCGTCGCCTACTTCTGAATGGGGAGATTATATACGTCTATAACGTTATATATCCTAACCTAAGGCAACCTAACATCTCGGATGTAATAGTTGACAACATTCCTGGCGTGTCCGCCCGCACTTCTCGATGGGGACATTATATACATCTATAACCTTGTATATCCTAACCTAAGGCAGCCTAACATCTCGGATGTAATATTTTACAACATTCCTGGCATGTCGGTCCCTATATCTCGGTGGGAACATACTATACGTATATAACGTTGTATATCCTAACCTAAGGCAACCTAACATCTCGGATGTAATAGTTGACAACATTCCTGGCGTGTAGGCCCGTACTTCTCGGTGGGAACATTGTATACGTCTATAACGTTATATATCCTAGCCTAAGGCGACCTAGCATGTCGAATGTAATATTTTACAACATTCCTGGCTTGTCGTCGCCTGCTTCTCGATGGGGACATAATATACGTCTATAACGTTGTATATCCTAACCTAACGCAACCTAACATCTCGGATGTAATATTTTACAACATTCCTGGCATGTCGGTCCCTACATCTCGGTGGGAACATACTATACGTCTATAACGTTGTATATCCTAACCTAAGGGAACCTAACATCTCGGGTGTAATATTTTACAACATTCCTGACGCGTCGGCCCCTATTTTTCAGTGGGAACATTATATACGTCTATAACGTTGTATATCCTAGCCTAAGGCCACATAACATGTCGAATGTAATACTTTACAACATTCCTGGCGTGTCGTCGCCTACTTCTCGATGGGGACATAATATACATCTATAACCTTGTATATCCTAACCTAAGGCAGCCTAACATCTGGGATGTAATATTCCTGGCGTGTCGTCGCCTACTTCTGAATGGGGAGATTATATACGTCTATAACGTTATATATCCTAACCTAAGGCAACCTAACATCTCGGATGTAATAGTTGACAACATTCCTGGCGTGTCCGCCCGCACTTCTCGATGGGGACATTATATACATCTATAACCTTGTATATCCTAACCTAAGGCAGCCTAACATCTCGGATGTAATATTTTACAACATTCCTGGCATGTCGGTCCCTATATCTCGGTGGGAACATACTATACGTATATAACGTTGTATATCCTAACCTAAGGCAACCTAACATCTCGGATGTAATAGTTGACAACATTCCTGGCGTGTAGGCCCGTACTTCTCGGTGGGAACATTGTATACGTCTATAACGTTATATATCCTAGCCTAAGGCGACCTAGCATGTCGAATGTAATATTTTACAACATTCCTGGCGTGTCGTCGCCTGCTTCTTGATGGGGACATAATATACGTCTATAACGTTGTATATCCTAACCTAACGCAACCTAACATTTGGGATGTAATATTTTACAACATTCCTGGCATGTCGGTCCCTACATCTCGGTGGGAATATACTATACGTCTATAACGTTGTATATACTAACCTAAGGGAACCTAACATCTCGGATGTAATAGTTGAAAACATTCCTGGCGTGTAGGCCCGTACTTCTTGGTGGGAACATTGTATACGTCTGTAACGTTATATATCCTAGCCTAAGGCGACCTAGCATGTCGAATGTAATATTTTACATCATTCCTGGCGTGTCGTCGCCTGCTTCTCGATGGGAACATTATATACGTCTATAACGTTGTGTATCCTAACCTAACGCAACCTAACATCTGGGATGTAATATTCCTGGCGTGTCGTCGCCTACTTCTGGATGGGGAGCTTATATACGTCTATAACGTTATATATACTAACCTAAGGCAACCTAGCATCTCGAATGTAATAGTTGACAACATTTCTGGCGTGTCCGCCCGTACTTCTCGGTGGGAACATTATATACGTCTATAACGTTATATATCCTAGCCTAAGGCCACATAACATGTCGAATGTAATATTTTACAGCATTCCGGGCGTGTCGTCGCCTGCTTCTCGATGGGGACATAATATACGTCTACAACGTTGTATATCCTAACATAACGCAACCTAACATCTGGGATGTAATATTTTACAACATTCCTGGCGTGTCGTCGCCTGCTTCTCGATGGGGACATTATATACGTCTATATCGTTGTATATCCTAACCTAAAGCAACCTAACATCTGGGATGTAATATTATACAAGATTCCAGGCATGTCGGTCCCCAAGTCGCGGTAGGAACATTATATACGTCTATAACGATATATATCCAAACCGAAGAGAACCTAACATCTCGGATGTAATATTTTACAACATTCCTGGCTTGTCGTCGCCTGCTTCTCGATGGGGACATAATATACGTCTATAACGTTGTATATCCTAACCTAACGCAACTTAAAACCTGGGATGTAATATTTTACAACATTCCTGGAGTGTCGTCGCCTACTTCTGGATAGGGTCATTATATACATCTATAACCTTGTATATCCTAACCTAAGGCAACCTAACATCTCGGATGTAATATTTTATAACATTCCTGGCGTGTCGTCGTCTGCTTCTCCATGGGGACATTATATACGTCTATAACGTTGTATATCCTAACCTAACGCAACCTAACATCTCGGATGTAATATTTTACAACATTCCTGGCATGTCGGTCCCTACATCTCGGTGGGAACATACTATACGTCTATAACGTTGTATATTCTAACATAAGGGAACCTAACATCTTGGGTGTAATATTTTACAACATTCCTGACGCGTCGGCCCCTATTTTTCAGTGGGAACATTATATACGTCTATAACGTTATATATTCTAGCCTAAGGCAACCTAACATGTCGAATGTAAAATTTTACAACATTCCTGGCGTGACGTCGCCTACTTCTGGATAGGGTCATTATATACATCTATAACATTGTATATCCTAACCTAAGGCAACCTATCATCTCGGATGTAATATTTTATAACATGCCTGGCATGTCGGTCCCTACTTCTCGGTGGAAACATTGTATACGTCTATAACGGTATATATCCTAACCTAAGGCAACCTAGCATCTCGGATGTAATAGTTAACAACATTCCTGGCGTGTAGGCCCGTACTTCTCGGTGGGAACATTGTATACGTCCATAACGTTATATATCCTAGCCTAAGGCGACCTAACATGTCGAATGTAATATTTTACAACATTCCTGGCGTGTCGTCGCCTTCTTCTCGATGGGAACATTATATACGTCTATAACGTTGTGTATCCTAACCTAACGCAACCTAACATCTGGGATGTAATATTCCTGGCGTGTCGTCGCCTACTTCTGGATGGGGAGATTATATACGTCTATAACGTTATATATCCTAACCTAAGGCAACCTAACATCTCGGATGTAATAGTTGACAACATTCCTGGCGTGTCCGCGCGCACTTCTCGGCGGGAACATTATATACGTCTATAACGTTATATATCCTAGCCTAAGGCCACATAACATGTCGAATGTAATACTTTACAACATTCCTGGCGTGTCGTCGCCTACTTCTCGATGGGGACATTATGTATATCTATAACCTTGTATATCCTAACCTAAGGCAGCCTAACATCTCGGATGTAATATTTTACAACATTCCTGGCATGTCGGTCCCTATTTCTCGGTGGGAATATTATATACGTCTATAACGTTATATATCCTAGCCTAAGGCAACCTAACATCTCGGGTTTAATATTTTACAACATTCCTGTCGCGTCGGCCCCTATTTCTCGGTGGGAACATTATATACGTCTATAACGTTATACATCATAACCTAAGGCAACCTAAAATCTCTACCGTAATAGTTTACAACATTCCTGGCGTGTCGGCTCGTACTTCTCGGTGCGAACATTATATGCGTCTATAACGTTATATATCCTAACGTAAGGCAACATAACGTCTCGGATATAATATTTTACAACATTCCTGGCGTGTCGTCGCCTGCTTCTCGATGGGAACATTATATACGTCTATAACGTTGTGTATCCTAACCTAACGCAACCTAACATCTGGGATGTAATATTCCTGGCGTGTCGTCGCCTACTTCTGAATGGGGAGATTATATACGTCTATAACGTTATATATCCTAACCTAAGGCAACCTAACATCTCGGATGTAATAGTTGACAACATTCCTGGCGTGTCCGCCCGCACTTCTCGATGGGGACATTATATACATCTATAACCTTGTATATCCTAACCTAAGGCAGCCTAACATCTCGGATGTAATATTTTACAACATTCCTGGCATGTCGGTCCCTATATCTCGGTGGGAACATACTATACGTATATAACGTTGTATATCCTAACCTAAGGCAACCTAACATCTCGGATGTAATAGTTGACAACATTCCTGGCGTGTAGGCCCGTACTTCTCGGTGGGAACATTGTATACGTCTATAACGTTATATATCCTAGCCTAAGGCGACCTAGCATGTCGAATGTAATATTTTACAACATTCCTGGCGTGTCGTCGCCTGCTTCTCGATGGGGACATAATATACGTCTATAACGTTGTATATCCTAACCTAACGCAACCTAACATTTGGGATGTAATATTTTACAACATTCCTGGCATGTCGGTCCCTACATCTCGGTGGGAATATACTATACGTCTATAACGTTGTATATACTAACCTAAGGGAACCTAACATCTCGGATGTAATAGTTGAAAACATTCCTGGCGTGTAGGCCCGTACTTCTTGGTGGGAACATTGTATACGTCTGTAACGTTATATATCCTAGCCTAAGGCGACCTAGCATGTCGAATGTAATATTTTACATCATTCCTGGCGTGTCGTCGCCTGCTTCTCGATGGGAACATTATATACGTCTATAACGTTGTGTATCCTAACCTAACGCAACCTAACATCTGGGATGTAATATTCCTGGCGTGTCGTCGCCTACTTCTGGATGGGGAGCTTATATACGTCTATAACGTTATATATACTAACCTAAGGCAACCTAGCATCTCGAATGTAATAGTTGACAACATTTCTGGCGTGTCCGCCCGTACATCTCGGTGGGAACATACTATACGTCTATAACGTTGTATATCCTAACCTAAGGGAACCTAACATCTCGGGTGTAATATTTTACAACATTCCTGACGCGTCGGCCCCTATTTTTCAGTGGGAACATTATATACGTCTATAACGTTGTATATCCTAGCCTAAGGCCACATAACATGTCGAATGTAATACTTTACAACATTCCTGGCGTGTCGTCGCCTACTTCTCGATGGGGACATAATATACATCTATAACCTTGTATATCCTAACCTAAGGCAGCCTAACATCTCGGATGTAATATTTTACAACATTCCTGGCATGTCGGTCCCTACATCTCGGTGGGAACATACTATACGTATATAACGTTGTATATCCTAACCTAAGGGAACCTAACATCTCGGATGTAATAGTTGACAACATTCCTGGCGTGTAGGCCCGTACTTCTCGGTGGGAACATTGTATACGTCTATAACGTTATATATCCTAGCCTAAGGCGACCTAGCATGTCGAATGTAATATTTTACAACATTCCTGGCGTGTCGTCGCCTGCTTCTCGATGGGGACATTATATACGTCTATATCGTTGTATATCCTAACTTAAAGCAACCTAACATCTGGGATGTAATATTATACAAGATTCCAGGCATGTCGGTCCCCAAGTCACGGTAGGAACATTATATACGTATATAACGATATATATCCAAACCGAAGAGAACCTAACATCTCGGATGTAATATTTTACAACATTCCTGGCGTGTCGTCGCCTGCTTCTCGATGGGGACATAATATACGTCTATAACGTTGTATATCCTAACCTAACGCAACTTAAAACCTGGGATGTAATATTTTACAACATTCCTGGAGTGTCGTCGCCTACTTCTGGATAGGGTCATTATATACATCTATAACCTTGTATATCCTAACCTAAGGCAACCTAACATCTCGGATGTAATATTTTATAACATTCCTGGCGTGTCGTCGTCTGCTTCTCCATGGGGACATTATATACGTCTATAACGTTGTATATCCTAACCTAACGCAACCTAACATCTCGGATGTAATATTTTACAACATTCCTGGCATGTCGGTCCCTACTTCTCGGTGGAAACATTGTATACGTCTATAACGGTATATATCCTAACCTAAGGCAACCTAACATCTCGGATGTAATAGTTAACAACATTCCTGGCGTGTAGGCCCGTACTTCTCGGTGGGAACATTGTATACGTCCATAACGTTATATATCCTAGCCTAAGGCGACCTAACATGTCGAATGTAATATTTTACAACATTCCTGGCGTGTCGTCGCCTTCTTCTCGATGGGAACATTATATACGTCTATAACGTTGTGTATCCTAACCTAACGCAACCTAACACCTGGGATGTAATATTCCTGGCGTGTCGTCGCCTACTTCTGGATGGAGAGATTATATACGTCTATAACGTTATATATCCTAACCTAAGGCAACCTAACATCTCGGATGTAATAGTTGACAACATTCCTGGCGTGTCCGCCCGCACTTCTCGGCGGGAACATTATATACGTCTATAACGTTATATATCCTAGCCTAAGGCCACATAACATGTCGAATGTAATACTTTACAACATTCCTGGCGTGTCGTCGCCTACTTCTCGATGGGGACATTATATATATCTATAACCTTGTATATCCTAACCTAAGGCAGCCTAACATCTCGGATGTAATATTTTACAACATTCCTGGCATGTCGGTCCCTATTTCTCGGTGGGAATATTATATACGTCTATAACGTTATATATCCTAGCCTAAGGCAACCTAACATCTCGGGTTTAATATTTTACAACATTCCTGTCGCGTCGGCCCCTATTTCTCGGTGGGAACATTATATACGTCTATAACGTTATACATCATAACCTAAGGCAACCTAAAATCTCTACCGTAATAGTTTACAACATTCCTGGCGTGTCGGCTCGTACTTCTCGGTGCGAACATTATATGCGTCTATAACGTTATATATCCTAACGTAAGGCAACATAACATCTCGGATATAATATTTTACAACATTCCTGGCGTGTCGTCGCCTGCTTCTCGATGGGGACATTATATACGTCTATAACGTTGTATATCCTAACCTAACGCAACCTAACATCTGGGATGAAATATTTTACAACATTCCTGGCATGTCGGTCCCTACGTCTCGGTGGGAACGTTATATACGTCTATAACGATATATATCCAAACTTATGGGAAACTAACATCTCGGATATCATATTTTACAACATTCCTGGCGCTTCGGCCCCTATTTCTCGGTGGTAACATTATATACGTCTATAACGTTGTATATCATAACCAAAGGCAACCTAAAATCTCTACCGTAATAGTTTACAACATTCCTGGCGTGTCGGCTCGTACTTCTCGGTGCGAACATTATATACGTCTATAACGTTATATATCCTAACGTAAGGCAACATAACATCTCAGATATAATATTTTACAACATTCCTGGCGTGTCGTCGCCTGCTTCTCGATGGGGACATTATATACGTCTATAACGTTGTATATCCTAACCTAACGTAACCTAACATCTAGTATGTAATATTTTACAACATTCCTGGCATGTCGGCCCCTATTTCTCGGTGGGAATATTATATACGTCTATAACGTTATATATCCTATCCTAAGGCAACCTAACATCTCGGGTTTAATATTTTACAACATTGTTGACGCGTCGGCCCCTATTTCTCGGTGGGAACATTATATACGTCTATAACTTTATATATCCTAACGTAAGGCAACCTAAAATATCTACCGTAATAGTTTACAACATTCCTGGCGTGTCGGCTCGTACTTCTCGGTGCGAACATTATATACGTCTATAACGTTATATATCCTAACGTAAGGCAACATAACATCTCGGATGTAATATTTTACAACATTCCTGGCGTGTCGTCGCCTGCTTCTCGATGGGGACATTATATACGTCTATAACTTTGTATATCCTAACCTAACGCAACCTAACATCTGGGATGTAATATTTTACAACATTCCTGGCATGTCGGTCCCTACGCCTCGGTGGGAACGTTATATACGTCTATAACGACATATATCCAATCTTAAGGGAAACTAACATCTCGGGTGTAATATTTTACAACATTCCTGGCGCTTCGGCTCCTATTTCTCGGTGGGAATATTATATACGTCTATAACGTTATATATCCTAGCCTAAGGCAACCTAACATCTCGGGTTTAATATTTTACAACATTCCTGACGCGTCGGCCCCTATTTCTCGGTGGGAACATTATATACGTCTATAACGTTATATATCATAACCTAAGGCAACCTAAAATTTCTACCGTAATAGTTTACAACATTCCTGGCGTGTCGGTTCGTACTTCTCGGTGCGAACATTATATACGTCTATAACGTTATATATCCTAACGTAAGGCAACATAACATCTCGGATGTAATATTTTACAACATTCCTGGCGTGTCGTCGCCTGCTTCTCGATGGGGACATTATATACGTCTATAACGTTGTATATCCTAACCTAATGTAACCTAACATCTCGGATGTAATATTTTACAACATTCCTGGCATGTCGGTCCCTACATCTCGGTGGGAACATACTATACGTCTATAACGTTGTATATTCTAACATAAGGGAACCTAACATCTCGGGTGTAATATTTTACAACATTCCTGACGCGTCGGCCCCTATTTTTCAGTGGGAACATTATATACGTCTATAACGTTATATATTCTAGCCTAAGGCAACCTAACATGTCGAATGTAAAATTTTACAACATTCCTGGCGTGACGTCGCCTACTTCTGGATAGGGTCATTATATACATCTATAACATTGTATATCCTAACCTAAGGCAACATATCATCTCGGATGTAATATTTTATAACATGCCTGGCATGACGGTCCCTACTTCTCGGTGGAAACATTGTATACGTCTATAACGGTATATATCCTAACCTAAGGCAACCTAACATCTCGGATGTAATAGTTAACAACATTCCTGGCGTGTAGGCCCGTACTTCTCGGTGGGAACATTGTATACGTCCATAACGTTATATATCCTAGCCTAAGGCGACCTAACATGTCGAATGTAATATTTTACAACATTCCTGGCGTGTCGTCGCCTTCTTCTCGATGGGAACATTATATACGTCTATAACGTTGTGTATCCTAACCTAACGCAACCTAACATCTGGGATGTAATATTCCTGGCGTGTCGTCGCCTACTTCTGGATGGGGAGATTATATACGTCTATAACGTTATATATCCTAACCTAAGGCAACCTAACATCTCGGATGTAATAGTTGACAACATTCCTGGCGTGTCCGCCCGCACTTCTCGGCGGGAACATTATATACGTCTATAACGTTATATATCCTAGCCTAAGGCCACATAACATGTCGAATGTAATACTTTACAACATTCCTGGCGTGTCGTCGCCTACTTCTCGATGGGGACATTATATATATCTATAACCTTGTATATCCTAACCTAAGGCAGCCTAACATCTCGGATGTAATATTTTACAACATTCCTGGCATGTCGGTCCCTATTTCTCGGTGGGAATATTATATACGTCTATAACGTTATATATCCTAGCCTAAGGCAACCTAACATCTCGGGTTTAATATTTTACAACATTCCTGTCGCGTCGGCCCCTATTTCTCGGTGGGAACATTATATACGTCTATAACGTTATATATCATAACCTAAGGCAACCTAAAATCTCTACCGTAATAGTTTACAACATTCCTGGCGTGTCGGCTCGTACTTCTCGGTGCGAACATTATATGCGTCTATAACGTTATATATCCTAACGTAAGGCAACATTACATCTCGGATATAATATTTTACAACATTCCTGGCGTGTCGTTGCCTGCTTCTCGATGGGGACATTATATACGTCTATAACGTTGTATATCCTAACCTAACGCAACCTAACATCTGGGATGAAATATTTTACAACATTCCTGGCATGTCGGTCCCTACGTCTCGGTGGGAACGTTATATACGTCTATAACGATATATATCCAAACTTATGGGAAACTAACATCTCGGATATCATATTTTACAACATTCCTGGCGCTTCGGCCCCTATTTCTCGGTGGTAACATTATATACGTCTATAACGTTGTATATCATAACCAAAGGCAACCTAAAATCTCTACCGTAATAGTTTACAACATTCCTGGCGTGTCGGCTCGTACTTCTCGGTGCGAACATTATATACGTCTATAACGTTATATATCCTAACGTAAGGCAACATAACATCTCAGATATAATATTTTACAACATTCCTGGCGTGTCGTCGCCTGCTTCTCGATGGGGACATTATATACGTCTATAACGTTGTATATCCTAACCTAACGTAACCTAACATCTAGTATGTAATATTTTACAACATTCCTGGCATGTCGGCCCCTATTTCTCGGTGGGAATATTATATACGTCTATAACGTTATATATCCTATCCTAAGGCAACCTAACATCTCGGGTTTAATATTTTACAACATTGTTGACGCGTCGGCCCCTATTTCTCGGTGGGAACATTATATACGTCTATAACTTTATATATCCTAACGTAAGGCAACCTAAAATATCTACCGTAATAGTTTACAACATTCCTGGCGTGTCGGCTCGTACTTCTCGGTGCGAACATTATATACGTCTATAACGTTATATATCCTAACGTAAGGCAACATAACATCTCGGATGTAATATTTTACAACATTCCTGGCGTGTCGTCGCCTGCTTCTCGATGGGGACATTATATACGTCTATAACGTTGTATATCCTAACCTAACGCAACCTAACATCTGGGATGTAATATTTTACAACATTCCTGGCATGTCGGTCCCTACGCCTCGGTGGGAACGTTATATACGTCTATAACGACATATATCCAATCTTAAGGGAAACTAACATCTCGGGTGTAATATTTTACAACATTCCTGGCGCTTCGGCTCCTATTTCTCGGTGGGAATATTATATACGTCTATAACGTTATATATCCTAGCCTAAGGCAACCTAACATCTCGGGTTTAATATTTTACAACATTCCTGACGCGTCGGCCCCTATTTCTCGGTGGGAACATTATATACGTCTATAACGTTATATATCATAACCTAAGGCAACCTAAAATTTCTACCGTAATAGTTTACAACATTCCTGGCGTGTCGGTTCGTACTTCTCGGTGCGAACATTATATACGTCTATAACGTTATATATCCTAACGTAAGGCAACATAACATCTCGGATGTAATATTTTACAACATTCCTGGCTTGTCGTCGCCTGCTTCTCGATGGGGACATTATATACGTCTATAACGTTGTATATCCTAACCTAACGTAACCTAACATCTCGGATGTAATATTTTACAACATTCCTGGCATGTCGGTCCCTACATCTCGGTGGGAACATACTATACGTCTATAACGTTGTATATTCTAACATAAGGGAACCTAACATCTCGGGTGTAATATTTTACAACATTCCTGACGCGTCGGCCCCTATTTTTCAGTGGGAACATTATATACGTCTATAACGTTATATATTCTAGCCTAAGGCAACCTAACATGTCGAATGTAAAATTTTACAACATTCCTGGCGTGACGTCGCCTACTTCTGGATAGGGTCATTATATACATCTATAACATTGTATATCCTAACCTAAGGCAACATATCATCTCGGATGTAATATTTTATAACATGCCTGGCATGTCGGTCCCTACTTCTCGGTGGAAACATTGTATACGTCTATAACGGTATATATCCTAACCTAAGGCAACCTAACATCTCGGATGTAATAGTTAACAACATTCCTGGCGTGTAGGCCCGTACTTCTCGGTGGGAACATTGTATACGTCCATAACGTTATATATCCTAGCCTAAGGCGACCTAACATGTCGAATGTAATATTTCACAACATTCCTGGCGTGTCGTCGCCTTCTTCTCGATGGGAACATTATATACGTCTATAACGTTGTGTATCCTAACCTAACGCAACCTAACATCTGGGATGTAATATTCCTGGCGTGTCGTCGCCTACTTCTGGATGGGGAGATTATATACGTCTATAACGTTATATATCCTAACCTAAGGCAACCTAACATCTCGGATGTAATAGTTGACAACATTCCTGGCGTGTCCGCCCGCACTTCTCGGCGGGAACATTATATACGTCTATAACGTTATATATCCTAGCCTAAGGCCACATAACATGTCGAATGTAATACTTTACAACATTCCTGGCGTGTCGTCGCCTACTTCTCGATGGGGACATTATATATATCTATAACCTTGTATATCCTAACCTAAGGCAGCCTAACATCTCGGATGTAATATTTTACAACATTCCTGGCATGTCGGTCCCTATTTCTCGGTGGGAATATTATATACGTCTATAACGTTATATATCCTAGCCTAAGGCAACCTAACATCTCGGGTTTAATATTTTACAACATTCCTGTTGCGTCGGCCCCTATTTCTCGGTGGGAACATTATATACGTCTATAACGTTATATATCATAACCTAAGGCAACCTAAAATCTCTACCGTAATAGTTTACAACATTCCTGGCGTGTCGGCTCGTACTTCTCGGTGCGAACATTATATGCGTCTATAACGTTATATATCCTAACGTAAGGCAACATAACATCTCGGATATAATATTTTACAACATTCCTGGCGTGTCGTCGCCTGCTTCTCGATGGGGACATTATATACGTCTATAACGTTGTATATCCTAACCTAACGCAACCTAACATCTGGGATGAAATATTTTACAACATTCCTGGCATGTCGGTCCCTACGTCTCGGTGGGAACGTTATATACGTCTATAACGATATATATCCAAACTTATGGGAAACTAACATCTCGGATATCATATTTTACAACATTCCTGGCGCTTCGGCCCCTATTTCTCGGTGGTAACATTATATACGTCTATAACGTTGTATATCATAACCAAAGGCAACCTAAAATCTCTACCGTAATAGTTTACAACATTCCTGGCGTGTCGGCTCGTACTTCTCGGTGCGAACATTATATACGTCTATAACGTTATATATCCTAACGTAAGGCAACATAACATCTCAGATATAATATTTTACAACATTCCTGGCGTGTCGTCGCCTGCTTCTCGATGGGGACATTATATACGTCTATAACGTTGTATATCCTAACCTAACGTAACCTAACATCTAGTATGTAATATTTTACAACATTCCTGGCATGTCGGCCCCTATTTCTCGGTGGGAATATTATATACGTCTATAACGTTATATATCCTATCCTAAGGCAACCTAACATCTCGGGTTTAATATTTTACAACATTGTTGACGCGT
The DNA here is from genome assembly GCA_963969225.1 of Xylocopa violacea. Classification (NCBI taxonomy): domain Eukaryota; kingdom Metazoa; phylum Arthropoda; class Insecta; order Hymenoptera; family Apidae; genus Xylocopa; species Xylocopa violacea. The sequence goes on along the minus strand of CAXAJV010000532.1, from coordinate 119,512 downwards.
CGGCCCCTATTTCTCGGTGGGAACATTATATACGTCTATAACTTTATATATCCTAACGTAAGGCAACCTAAAATATCTACCGTAATAGTTTACAACATTCCTGGCGTGTCGGCTCGTACTTCTCGGTGCGAACATTATATACGTCTATAACGTTATATATCCTAACGTAAGGCAACATAACATCTCGGATGTAATATTTTACAACATTCCTGGCGTGTCGTCGCCTGCTTCTCGATGGGGACATTATATACGTCTATAACGTTGTATATCCTAACCTAACGCAACCTAACATCTGGGATGTAATATTTTACAACATTCCTGGCATGTCGGTCCCTACGCCTCGGTGGGAACGTTATATACGTCTATAACGACATATATCCAATCTTAAGGGAAACTAACATCTCGGGTGTAATATTTTACAACATTCCTGGCGCTTCGGCTCCTATTTCTCGGTGGGAATATTATATACGTCTATAACGTTATATATCCTAGCCTAAGGCAACCTAACATCTCGGGTTTAATATTTTACAACATTCCTGCCGCGTCGGCCCCTATTTCTCGGTGGGAACATTATATACGTCTATAACGTTATATATCATAACCTAAGGCAACCTAAAATTTCTACCGTAATAGTTTACAACATTCCTGGCGTGTCGGTTCGTACTTCTCGGTGCGAACATTATATACGTCTATAACGTTATATATCCTAACGTAAGGCAACATAACATCTCGGATGTAATATTTTACAACATTCCTGGCTTGTCGTCGCCTGCTTCTCGATGGGGACATTATATACGTCTATAACGTTGTATATCCTAACCTAACGTAACCTAACATCTCGGATGTAATATTTTACAACATTCCTGGCATGTCGGTCCCTACATCTCGGTGGGAACATACTATACGTCTATAACGTTGTATATTCTAACATAAGGGAACCTAACATCTCGGGTGTAATATTTTACAACATTCCTGACGCGTCGGCCCCTATTTTTCAGTGGGAACATTATATACGTCTATAACGTTATATATTCTAGCCTAAGGCAACCTAACATGTCGAATGTAAAATTTTACAACATTCCTGGCGTGACGTCGCCTACTTCTGGATAGGGTCATTATATACATCTATAACATTGTATATCCTAACCTAAGGCAACATATCATCTCGGATGTAATATTTTATAACATGCCTGGCATGTCGGTCCCTACTTCTCGGTGGAAACATTGTATACGTCTATAACGGTATATATCCTAACCTAAGGCAACCTAACATCTCGGATGTAATAGTTAACAACATTCCTGGCGTGTAGGCCCGTACTTCTCGGTGGGAACATTGTATACGTCCATAACGTTATATATCCTAGCCTAAGGCGACCTAACATGTCGAATGTAATATTTTACAACATTCCTGGCGTGTCGTCGCCTTCTTCTCGATGGGAACATTATATACGTCTATAACGTTGTGTATCCTAACCTAACGCAACCTAACATCTGGGATGTAATATTCCTGGCGTGTCGTCGCCTACTTCTGGATGGGGAGATTATATACGTCTATAACGTTATATATCCTAACCTAAGGCAACCTAATATCTCGGATGTAATAGTTGACAACATTCCTGGCGTGTCCGCCCGCACTTCTCGGCGGGAACATTATATACGTCTATAACGTTATATATCCTAGCCTAAGGCCACATAACATGTCGAATGTAATACTTTACAACATTCCTGGCGTGTCGTCGCCTACTTCTCGATGGGGACATTATATATATCTATAACCTTGTATATCCTAACCTAAGGCAGCCTAACATCTCGGATGTAATATTTTACAACATTCCTGGCATGTCGGTCCCTATTTCTCGGTGGGAATATTATATACGTCTATAACGTTATATATCCTAGCCTAAGGCAACCTAACATCTCGGGTTTAATATTTTACAACATTCCTGTCGCGTCGGCCCCTATTTCTCGGTGGGAACATTATATACGTCTATAACGTTATATATCATAACCTAAGGCAACCTAAAATCTCTACCGTAATAGTTTACAACATTCCTGGCGTGTCGGCTCGTACTTCTCGGTGCGAACATTATATGCGTCTATAACGTTATATATCCTAACGTAAGGCAACATAACATCTCGGATATAATATTTTACAACATTCCTGGCGTGTCGTCGCCTGCTTCTCGATGGGGACATTATATACGTCTATAACGTTGTATATCCTAACCTAACGCAACCTAACATCTGGGATGAAATATTTTACAACATTCCGGGCATGTCGGTCCCTACGTCTCGGTGGGAACGTTATATACGTCTATAACGATATATATCCAAACTTATGGGAAACTAACATCTCGGATATCATATTTTACAACATTCCTGGCGCTTCGGCCCCTATTTCCCGGTGGTAACATTATATACGTCTATAACGTTGTATATCATAACCAAAGGCAACCTAAAATCTCTACAGTAATAGTTTACAACATTCCTGGCGTGTCGGCTCGTACTTCTCGGTGCGAACATTATATACGTCTATAACGTTATATATCCTAACGTAAGGCAACATAACATCTCAGATATAATATTTTACAACATTCCTGGCGTGTCGTCGCCTGCTTCTCGATGGGGACATTATATACGTCTATAACGTTGTATATCCTAACCTAACGTAACCTAACATCTAGTATGTAATATTTTACAACATTCCTGGCATGTCGGCCCCTATTTCTCGGTGGGAATATTATATACGTCTATAACGTTATATATCCTATCCTAAGGCAACCTAACATCTCGGGTTTAATATTTTACAACATTGCTGACGCGTCGGCCCCTATTTCTCGGTGGGAACATTATATACGTCTATAACTTTATATATCCTAACGTAAGGCAACCTAAAATATCTACCGTAATAGTTTACAACATTCCTGGCGTGTCGGCTCGTACTTCTCGGTGCGAACATTATATACGTCTATAACGTTATATATCCTAACGTAAGGCAACATAACATCTCGGATGTAATATTTTACAACATTCCTGGCGTGTCGTCGCCTGCTGCTCGATGGGGACATTATATACGTCTATAACGTTGTATATCCTAACCTAACGCAACCTAACATCTGGGATGTAATATTTTACAACATTCCTGGCATGTCGGTCCCTACGCCTCGGTGGGAACGTTATATACGTCTATAACGACATATATCCAATCTTAAGGGAAACTAACATCGCGGGTGTAATATTTTACAACATTCCTGGCGCTTCGGCTCCTATTTCTCGGTGGGAATATTATATACGTCTATAACGTTATATATCCTAGCCTAAGGCAACCTAACATCTCGGGTTTAATATTTTACAACATTCCTGACGCGTCGGCCCCTATTTCTCGGTGGGAACATTATATACGTCTATAACGTTATATATCATAACCTAAGGCAACCTAAAATTTCTACCGTAATAGTTTACAACATTCCTGGCGTGTCGGTTCGTACTTCTCGGTGCGAACATTATATACGTCTATAACGTTATATATCCTAACGTAAGGCAACATAACATCTCGTATGTAATATTTTACAACATTCCTGGCGTGTCGTCGCCTGCTTCTCGATGGGGACATTATATACGTCTATAACGTTGTATATCCTAACATAACGCAACCTAACATCTGGGATGAAATATTTTACAACATTCCTGGCATGTCGGTCCCTACGTCTCGGTGGGAACATTATATACGTCTATAACGTTACATATCCTAACGTAAGGCAACATAACATCTCGGATGTAATATTTTACAACATTCCTGGCGTGTCGTCGCCTGCTTCTCGATGGGGACATTATATACGTCTATAACGTTGTATATCCTAACCTAACGCAACCTAACATCTGGGATGTAATATTTTACAACATTCCTGGCATGTCGGCCCCTATTTCTCGGTGGGAATATTATATACGTCTATAACGTTATATATCCTAGCCTAAGGCAACCTAACATCTCGGGTTTAATATTTTACAACATTCCTGACGCGTCGGCCCCTATTTCTCGGTGGGAACATTATATACGTCTATAACGTTATATATCATAACCTAAGGCAACCTAAAATTTCTACCGTAATAGTTTACAACATTCCTGGCGTGTCGGTTCGTACTTCTCGGTGCGAACATTATATACGTCTATAACGTTATATATCCTAACGTAAGGCAACATAACATCTCGGATGTAATATTTTACAACATTCCTGGCGTGTCGTCGCCTGCTTCTCGATGCGGACATTATATACGTCTATAACGTTGTATATCCTAACCTAACGCAACCTAACATCTGGGATGTAATATTTTACAACATTCCTGGCATGTCGGCCCCTATTTCTCGGTGGGAATATTATATACGTCTATAACGTTATATATCCTAGCCTAAGGCAACCTAACATCTCGGGTTTAATATTTTACAACATTCCTGACGCGTCGGCCCCTATTTCTCGGTGGTAACATTATATACGTCTATAACGTTATATATCATAACCTAAGGCAACCTAAAATTTCTACCGTAATAGTTTACAACATTCCTGGCGTGTCGGTTCGTTCTTCTCGGTGCGAACATTATATACGTCTATAACGTTATATATCCGAACGTAAGGCAACATAACATCTCGGATGTAATATTTTACAACATTCCTGGCGTGTCGTCGCCTGCTTCTCGATGGGGACATTATATTCGTCTATAACGTTGTATATCCTAACCAAACACAACCTAACATCTGGGATGTAATATTTTACAACATTCCTGGCATGTCGGTCCCTACGTCTCGGTGGGAACGTTATATACGTCTATAACGTTATATATCATAACCTAAGGCAACCTAAAATCTCTACCGTAATAGTTTATAACATTCCTGGCGCTTCGGCTCTAACTTTTCGGTGGGAACATTATATACGTCTATAACGTTACATATCCTAACGTAAGGCAACATAACATCTCGGATGTAATATTTTACAACATTCCTGGCGTGTCGTCGCCTGCTTCTCGATGGGGACATTATATTCGTCTATAACGTTGTATATCCTAACCTAACGCAACCTAACATCTGGGATGTAATATTTAACAACATTCCTGGCATGTCGGTCCCTACGTCTCGTTGGGAACGTTATATACGTCTATAACGACATATATCCAAACTTAAGGGAAACTAACATCTCGGATGTAATATTTTACAACATTCCTGGCGCTTCGGCTCCTACTTTTCGGTGGGAACATTATATACGTCTATAACGTTACATATCCTAACGTAAGGCAACATAACATCTCGGATGTAATATTTTACAACATTCCTGGCGTGTCGTCGCCTGCTTCTCGATGGGGACATTATATACGTCTATAACGTTGTATATCCTAACCTAACGCAACCTAACATCTGGGATGTAATATTTTACAACATTCCTGGCATGTCGGCCCCTATTTCTCGGTGGGAATATTATATACGTCTATAACGTTATATATCCTAGCCTAAGGCAACCTAACATCTCGGGTTTAATATTTTACAACATTCCTGACGCGTCGACCCCTATTTCTCGGTGGGAACATTACATACGTCAATAACGTTATATATCATAACCTAAGGCAACCTAAAATCTCTACCGTAATAGTTTACAACATTCCTGGCGTGTCGGCTCGTACTTCTCGGTGCGAACATTATATATGTCTATAACGTTATATATCCTAACGTAAGGCAACATAATATCTCGGATATAATATTTTTCATCATTCCTGGCGTGTCGTCGCCTGCTTCTCGATGGGGACATTATATACGTCTATAACGTTGTATATCCTAACCTAACGCAACCTAACATCTCGGATGTAATATTTTACAACATTCCTGGCGCTTCGGCTCCTACTTTTCGGTGGGAACACTATATACGTCTATAACGTTACATATCCTAACGTAAGGCAACATAACATCTCGGATGTAATATTTTACAACATTCCTGGCGTGTCGTCGGCTGCTTCTCGCTGGGGACATTATATACGTCCATAACGTTGTATATCCGAACCTAACGCAACCTAACATCTGGGATGTAATATTTTACAACATTCCTGGCGTGTCGTCGCCTGCTTCTCGATGGGGACATTATATACGTCTATAACGTTGTATATCCTAACCTAACGCAACCTAACATCTGGGATGTAATATTTTACAACATTCCTGGCATGTCGGCCCCTATTTCTCGGTGGGAATATTATATACGTCTATAACGTTATATATCCTAGCCTAAGGCAACCTAACATCTCGGGTTTAATATTTTACAACATTCCTGACGCGTCGGCCCCTATTTCTCGGTGGTAACATTATATACGTCTATAACGTTATATATCATAACCTAAGGCAACCTAAAATTTCTACCGTAATAGTTTACAACATTCCTGGCGTGTCGGTTCGTACTTCTCGGTGCGAACATTATATACGTCTATAACGTTATATATCCGAACGTAAGGCAACATAACATCTCGGATGTAATATTTTACAACATTCCTGGCGTGTCGTCGCCTGCTTCTCGATGGGGACATTATATTCGTCTATAACGTTGTATATCCTAACCAAACACAACCTAACATCTGGGATGTAATATTTTACAACATTCCTGGCATGTCGGTCCCTACGTCTCGATGGGAACGTTATATACGTCTATAACGTTATATATCATAACCTAAGGCAACCTAAAATCTCTACCGTAATAGTTTATAACATTCCTGGCGCTTCGGCTCTAACTTTTCGGTGGGAACATTATATACGTCTATAACGTTACATATCCTAACGTAAGGCAACATAACATCTCGGATGTAATATTTTACAACATTCCTGGCGTGTCGTCGCCTGCTTCTCGATGGGGACATTATATTCGTCTATAACGTTGTATATCCTAACCTAACGCAACCTAACATCTGGGATGTAATATTTAACAACATTCCTGGCATGTCGGTCCCTACGTCTCGTTGGGAACGTTATATACGTCTATAACGACATATATCCAAACTTGAGGGAAACTAACATCTCGGATGTAATATTTTACAACATTCCTGGCGCTTCGGCTCCTACTTTTCGGTGGGAACATTATATACGTCTATAACGTTACATATCCTAACGTAAGGCAACATAACATCTCGGATGTAATATTTTACAACATTCCTGGCGTGTCGTCGCCTGCTTCTCGATGGGGACATTATATACGTCTATAACGTTGTATATCCTAACCTAACGCAACCTAACATCTGGGATGTAATATTTTACAACATTCCTGGCATGTCGGCCCCTATTTCTCGGTGGGAATATTATATACGTCTATAACGTTATATATCCTAGCCTAAGGCAACCTAACATCTCGGGTTTAATATTTTACAACATTCCTGACGCGTCGGCCCCTATTTCTCGGTGGTAACATTATATACGTCTATAACGTTATATATCATAACCTAAGGCAACCTAAAATTTCTACCGTAATAGTTTACAACATTCCTGGCGTGTCGGTTCGTACTTCTCGGTGCGAACATTATATACGTCTATAACGTTATATATCCGAACGTAAGGCAACATAACATCTCGGATGTAATATTTTACAACATTCCTGGCGTGTCGTCGCCTGCTTCTCGATGGGGACATTATATTCGTCTATAACGTTGTATATCCTAACCAAACACAACCTAACATCTGGGATGTAATATTTTACAACATTCCTGGCATGTCGGTCCCTACGTCTCGGTGGGAACGTTATATACGTCTATAACGTTATATATCATAACCTAAGGCAACCTAAAATCTCTACCGTAATTGTTTACAACATTCCTGGCGTGTCGGCTCGTACTTCTCGGTGCGAACATTATATATGTCTATAACGTTATATATCATAACCTAAGGCAACCTAAAATCTCTACCGTAATAGTTTATAACATTCCTGGCGCTTCGGCTCTAACTTTTCGGTGGGAACATTATATACGTCTATAACGTTACATATCCTAACGTAAGGCAACATAACATCTCGGATGTAATATTTTACAACATTCCTGGCGTGTCGTCGCCTGCTTCTCGATGGGGACATTATATTCGTCTATAACGTTGTATATCCTAACCTAACGCAACCTAACATCTGGGATGTAATATTTAACAACATTCCTGGCATGTCGGTCCCTACGTCTCGTTGGGAACGTTATATACGTCTATAACGACATATATCCAAACTTGAGGGAAACTAACATCTCGGATGTAATATTTTACAACATTCCTGGCGCTTCGGCTCCTACTTTTCGGTGGGAACATTATATACGTCTATAACGTTACATATCCTAACGTAAGGCAACATAACATCTCGGATGTAATATTTTACAACATTCCTGGCGTGTCGTCGCCTGCTTCTCGATGGGGACATTATATACGTCTATAACGTTGTATATCCTAACCTAAAGCAACCTAACATCTGGGATGTAATATTTTACAACATTCCTGGCATGTCGGCCCCTATTTCTCGGTGGGAATATTATATACGTCTATAACGTTATATATCCTAGCCTAAGGCAACCTAACATCTCGGGTTTAATATTTTACAACATTCCTGACGCGTCGGCCCCTATTTCTCGGTGGTAACATTATATACGTCTATAACGTTATATATCATAACCTAAGGCAACCTAAAATTTCTACCGTAATAGTTTACAACATTCCTGGCGTGTCGGTTCGTACTTCTCGGTGCGAACATTATATACGTCTATAACGTTATATATCCGAACGTAAGGCAACATAACATCTCGGATGTAATATTTTACAACATTCCTGGCGTGTCGTCGCCTGCTTCTCGATGGGGACATTATATTCGTCTATAACGTTGTATATCCTAACCAAACACAACCTAACATCTGGGATGTAATATTTTACAACATTCCTGGCATGTCGGTCCCTACGTCTCGGTGGGAACGTTATATACGTCTATAACGTTATATATCATAACCTAAGGCAACCTAAAATCTCTACCGTAATAGTTTATAACATTCCTGGCGCTTCGGCTCTAACTTTTCGGTGGGAACATTATATACGTCTATAACGTTACATATCCTAACGTAAGGCAACATAACATCTCGGATGTAATATTTTACAACATTCCTGGCGTGTCGTCGCCTGCTTCTCGATGGGGACATTATATTCGTCTATAACGTTGTATATCCTAACCTAACGCAACCTAACATCTGGGATGTAATATTTAACAACATTCCTGGCATGTTGGTCCCTACGTCTCGTTGGGAACGTTATATACGTCTATAACGACATATATCCAAACTTGAGGGAAACTAACATCTCGGATGTAATATTTTACAACATTCCTGGCGCTTCGGCTCCTACTTTTCGGTGGGAACATTATATACGTCTATAACGTTACATATCCTAACGTAAGGCAACATAACATCTCGGATGTAATATTTTACAACATTCCTGGCGTGTCGTCGCCTGCTTCTCGATGGGGACATTATATACGTCTATAACGTTGTATATCCTAACCTAACGCAACCTAACATCTGGGATGTAATATTTTACAACATTCCTGGCATGTCGGCCCCTATTTCTCGGTGGGAATATTATATACGTCTATAACGTTATATATCCTAGCCTAAGGCAACCTAACATCTCGGGTTTAATATTTTACAACATTCCTGACGCGTCGGCCCCTATTTCTCGGTGGTAACATTATATACGTCTATAACGTTATATATCATAACCTAAGGCAACCTAAAATTTCTACCGTAATAGTTTACAACATTCCTGGCGTGTCGGTTCGTACTTCTCGGTGCGAACATTATATACGTCTATAACGTTATATATCCGAACGTAAGGCAACATAACATCTCGGATGTAATATTTTACAACATTCCTGGCGTGTCGTCGCCTGCTTCTCGATGGGGACATTATATTCGTCTATAACGTTGTATATCCTAACCAAACACAACCTAACATCTGGGATGTAATATTTTACAACATTCCTGGCATGTCGGTCCCTACGTCTCGGTGGGAAAGTTATATACGTCTATAACGTTATATATCATAACCTAAGGCAACCTAAAATCTCTACCGTAATAGTTTATAACATTCCTGGCGCTTCGGCTCTAACTTTTCGGTGGGAACATTATATACGTCTATAACGTTACATATCCTAACGTAAGGCAACATAACATCTCGGATGTAATATTTTACAACATTCCTGGCGTGTCGTCGCCTGCTTCTCGATGGGGACATTATATTCGTCTATAACGTTGTATATCCTAACCTAACGCAACCTAACATCTGGGATGTAATATTTAACAACATTCCTGGCATGTCGGTCCCTACGCCTCGGTGGGAACGTTATATACGTCTATAACGACATATATCCAATCTTAAGGGAAACTAACATCTCGGGTATAATATTTTACAACATTCCTGGCGCTTCGGCTCCTATTTCTCGGTGGGAATATTATATACGTCTATAACGTTATATATCCTAGCCTAAGGCAACCTAACATCTCGGGTTTAATATTTTACAACATTCCTGACGCGTCGGCCCCTATTTCTCGGTGGGAACATTATATACGTCTATAACGTTATATATCATAACCTAAGGCAACCTAAAATTTCTACCGTAATAGTTTACAACATTCCTGGCGTGTCGGTTCGTACTTCTCGGTGCGAACATTATATACGTCTATAACGTTATATATCCTAACGTAAGGCAACCTAAAATCTCTACCGTAATTGTTTACAACATTCCTGGCGTGTCGGCTCGTACTTCTCGGTGCGAACATTATATATGTCTATAACGTTATATATCATAACCTAAGGCAACCTAAAATCTCTACCGTAATAGTTTATAACATTCCTGGCGCTTCGGCTCTAACTTTTCGGTGGGAACATTATATACGTCTATAACGTTACATATCCTAACGTAAGGCAACATAACATCTCGGATGTAATATTTTACAACATTCCTGGCGTGTCGTCGCCTGCTTCTCGATGGGGACATTATATTCGTCTATAACGTTGTATATCCTAACCTAACGCAACCTAACATCTGGGATGTAATATTTAACAACATTCCTGGCATGTCGGTCCCTACGTCTCGTTGGGAACGTTATATACGTCTATAACGACATATATCCAAACTTGAGGGAAACTAACATCTCGGATGTAATATTTTACAACATTCCTGGCGCTTCGGCTCCTACTTTTCGGTGGGAACATTATATACGTCTATAACGTTACATATCCTAACGTAAGGCAACATAACATCTCGGATGTAATATTTTACAACATTCCTGGCGTGTCGTCGCCTGCTTCTCGATGGGGACATTATATACGTCTATAACGTTGTATATCCTAACCTAACGCAACCTAACATCTGGGATGTAATATTTTACAACATTCCTGGCATGTCGGCCCCTATTTCTCGGTGGGAATATTATATACGTCTATAACGTTATATATCCTAGCCTAAGGCAACCTAACATCTCGGGTTTAATATTTTACAACATTCCTGACGCGTCGGCCCCTATTTCTCGGTGGTAACATTATATACGTCTATAACGTTATATATCATAACCTAAGGCAACCTAAAATTTCTACCGTAATAGTTTACAACATTCCTGGCGTGTCGGTTCGTACTTCTCGGTGCGAACATTATATACGTCTATAACGCTATATATCCGAACGTAAGGCAACATAACATCTCGGATGTAATATTTTACAACATTCCTGGCGTGTCGTCGCCTGCTTCTCGATGGGGACATTATATTCGTCTATAACGTTGTATATCCTAACCAAACACAACCTAACATCTGGGATGTAATATTTTACAACATTCCTGGCATGTCGGTCCCTACGTCTCGGTGGGAACGTTATATACGTCTATAACGTTATATATCATAACCTAAGGCAACCTAAAATCTCTACCGTAATAGTTTATAACATTCCTGGCGCTTCGGCTCTAACTTTTCGGTGGGAACATTATATACGTCTATAACGTTACATATCCTAACGTAAGGCAACATAACATCTCGGATGTAATATTTTACAACATTCCTGGCGTGTCGTCGCCTGCTTCTCGATGGGGACATTATATTCGTCTATAACGTTGTATATCCTAACCTAACGCAACCTAACATCTGGGATGTAATATTTAACAACATTCCTGGCATGTCGGTCCCTACGTCTCGTTGGGAACGTTATATACGTCTATAACGACATATATCCAAACTTAAGGGAAACTAACATCTCGGATGTAATATTTTACAACATTCCTGGCGCTTCGGCTCCTACTTTTCGGTGGGAACATTATATACGTCTATAACGTTACATATCCTAACGTAAGGCAACATAACATCTCGGATGTAATATTTTACAACATTCCTGGCGTGTCGTCGCCTGCTTCTCGATGGGGACATTATATACGTCTATAACGTTGTATATCCTAAGCTAACGCAACCTAACATCTGGGATGTAATATTTTACAACATTCCTGGCATGTCGGCCCCTATTTCTCGGTGGGAATATTATATACGTCTATAACGTTATATATCCTAGCCTAAGGCAACCTAACATCTCGGGTTTAATATTTTACAACATTCCTGACGCGTCGACCCCTATTTCTCGGTGGGAACATTATATACGTCAATAACGTTATATATCATAACCTAAGGCAACCTAAAATCTCTACCGTAATAGTTTACAACATTCCTGGCGTGTCGGCTCGTACTTCTCGGTGCGAACATTATATATGTCTATAACGTTATATATCCTAACGTAAGGCAACATAACATCTCGGATATAATATTTTTCATCATTCCTGGCGTGTCGTCGCCTGCTTCTCGATGGGGACATTATATACGTCTATAACGTTGTATATCCTAACCTAACGCAACCTAACATCTCGGATGTAATATTTTACAACATTCCTGGCGCTTCGGCTCCTACTTTTCGGTGGGAACACTATATACGTCTATAACGTTACATATCCTAACGTAAGGCAACATAACATCTCGGATGTAATATTTTACAACATTCCTGGCGTGTCGTCGGCTACTTCTCGCTGGGGACATTATATACGTCCATAACGTTGTATATCCGAACCTAACGCAACCTAACATCTGGGATGTAATATTTTACAACATTCCTGGCGTGTCGTCGCCTGCTTCTCGATGGGGACATTATATACGTCTATAACGTTGTATATCCTAACCTAACGCAACCTAACGTCTGGGATGTAATATCTTACAACATTCCTGGCATGTCGGTCCCTACGTCTCGGTGGGAACGTTATATACGTCTATAACGATATATATCCACACTTAAGGGAAACTAACTTCTCGGGTGTCATATTTTACAACATTCCTGGCGCTTCGGCTCCTACTTTTCGGTGGGAACATTATATACCTCTATAACGTTACATATTCTAACGTAAGGCAACATAACATCTCGGATGTTATATTTTACAACATTCCTGTCGTGTGGTCGCCTGCTTCTCGATGGGGTCATTATATACGTCTATAACATTGTATATCCTAACCAAAGGCAACCTAACATCTCGGATGTAATATTTTACAACATTCTGGCTTGTCAGTCCCCACGTCTCGATCTGGACATTATATACATTTATAACGATATATATCCACACTTAAGGGAAACTAACATCTCGGATGTAATATTTTGCAACATTCCTGGCGCTTCGGCTCCTACTTTTCGGTGGGAACATTATATACGTCTATAACGTTACATATCCTAACGTACGGCAACATAACATCTCGGATGTTATATTTTACAACATTCCTGGCGTGTCGTCGCCTGCTTCTCGATGGGGACATTATATACGTCTATAACGTTGTATATCCTAACCTAACGCAACCTAACATCTGGGATGTAATATTTTACAACATTCCTGGCATGTCGGCCCCTATTTCTCGGTGGGAATATTATATACGTCTATAACGTTATATATCCTAGCCTAAGGCAACCTAACATCTCGGGTTTAATATTTTACAACATTCCTGACGCGTCGGCCCCTATTTCTCGGTGGGAACATTATATACGTCTATAACGTTATATATCATAACCTAAGGCAACCTAAAATTTCTACCGTAATAGTTTACAACATTCCTGGCGTGTCGGTTCGTACTTCTCGGTGCGAACATTATATACGTCTATAACGTTATATATCCTAACGTAAGGCAACATAACATCTCGGATGTAATATTTTACAACATTCCTGGCGTGTCGTCGCCTGCTTCTCGATGGGGACATTATATACGTCTATAACGTTGTATATCCTAACCTAACGCAACCTAACATCTGGGATGTAATATTTTACAACATTCCTGGCATGTCGGCCCCTATTTCTCGGTGGGAATATTATATACGTCTATAACGTTATATATCCTAGCCTAAGGCAACCTAACATCTCGGGTTTAATATTTTACAACATTCCTGACGCGTCGGCCCCTATTTCTCGGTGGTAACATTATATACGTCTATAACGTTATATATCATAACCTAAGGCAACCTAAAATTTCTACCGTAATAGTTTACAACATTCCTGGCGTGTCGGTTCGTACTTCTCGGTGCGAACATTATATACGTCTATAACGTTATATATCCGAACGTAAGGCAACATAACATCTCGGATGTAATATTTTACAACATTCCTGGCGTGTCGTCGCCTGCTTCTCGATGGGGACATTATATTCGTCTATAACGTTGTATATCCTAACCAAACACAACCTAACATCTGGGATGTAATATTTTACAACATTCCTGGCATGTCGGTCCCTACGTCTCGGTGGGAACGTTATATACGTCTATAACGTTATATATCATAACCTAAGGCAACCTAAAATCTCTACCGGAATAGTTTATAACATTCCTGGCGCTTCGGCTCTAACTTTTCGGTGGGAACATTATATACGACTATAACGTTACATATCCTAACGTAAGGCAACATAGCATCTCGGATGTAATATTTTACAACATTCCTGGCGTGTCGTCGCCTGCTTCTCGATGGGGACATTATATTCGTCTATAACGTTGTATATCCTAACCTAACGCAACCTAACATCTGGGATGTAATATTTAACAACATTCCTGGCATGTCGGTCCCTACGTCTCGTTGGGAACGTTATATACGTCTATAACGACATATATCCAAACTTAAGGGAAACTAACATCTCGGATGTAATATTTTACAACATTCCTGGCGCTTCGGCTCCTACTTTTCGGTGGGAACATTATATACGTCTATAACGTTACATATCCTAACGTAAGGCAACATAACATCTCGGATGTAATATTTTACAACATTCCTGGCGTGTCGTCGCCTGCTTCTCGATGGGGACATTATATACGTCTATAACGTTGTATATCCTAACCTAACGCAACCTAACATCTGGGATGTAATATTTTACAACATTCCTGGCATGTCGGCCCCTATTTCTCGGTGGGAATATTATATACGTCTATAACGTTATATATCCTAGCCTAAGGCAACCTAACATCTCGGGTTTAATATTTTACAACATTCCTGACGCGTCGACCCCTATTTCTCGGTGGGAACATTATATACGTCAATAACGTTATATATCATAACCTAAGGCAACCTAAAATCTCTACCGTAATAGTTTACAACATTCCTGGCGTGTCGGCTCGTACTTCTCGGTGCGAACATTATATATGTCTATAACGTTATATATCCTAACGTAAGGCAACATAACATCTCGGATATAATATTTTTCATCATTCCTGGCGTGTCGTCGCCTGCTTCTCGATGGGGACATTATATACGTCTATAACGTTGTATATCCTAACCTAACGCAACCTAACATCTCGGATGTAATATTTTACAACATTCCTGGCGCTTCGGCTCCTACTTTTCGGTGGGAACACTATATACGTCTATAACGTTACATATCCTAACGTAAGGCAACATAACATCTCGGATGTAATATTTTACAACATTCCTGGCGTGTCGTCGGCTGCTTCTCGCTGGGGACATTATATACGTCCATAACGTTGTATATCCGAACCTAACGCAACCTAACATCTGGGATGTAATATTTTACAACATTCCTGGCGTGTCGTCGCCTGCTTCTCGATGGGGACATTATATACGTCTATAACGTTGTATATCCTAACCTAACGCAACCTAACGTCTGGGATGTAATATCTTACAACATTCCTGGCATGTCGGTCCCTACGTCTCGGTGGGAACGTTATATACGTCTGTAACGATATATATCCACACTTAAGGGAAACTAACTTCTCGGGTGTTATATTTTACAACATTCCTGGCGCTTCGGCTCCTACTTTTCGGTGGGAACATTATATACGTCTATAACGTTATATATCATAACCTAAGGCAACCTAAAATCTCTACCGTAATAGTTTACAACATTCCTGGCGTGTCGGCTCGTACTTCTCGGTGCGAACATTATATACGTCTATAACGTTATATATCCTAACGTAAGGCAACATAACATCTCGGATATAATATTTTTCATCATTCCTGGCGTGTCGTAGCCTGCTTCTCGATGGGGACATTATATACGTCTATAACGTTGTATATCCTAACCTAACGCAACCTAACATCTCGGATGTAATATTTTACAACATTCCTGGCGCTTCGGCTCCTACTTTTCGGTGGGAACACTATATACGTCTATAACGTTACATATCCTAACGTAAGGCAACATAACATCTCGGATGTAATATTTTACAACATTCCTGGCGTGTCGTCGCCTGCTTCTCGATGGGGACATTATATACGTCCATAACGTTGTATATCCGAACCTAACGCAACCTAACATCTGGGATGTAATATTTTACAACATTCCTGGCGTGTCGTCGCCTGCTTCTCGATGGGGACATTATATACGTCTATAACGTTGTATATCCTAACCTAACGCAACCTAACATCTGGGATGTAATATCTTACAACATTCCTGGCATGTCGGTCAATACGTCTCGGTGGGAACGTTATATACATCTATAACGATATATATCCACACTTAAGGGAAACTAACTTCTCGGGTGTCATATTTTACAACATTCCTGGCGCTTCGGCTCCTACTTTTCGGTGGGAACATTATATACCTCTATAACGTTACATATTCTAACGTAAGGCAACATAACATCTCGGATGTTATATTTTACAACATTCCTGTCGTGTGGTCGCCTGCTTCTCGATGGGGTCATTATATACGTCTATAACATTGTATATCCTAACCAAAGGCAACCTAACATCTCGGATGTAATATTTTACAACATTCTGGCTTGTCAGTCCCCACGTCTCGATCTGGACATTATATACATTTATAACGATATATATCCACACTTAAGGGAAACTAACATCTCGGATGTAATATTTTGCAACATTCCTGGCGCTTCGGCTCCTACTTTTCGGTGGGAACATTATATACGTCTATAACGTTACATATCCTAACGTAAGGCAACATAACATCTCGGATGTTATATTTTACAACATTCCTGGCGTGTCGTCGCCTGCTTCTCGATGGGGACATTATATACGTCTATAACGTTGTATATCCTAGCCTAAGCAATCTAACATCTCGGATGTAATATTTTACAACATTCCTGGCGTGTCGTCGCCTGCTTCTCGATGGGGACATTATATACGTCTATAACGTTGTATATCCTAACCTAACGCAACCTAACATCTCGGATGTAATATTTTACAACATTCTGGCTTGTCGGTCCCGACGTCTCGATCTGGACATTATATACGTCTATAACGATATATATCCAAACTTAAGGGAAACTAACATCTCGGATGTAATATTTTATAACATTCCTGGCGCTTCGGCACCTACTTTTCGGTGGGAACATTATATACGTCTATAACGTTGTATATCCTAACCTAACGCAACCTAACATGTGGGATGTAATATTTTACAACATTCCTGGCATGTCGGCCCCTATTTCTCGGTGGGAATATTATATACGTCTATAACGTTATATATCCTAGCCTAAGGCAACCTAACATCTCGAGTTTAATATTTTACAACATTCCTGACGCGTCGGCCCCTATTTCTCGGTGGGAACATTATATACGTCCATAACGTTATATATCATAACCTAAGGCAACCTAAAATTTCTACCGTAATAGTTTACAACATTCCTGGCGTGTCGGTTCGTACTTCTCGGTGTGAACATTATATACGTCTATAACGTTATATATCCGAACGTAAGGCAACATAACATCTCGGATGTAATATTTTACAACATTCCTGGCGTGTCGTCGCCTGCTTCTCGATGGGGACATTATATTCGTCTATAACGTTGTATATCCTAACCAAACACAACCTAACATCTGGGATGTAATATTTTACAACATTCCTGGCATGTCGGTCCCTACGTCTCGGTGGGAACGTTATATACGTCTATAACGTTATATATCATAACCTAAGGCAACCTAAAATCTCTACCGTAATAGTTTATAACATTCCTGGCGCTTCGGCTCTAACTTTTCGGTGGGAACATTATATACGTCTATAACGTTACATATCCTAACGTAAGGCAACATAACATCTCGGATGTAACATTTTACAACATTCCTGGCGTGTCGTCGCCTGCTTCTCGATGGGGACATTATATTCGTCTATAACGTTGTATATCTTAACCTAACGCAACCTAACATCTGGGATGTAATATTTAACAACATTCCTGGCACGTCGGTCCCTACGTCTCGTTGGGAACGTTATATACGTCTATAACGACATATATCCAAACTTAAGGGAAACTAACATCTCGGATGTAATATTTTACAACATTCCTGGCGCTTCGGCTCCTACTTTTCGGTGGGAACATTATATACGTCTATAACGTTACATATCCTAACGTAAGGCAACATAACATCTCGGATGTAATATTTTACAACATTCCTGGCGTGTCGTCGCCTGCTTCTCGATGGGGACATTATATACGTCTATAACGTTGTATATCCTAACCTAAGGCAACCTAACATCTGGGATGTAATATTTTACAACATTCCTGGCATGTCGGCCCCTATTTCTCGGTGGGAATATTATATACGTCTATAACGTTATATATCCTAGCCCAAGGCAACCTAACATCTCGGGTTTATTATTTTACAACATTCCTGACGCGTCGACCCCTATTTCTCGGTGGGAACATTATATACGTCAATAACGTTATATATCATAACCTAAGGCAACCTAAAATCTCTACCGTAATAGTTTACAACATTCCTGGCGTGTCGGCTCGTACTTCTCGGTGCGAACATTATATATGTCTATAACGTTATATATCCTAACGTAAGGCAACATAACATCTCGGATATAATATTTTTCATCATTCCTGGCGTGTCGTCGCCTGCTTCTCGATGGGGACATTATATACGTCTATAACGTTGTATATCCTAACCTAACGCAACCTAACATCTCGGATGTAATATTTTACAACATTCCTGGCGCTTCGGCTCCTACTTTTCGGTGGGAACACTATATACGTCTACAACGTTACATATCCTAACGTAAGGCAACATAACATCTCGGATGTAATATTTTACAACATTCCTGGCGTGTCGTCGGCTGCTTCTCGCTGGGGACATTATATACGTCCATAACGTTGTATATCCGAACCTAACGCAACCTAACATCTGGGATGTAATATTTTACAACATTCCTGGCGTGTCGTCGCCTGCTTCTCGATGGGGACATTATATACGTCTATAACGTTGTATATCCTAACCTAACGCAACCTAACATCTGGGATGTAATATCTTACAACATTCCTGGCATGTCGGTCCCTACGTCTCGGTGGGAACGCTATATACGTCTGTAACGATATATATCCACACTTAAGGGAAACTAACTTCTCGGGTGTTATATTTTACAACATTCCTGGCCCTTCGGCTCCTACTTTTCGGTGGGAACATTATATACGTCTATAACGTTACATATCCTAACGTAAGGCAACATAACATCTCGGATGTAATATTTTACAACATTCCTGGCGTGTCGTCGCCTGCTTCTCGATGGGCACATTATATTCGTCTATAACGTTGTATATCCTAACCTAACGCAACCTAACATCTGGGATGTAATATTTTACAACATTCCTGGCATGTCGGCCCCTATTTCTCGGTGGGAATATTATATACGTCTATAACGTTATATATCCTAGCCTAAGGCAACCTAACATCTCGGGTTTAATATTTTACAACATTCCTGACGCGTCGGCCCCTATTTCTCGGTGGGAACATTATATACGTCAATAACGTTATATATCATAACCTAAGGCAACCTAAAATCTCTACCGTAATAGTTTACAACATTCCTGGCGTGTCGGCTCGTACTTCTCGGTGCGAACATTATATACGTCTATAACGTTATATATCCTAACGTAAGGCAACATAACATCTCGGATATAATATTTTTCATCATTCCTGGCGTGTCGTCGCCTGCTTCTCGATGGGGACATTATATACGTCTATAACGTTGTATATCCTAACCTAACGCAACCTAACATCTCGGATGTAATATTTTACAACATTCCTGGCGCTTCGGCTCCTACTTTTCGGTGGGAACACTATATACGTCTATAACGTTACATATCCTAACGTAAGGCAACATAACATCTCGGATGTAATATTTTACAACATTCCTGGCGTGTCGTCGCCTGCTTCTCGATGGGGACATTATATACGTCCATAACGTTGTATATCCGAACCTAACGCAACCTAACATCTGGGATGTAATATTTTACAACATTCCTGGCGTGTCGTCGCCTGCTTCTCGATGGGGACATTATATACGTCTATAACGTTGTATATCCTAACCTAACGCAACCTAACATCTGGGATGTAATATCTTACAACATTCCTGGCATGTCGGTCCCTACGTCTCGGTGGGAACGTTATATACGTCTATAACGATATATATCCACACTTAAGGGAAACTAACTTCTCGGGTGTCATATTTTACAACATTCCTGGCGCTTCGGCTCCTACTTTTCGGTGGGAACATTATATACGTCTATAACGTTACATATTCTAACGTAAGGCAACATAACATCTCGGATGTTATATTTTACAACATTCCTGTCGTGTGGTCGCCTGCTTCTCGATGGGGTCATTATATACGTCTATAACATTGTATATCCTAACCAAAGGCAACCTAACATCTCGGATGTAATATTTTACAACATTCTGGCTTGTCAGTCCCCACGTCTCGATCTGGACATTATATACATTTATAACGATATATATCCACACTTAAGGGAAACTAACATCTCGGATGTAATATTTTGCAACATTCCTGGCGCTTCGGCTCCTACTTTTCGGTGGGAACATTATATACGTCTATAACGTTACATATCCTAACGTAAGGCAACATAACATCTCGGATGTAATATTTTACAACATTCCTGGCGTGTCGTCGCCTGCTTCTCGATGGGGACATTATATTCGTCTATAACGTTGTATATCCTAACCTAACGCAACCTAACATCTGGGATGTAATATTTAACAACATTCCTGGCACGTCGGTCCCTACGTCTCGTTGGGAACGTTATATACGTCTATAACGACATATATCCAAACTTAAGGGAAACTAACATCTCGGATGTAATATTTTACAACATTCCTGGCGCTTCGGCTCCTACTTTTCGGTGGGAACATTATATACGTCTATAACGTTACATATCCTAACGTAAGGCAACATAACATCTCGGATGTAATATTTTACAACATTCCTGGCGTGTCGTCGCCTGCTTCTCGATGGGGACATTATATACGTCTATAACGTTGTATATCCTAACCTAAGGCAACCTAACATCTGGGATGTAATATTTTACAACATTCCTGGCATGTCGGCCCCTATTTCTCGGTGGGAATATTATATACGTCTATAACGTTATATATCCTAGCCTAAGGCAACCTAACATCTCGGGTTTATTATTTTACAACATTCCTGACGCGTCGACCCCTATTTCTCGGTGGGAACATTATATACGTCAATAACGTTATATATCATAACCTAAGGCAACCTAAAATCTCTACCGTAATAGTTTACAACATTCCTGGCGTGTCGGCTCGTACTTCTCGGTGCGAACATTATATATGTCTATAACGTTATATATCCTAACGTAAGGCAACATAACATCTCGGATATAATATTTTTCATCATTCCTGGCGTGTCGTCGCCTGCTTCTCGATGGGGACATTATATACGTCTATAACGTTGTATATCCTAACCTAACGCAACCTAACATCTCGGATGTAATATTTTACAACATTCCTGGCGCTTCGGCTCCTACTTTTCGGTGGGAACACTATATACGTCTACAACGTTACATATCCTAACGTAAGGCAACATAACATCTCGGATGTAATATTTTACAACATTCCTGGCGTGTCGTCGGCTGCTTCTCGCTGGGGACATTATATACGTCCATAACGTTGTATATCCGAACCTAACGCAACCTAACATCTGGGATGTAATATTTTACAACATTCCTGGCGTGTCGTCGCCTGCTTCTCGATGGGGACATTATATACGTCTATAACGTTGTATATCCTAACCTAACGCAACCTAACATCTGGGATGTAATATCTTACAACATTCCTGGCATGTCGGTCCCTACGTCTCGGTGGGAACGCTATATACGTCTGTAACGATATATATCCACACTTAAGGGAAACTAACTTCTCGGGTGTTATATTTTACAACATTCCTGGCGCTTCGGCTCCTACTTTTCGGTGGGAACATTATATACGTCTATAACGTTACATATCCTAACGTAAGGCAACATAACATCTCGGATGTAATATTTTACAACATTCCTGGCGTGTCGTCGCCTGCTTCTCGATGGGCACATTATATTCGTCTATAACGTTGTATATCCTAACCTAACGCAACCTAACATCTGGGATGTAATATTTTACAACATTCCTGGCATGTCGGCCCCTATTTCTCGGTGGGAATATTATATACGTCTATAACGTTATATATCCTAGCCTAAGGCAACCTAACATCTCGGGTTTAATATTTTACAACATTCCTGACGCGTCGGCCCCTATTTCTCGGTGGGAACATTATATACGTCAATAACGTTATATATCATAACCTAAGGCAACCTAAAATCTCTACCGTAATAGTTTACAACATTCCTGGCGTGTCGGCTCGTACTTCTCGGTGCGAACATTATATACGTCTATAACGTTATATATCCTAACGTAAGGCAACATAACATCTCGGATATAATATTTTTCATCATTCCTGGCGTGTCGTCGCCTGCTTCTCGATGGGGACATTATATACGTCTATAACGTTGTATATCCTAACCTAACGCAACCTAACATCTCGGATGTAATATTTTACAACATTCCTGGCGCTTCGGCTCCTACTTTTCGGTGGGAACACTATATACGTCTATAACGTTACATATCCTAACGTAAGGCAACATAACATCTCGGATGTAATATTTTACAACATTCCTGGCGTGTCGTCGCCTGCTTCTCGATGGGGACATTATATACGTCCATAACGTTGTATATCCGAACCTAACGCAACCTAACATCTGGGATGTAATATTTTACAACATTCCTGGCGTGTCGTCGCCTGCTTCTCGATGGGGACATTATATACGTCTATAACGTTGTATATCCTAACCTAACGCAACCTAACATCTGGGATGTAATATCTTACAACATTCCTGGCATGTCGGTCCCTACGTCTCGGTGGGAACGTTATATACGTCTATAACGATATATATCCACACTTAAGGGAAACTAACTTCTCGGGTGTCATATTTTACAACATTCCTGGCGCTTCGGCTCCTACTTTTCGGTGGGAACATTATATACGTCTATAACGTTACATATTCTAACGTAAGGCAACATAACATCTCGGATGTTATATTTTACAACATTCCTGTCGTGTGGTCGCCTGCTTCTCGATGGGGTCATTATATACGTCTATAACATTGTATATCCTAACCAAAGGCAACCTAACATCTCGGATGTAATATTTTACAACATTCTGGCTTGTCAGTCCCCACGTCTCGATCTGGACATTATATACATTTATAACGATATATATCCACACTTAAGGGAAACTAACATCTCGGATGTAATATTTTGCAACATTCCTGGCGCTTCGGCTCCTACTTTTCGGTGGGAACATTATATACGTCTATAACGTTACATATCCTAACGTAAGGCAACATAACATCTCGGATGTAATATTTTACAACATTCCTGGCGTGTCGTCGCCTGCTTCTCGATGGGGACATTATATTCGTCTATAACGTTGTATATCCTAACCTAACGCAACCTAACATCTGGGATGTAATATTTAACAACATTCCTGGCACATCGGTCCCTACGTCTCGTTGGGAACGTTATATACGTCTATAACGACATATATCCAAACTTAAGGGAAACTAACATCTCGGATGTAATATTTTACAACATTCCTGGCGCTTCGGCTCCCACTTTTCGGTGGGAACATTATATACGTCTATAACGTTACATATCCTAACGTAAGGCAACATAACATCTCGGATGTAATATTTTACAACATTCCTGGCGTGTCGTCGCCTGCTTCTCGATGGGGACATTATATACGTCTATAACGTTGTATATCCTAACCTAAGGCAACCTAACATCTGGGATGTAATATTTTACAACATTCCTGGCATGTCGGCCCCTATTTCTCGGTGGGAATATTATATACGTCTATAACGTTATATATCCTAGCCTAAGGCAACCTAACATCTCGGGTTTATTATTTTACAACATTCCTGACGCGTCGACCCCTATTTCTCGGTGGGAACATTATATACGTCAATAACGTTATATATCATAACCTAAGGCAACCTAAAATCTCTACCGTAATAGTTTACAACATTCCTGGCGTGTCGGCTCGTACTTCTCGGTGCGAACATTATATATGTCTATAACGTTATATATCCTAACGTAAGGCAACATAACATCTCGGATATAATATTTTTCATCATTCCTGGCGTGTCGTCGCCTGCTTCTCGATGGGGACATTATATACGTCTATAACGTTGTATATCCTAACCTAACGCAACCTAACATCTCGGATGTAATATTTTACAACATTCCTGGCGCTTCGGCTCCTACTTTTCGGTGGGAACACTATATACGTCTACAACGTTACATATCCTAACGTAAGGCAACATAACATCTCGGATGTAATATTTTACAACATTCCTGGCGTGTCGTCGGCTGCTTCTCGCTGGGGACATTATATACGTCCATAACGTTGTATATCCGAACCTAACGCAACCTAACATCTGGGATGTAATATTTTACAACATTCCTGGCGTGTCGTCGCCTGCTTCTCGATGGGGACATTATATACGTCTATAACGTTGTATATCCTAACCTAACGCAACCTAACATCTGGGATGTAATATCTTACAACATTCCTGGCATGTCGGTCCCTACGTCTCGGTGGGAACGCTATATACGTCTGTAACGATATATATCCACACTTAAGGGAAACTAACTTCTCGGGTGTTATATTTTACAACATTCCTGGCGCTTCGGCTCCTACTTTTCGGTGGGAACATTATATACGTCTATAACGTTACATATCCTAACGTAAGGCAACATAACATCTCGGATGTAATATTTTACAACATTCCTGGCGTGTCGTCGCCTGCTTCTCGATGGGCACATTATATTCGTCTATAACGTTGTATATCCTAACCTAACGCAACCTAACATCTGGGATGTAATATTTTACAACATTCCTGGCATGTCGGCCCCTATTTCTCGGTGGGAATATTATATACGTCTATAACGTTATATATCCTAGCCTAAGGCAACCTAACATCTCGGGTTTAATATTTTACAACATTCCTGACGCGTCGGCCCCTATTTCTCGGTGGGAACATTATATACGTCAATAACGTTATATATCATAACCTAAGGCAACCTAAAATCTCTACCGTAATAGTTTACAACATTCCTGGCGTGTCGGCTCGTACTTCTCGGTGCGAACATTATATACGTCTATAACGTTATATATCCTAACGTAAGGCAACATAACATCTCGGATATAATATTTTTCATCATTCCTGGCGTGTCGTCGCCTGCTTCTCGATGGGGACATTATATACGTCTATAACGTTGTATATCCTAACCTAACGCAACCTAACATCTCGGATGTAATATTTTACAACATTCCTGGCGCTTCGGCTCCTACTTTTCGGTGGGAACACTATATACGTCTATAACGTTACATATCCTAACGTAAGGCAACATAACATCTCGGATGTAATATTTTACAACATTCCTGGCGTGTCGTCGCCTGCTTCTCGATGGGGACATTATATACGTCCATAACGTTGTATATCCGAACCTAACGCAACCTAACATCTGGGATGTAATATTTTACAACATTCCTGGCGTGTCGTCGCCTGCTTCTCGATGGGGACATTATATACGTCTATAACGTTGTATATCCTAACCTAACGCAACCTAACATCTGGGATGTAATATCTTACAACATTCCTGGCATGTCGGTCCCTACGTCTCGGTGGGAACGTTATATACGTCTCTAACGATATATATCCACACTTAAGGGAAACTAACTTCTCGGGTGTCATATTTTACAACATTCCTGGCGCTTCGGCTCCTACTTTTCGGTGGGAACATTATATACGTCTATAACGTTACATATTCTAACGTAAGGCAACATAACATCTCGGATGTTATATTTTACAACATTCCTGTCGTGTGGTCGCCTGCTTCTCGATGGGGTCGTTATATACGTCTATAACATTGTATATCCTAACCAAAGGCAACCTAACATCTCGGATGTAATATTTTACAACATTCTGGCTTGTCAGTCCCCACGTCTCGATCTGGACATTATATACATTTATAACGATATATATCCACACTTAAGGGAAACTAACATCTCGGATGTAATATTTTGCAACATTCCTGGCGCTTCGGCTCCTACTTTTCGGTGGGAACATTATATACGTCTATAACGTTACATATCCTAACGTAAGGCAACATAACATCTCGGATGTTATATTTTACAACATTCCTGGCGTGTCGTCGCCTGCTTCTCGATGGGGACATTATATACGTCTATAACGTTGTATATCCTAGCCTAAGCAATCTAACATCTCGGATGTAATATTTTACAACATTCCTGGCGTGTCGTCGCCTGCTTCTCGATGGGGACATTATATACGTCTATAACGTTGTATATCCTAACCTAACGCAACCTAACATCTCGGATGTAATATTTTACAACATTCTGGCTTGTCGGTCCCGACGTCTCGATCTGGACATTATATACGTCTATAACGATATATATCCAAACTTAAGGGAAACTAACATCTCGGATGTAATATTTTATATCATTCCTGGCGCTTCGGCACCTACTTTTCGGTGGGAACATTATATACGTCTATAACGTTGTATATCCTAACCTAACGCAACCTAACATGTGGGATGTAATATTTTACAACATTCCTGGCATGTCGGCCCCTATTTCTCGGTGGGAATATTATATACGTCTATAACGTTATATATCCTAGCCTAAGGCAACCTAACATCTCGAGTTTAATATTTTACAACATTCCTGACGCGTCGGCCCCTATTTCTCGGTGGGAACATTATATACGTCCATAACGTTATATATCATAACCTAAGGCAACCTAAAATCTCTACCGTAACAGTTTACAACATTCCTGGCGTGTCGGCTCGTACTTCTCGGTGCGAACATTATATACGTCTATAACGTTATATATCCTAACGTAAGGCAACATAACATCTCGGATGTAATATTTTACAACATTCCTGGCGTGTCGTCGCCTGCTTCTCGATGGGGACATTATATTCGTCTATAACGTTGTATATCCTAACCTAACGCAACCTAACATCTGGGATGTAATATTTTACAACATTCCTGGCATGTCGGCCCCTATTTCTCGGTGGGAATATTGTATACGTCTATAACGTTATATTTCCTAGCCTAAGGCAACCTAACATCTCGGGTTTAATATTTTACAACATTCCTGACGCGTCGGCCCCTATTTCTCGGTGGGAACATTATATACGTCTATAACGTTGTATATCCTAACCTAACGCAACCTAACATCGCGGGTTTAATATTTTACAACATTCCTGACGCGTCGGCCCCTATTTCTCGGTGGGAACATTATATACGTCTATAAAGTTATATATCATAACCTAAGGCAACCTAAAATCTCTACCGTAATAGTTTACAACATTCCTGGCGTGTCGGCTCGTACTTCTCGGTGCGAACATTATATACGTCTATAACGTTATATATCCTAACGTAAGGCAACATAACATCTCGGATATAATATTTTACAACATTCCTGGCGTGTCGTCGCCTGCTTCTCGATGGGGACATTATATACGTCTATAACGTTGTATATCCTAACCTAACGTAACCTAACATCTGGTATGTAATATTTTACAACATTCCTGGCATGTCGGCCCCTATTTCTCGGTGGGAATATTATATACGTCTATAACGTTATATATCCTAGCCTAAGGCAACCTAACATCTCGGGTTTAATATTTTACAACATTGTTGACGCGTCGGCCCCTATTTCTCGGTGGGAACATTATATACGTCTATGACGTTATATATCATAACCTAAGGCAACCTAAAATTTCTACCGTAATAGTTTACAACATTCCTGGCGTGTCGGTTCGTACTTCTCGGTGCGAACATTATATACGTCTATAACGTTATATATCCGAACGTAAGGCAACATAACATCTCGGATGTAATATTTTACAACATTCCTGGCGTGTCGTCGCCTGCTTCTCGATGGGGACATTATATTCGTCTATAACGTTGTATATCCTAACCAAACACAACCTAACATCTGGGATGTAATATTTTACAACATTCCTGGCATGTCGGTCCCTACGTCTCGGTGGGAACGTTATATACGTCTATAACGTTATATATCATAACCTAAGGCAACCTAAAATCTCTACCGTAATAGTTTATAACATTCCTGGCGCTTCGGCTCTAACTTTTCGGTGGGAACATTATATACGTCTATAACGTTACATATCCTAACGTAAGGCAACATAACATCTCGGATGTAATATTTTACAACATTCCTGGCGTGTCGTCGCCTGCTTCTCGATGGGGACATTATATTCGTCTATAACGTTGTATATCCTAACCTAACGCAACCTAACATCTGGGATGTAATATTTTACAACATTCCTGGCATGTCGGTCCCTACGTCTCGTTGGGAACGTTATATACGTCTATAACGACATATATCCAAACTTAAGGGAAACTAACATCTCGGATGTAATATTTTACAACATTCCTGGCGCTTCGGCTCCTACTTTTCGGTGGGAACATTATATACGTCTATAACGTTACATATCCTAACGTAAGGCAACATAACATCTCGGATGTAATATTTTACAACATTCCTGGCGTGTCGTCGCCTGCTTCTCGATGGGGACATTATATACGTCTATAACGTTGTATATCCTAACCTAAGGCAACCTAACATCTGGGATGTAATATTTTACAACATTCCTGGCATGTCGGCCCCTATTTCTCGGTGGGAATATTATATACGTCTATAACGTTATATATCCTAGCCTAAGGCAACCTAACATCTCGGGTTTAATATTTTACAACATTCCTGACGCGTCGACCCCTATTTCTCGGTGGGAACATTATATACGTCAATAACGTTATATATCATAACCTAAGGCAACCTAAAATCTCTACCGTAATAGTTTACAACATTCCTGGCGTGTCGGCTCGTACTTCTCGGTGCGAACATTATATACGTCTATAACGTTATATATCCTAACGTAAGGCAACATAACATCTCGGATATAATATTTTTCATCATTCCTGGCGTGTCGTCGCCTGCTTCTCGATGGGGACATTATATACGTCTATAACGTTGTATATCCTAACCTAACGCAACCTAACATCTCGGATGTAATATTTTACAACATTCCTGGCGCTTCGGCTCCTACTTTTCGGTGGGAACACTATATACGTCTATAACGTTACATATCCTAACGCAAGGCAACATAACATCTCGGATGTAATATTTTACAACATTCCTGGCGTGTCGTCGCCTGCTTCTCGATGGGGACATTATATACGTCCATAACGTTGTATATCCGAACCTAACGCAACCTAACATCTGGGATGTAATATTTTACAACATTCCTGGCGTGTCGTCGCCTGCTTCTCGATGGGGACATTATATTCGTCTATAACGTTGTATATCCTAACCTAACGCAACCTAACATCTGGGATGTAATATTTTACAACATTCCTGGCATGTCGGTCCCTACGTCTCGTTGGGAACGTTATATACGTCTATAACGACATATATCCAAACTTAAGGGAAACTAACATCTCGGATGTAATATTTTACTACATTCCTGGCGCTTCGGCTCCTACTTTTCGGTGGGAACATTATATACGTCTATAACGTTACATATCCTAACGTAAGGCAACATAACATCTCGGATATAATATTTTTCATCATTCCTGGCGTGTCGTCGCCTGCTTCTCGATGGGGACATTATATACGTCTATAACGTTGTATATCCTAACCTAACGCAACCTAACATCTCGGATGTAATATTTTACAACATTCCTGGCGCTTCGGCTCCTACTTTTCGGTGGGAACACTATATACGTCTATAACGTTACATATCCTAACGTAAGGCAACATAACATCTCGGATGTAATATTTTACAACATTCCTGGCGTGTCGTCGCCTGCTTCCCGATGGGGACATTATATACGTCCATAACGTTGTATATCCGAACCTAACGCAACCTAACATCTGGGATGTAATATTTTACAACATTCCTGGCGTGTCGTCGCCTGCTTCTCGATGGGGACATTATATACGTCTATAACGTTGTATATCCTAACCTAACGCAACCTAACATCTGGGATGTAATATCTTACAACATTCCTGGCATGTCGGTCCCTACGTCTCGGTGGGAACGTTATATACGTCTATAACGATATATATCCACACTTAAGGGAAACTAACTTCTCGGGTGTTATATTTTACAACATTCCTGGCGCTTCGGCTCCTACTTTTCGGTGGGAACATTATATATGTCTATAACGTTACATATTCTAACGTAAGGCAACACAACATCTCGGATGTTTTATTTTACAACATTCCTGTCGTGTGGTCGCCTGCTTCTCGATGGGGTCATTATATACGTCTATAACATTGTATATCCTAACCTAAGGCAACCTAACATCTCGGATGTAATATTTTACAACATTCTGGCTTGTCAGTCCCCACATCTCGATCTGGACATTATATACATTTATAACGATATATATCCAAACTTAAGGGAAACTAACATCTCGGATGTAATATTTTGCAACATTCCTGGCGCTTCGGCTCCTACTTTTCGGTGGGAACATTATATACGTCTATAACGTTACATATCCTAACGTAAGGCAACATAACATCTTGGATGTTATATTTTACAACATTCCTGGCGTGTGGTCGCCTGCTTCTCGATGGGGTCATTATATACGTCTATAACATTGTATATCCTAACCTAAGGCAACCTAACATCTCGGATGTAATATTTTACAACATTCTGGCTTGTCAGTCCCCACATCTCGATCTGGACATTATATACATTTATAACGATATATATCCAAACTTAAGGGAAACTAACATCTCGGATGTAATATTTTGCAACATTCCTGGCGCTTCGGCTCCTACTTTTCGGTGGGAACATTATATACGTCTATAACGTTACATATCCTAATGTAAGGCAACATAACATCTCGGATGTTATATTTTACAACATTCCTGGCGTGTCGTCGCCTGCTTCTCGATGGGGACATTATATACGTCTATAACGTTGTATATCGTAGCCTAAGCAATCTAACATCTCGGATGTAATATTTTACAACATTCCTGGCGTGTCGTCGCCTGCTTCTCGAAGGGGACATTATATACGTCTATAACGTTGTATATCCTAACCTAACGCAACCTAACATCTCGGATGTAATATTTTACAACATTCTGGCTTGTCGGTCCCGACGTCTCGATCTGGACATTATATACGTCTATAACGATATGTA
This sequence comes from Xylocopa violacea, assembly GCA_963969225.1. Lineage (NCBI taxonomy): Eukaryota > Metazoa > Arthropoda > Insecta > Hymenoptera > Apidae > Xylocopa > Xylocopa violacea. The sequence continues at coordinate 87,330 of CAXAJV010000532.1, read as the reverse complement.
TCCAAACTTAAGGGAAACTAACACTCGGATGTAATATTTTATAACATTCCTGGCGCTTCGGCACCTACTTTTCGGTGGGAACATTATATACGTCTATAACGTTGTATATCCTAACCTAACGCAACCTAACATCTGGGATGTAATATTTTACAACATTCCTGGCATGTCGGCCCCTATTTCTCGGTGGGAATATTATATACGTCTATAACGTTATATATCCTAGCCTAAGGCAACCTAACATCTCGAGTTTAATATTTTACAACATTCCTGACGCGTCGGCCCCTATTTCTCGGTGGGAACATTATATACGTCCATAACGTTATATATCATAACCTAAGGCAACCTAAAATCTCTACCGTAACAGTTTACAACATTCCTGGCGTGTCGGCTCGTACTTCTCGGTGCGAACATTATATACGTCTATAACGTTATATATCCTAACGTAAGGCAACATAACATCTCGGATGTAATATTTTACAACATACCTGGCGTGTCGTCGCCTGCTTCTCGATGGGGACATTATATACGTCTATAACGTTGTATATCCTAACCTAACGCAATCTAACATCTGGGATGTAATATTTTCCAACATTCCTGGCATGTCGGTCCCTACGTCTCGGAGGGAACGTTATATACGTCTATAACGATATATATCCAAACTTAAGGGAAACTAACATCTCGGGTGTCATATTTTACAACATTCCTGGCGCTTCGGCTCCTCCTTTTCGGTGGGAACATTATATACGTCTATAACGTTACATATCCTAACGTAAGGCAACATAACATCTCGGATGTTATATTTTACAACATTCCTGGCGTGTGGTCGCCTGCTTCTCGATGGGGTCATTATATACGTCTATAACATTGTATATCCTAACCTAAGGCAACCTAACATCTCGGATGTAATATTTTACAACATTCTGGCTTGTCAGTCCCCACTTCTCGATCTGGACATTATATACATTTATAACGATATATATCCAAACTTAAGGGAAACTAACATCTCGGATATAATATTTTACAACATTCCTGGTGCTTCGGCTCCTACTTTTCGGTGGGAACATTATATACGTCTATAACGTTACATATCCTAACGTAAGGCAACATAACATCTCGGATGTTATATTTTACAACATTCCTGGCGTGTCGTCGCCTGCTTCTCGATGGGGACATTATATACGTCTATAACGTTGTATATCCTAACCTAACGCAACCTAACATCTCGGATGTATTATTTTACAACATTCTGGCTTGTCGGTCCCGACGTCTCGATCTGCACATTATATACGTCTATAACGATATATATCCAAACTTAAGGGAAACTAACATCTCGGATGTAATATTTTACAACATTCCTGGCGCTTCGGCTCCTACTTTTCGGTGGGAACATTATATACGTCTATAACGTTACATATCCTAACGTAAGGCAACATAACATCTCGGATGTTATATTTTACAACATTCCTGGCGTGTCGTCGCCTGCTTCTCGATGGGGACATTATATACGTCTATAACGTTGTATATCCTAGCCTAAGCAATCTAACATCTCGGATGTAATATTTTACAACATTCCTGGCGTGTCGTCGCCTGCTTCTCGATGGGGACATTATATACGTCTATAACGTTGTATATCCTAACCTAACGCAACCTAACATCGCTGGTTTAATATTTTACAACATTCCTGACGCGTCGGCCCCTATTTCTCGGTGGGAACATTATATACGTCTATAACGTTATATATCATAACCTAAGGCAACCTAAAACCTCTACCGTAATAGTTTACAACATTCCTGGCGTGTCGGCTCGTACTTCTCGGTGCGAACATTATATACGCCTATAACGTTATATATCCTAACGTAACGCAACATAACATCTCGGATATAATATTTTACAACATTCCTGGCGTGTCGTCGCCTGCTTCTCGATGGGGACATTATATACGTCTATAACGTTGTATATCCTAACCTAACGCAACCTAACATCTGGGATGTAATATCTTACAACATTCCTGGCATGTCGGTCCCCACGTCTCGGTGGGAACGTTATATACGTCTATAACGATATATATCCACACTTAAGGGAAACTAACTTCTCGGGTGTTATATTTTACAACATTCCTGGCGCTTCGGCTCCTACTTTTCGGTGGGAACATTATATATGTCTATAACGTTACATATTCTAACGTAAGGCAACACAACATCTCGGATGTTATATTTTACAACATTCCTGTCGTGTGGTCGCCTGCTTCTCGATGGGGTCATTATATACGTCTATAACATTGTATATCCTAACCTAAGGCAACCTAACATCTCGGATGTAATATTTTACAACATTCTGGCTTGTCAGTCCCCACATCTCGATCTGGACATTATATACATTTATAACGATATATATCCAAACTTAAGGGAAACTAACATCTCGGATGTAATATTTTGCAACATTCCTGGCGCTTCGGCTCCTACTTTTCGGTGGGAACATTATATACGTCTATAACGTTACATATCCTAACGTAAGGCAACATAACATCTCGGATGTTATATTTTACAACATTCCTGGCGTGTCGTCGCCTGCTTCTCGATGGGGACATTATATACGTCTATAACGTTGTATATCGTAGCCTAAGCAATCTAACATCTCGGATGTAATATTTTACAACATTCCTGGCGTGTCGTCGCCTGCTTCTCGATGGGGACATTATATACGTCTATAACGTTGTATATCCTAACCTAACGCAACCTAACATCTCGGATGTAATATTTTACAACATTCTGGCTTGTCGGTCCCGACGTCTCGATCTGGACATTATATACGTCTATAACGATATATATCCAAACTTAAGGGAAACTAACATCTCGGATGTAATATTTTATAACATTCCTGGCGCTTCGGCACCTACTTTTCGGTGGGAACATTATATACGTCTATAACGTTGTATATCCTAACCTAACGCAACCTAACATCTGGGATGTAATATTTTACAACATTCCTGGCATGTCGGCCCCTATTTCTCGGTGGGAATATTATATACGTCTATAACGTTATATATCCTAGCCTAAGGCAACCTAACATCTCGAGTTTAATATTTTACAACATTCCTGACGCGTCGGCCCCTATTTCTCGGTGGGAACATTATATACGTCCATAACGTTATATATCATAACCTAAGGCAACCTAAAATGTCTACCGTAACAGTTTACAACATTCCTGGCGTGTCGGCTCGTACTTCTCGGTGCGAACATTATATACGTCTATAACGTTATATATCCTAACGTAAGGCAACATAACATCTCGGATGTAATATTTTACAACATACCTGGCGTGTCGTCGCCTGCTTCTCGATGGGGACATTATATACGTCTATAACGTTGTATATCCTAACCTAACGCAATCTAACATCTGGGATGTAATATTTTCCAACATTCCTGGCATGTCGGTCCCTACGTCTCGGAGGGAACGTTATATACGTCTATAACGATATATATCCAAACTTAAGGGAAACTAACATCTCGGGTGTCATATTTTACAACATTCCTGGCGCTTCGGCTCCTCCTTTTCGGTGGGAACATTATATACGTCTATAACGTTACATATCCTAACGTAAGGCAACATAACATCTCGGATGTTATATTTTACAACATTCCTGGCGTGTGGTCGCCTGCTTCTCGATGGGGTCATTATATACGTCTATAACATTGTATATCCTAACCTAAGGCAACCTAACATCTCGGATGTAATATTTTACAACATTCTGGCTTGTCAGTCCCCACGTCTCGATCTGGACATTATATACATTTATAACGATATATATCCAAACTTAAGGGAAACTAACATCTCGGATGTAATATTTTACAACATTCCTGGTGCTTCGGCTCCTACTTTTCGGTGGGAACATTATATACGTCTATAACGTTACATATCCTAACGTAAGGCAACATAACATCTCGGATGTTATATTTTACAACATTCCTGGCGTGTCGTCGCCTGCTTCTCGATGGGGACATTATATACGTCTATAACGTTGTATATCCTAACCTAACGCAACCTAACATCTCGGACGTATTATTTTACAACATTCTGGCTTGTCGGTCCCGACGTCTCGATCTGGACATTATATACGTCTAGAACGATATATATCCAAACTTAAGGGAAACTAACATCTCGGATGTAATATTTTATAACATTCCTGGCGCTTCGGATCCTACTTTACGGTGGGAACATTATATACGTCTATAACGTTGTATATCCTAACCTAACGCAACCTAACATCTGGGATGTAATATTTTACAACATTCCTGGCATGTCGGCCCCTATTTCTCGGTGGGTATATTATATACGTCTATAACGTTATATATCCTAGCCTAAGGCAACCTAACATCTCGAGTTTAATATTTTACAACATTCCTGACGCGTCGGCCCCTATTTCTCGGTGGGAACATTATATACGTCCATAACGTTATATATCATAACCTAAGGCAACCTAAAATCTCTACCGTAACAGTTTACAACATTCCTGGCGTGTCGGCTCGTACTTCTCGGTGCGAACATTACATACGTCTATAACGTTATATATCCTAACGTAAGGCAACATAACATCTCGGATGTAATATTTTACAACATACCTGGCGTGTCGTCGCCTGCTTCTCGATGGGGACATTATATACGTCTATAACGTTGTATATCCTAACCTAACGCAATCTAACATCTGGGATGTAATATTTTCCAACATTCCTGGCATGTCGGTCCCTACGTCTCGGAGGGAACGTTATATACGTCTATAACGATATATATCCAAACTTAAGGGAAACTAACATCTCGGGTGACATATTTTACAACATTCCTGGCGCTTCGGCTCCGACTTTTCGGTGGGAACATTATATACGTCTATAACGTTACATATCCTAACGTAAGGCAACATAACATCTCGGATGTTATATTTTACAACATTCCTGGCGTGTGGTCGCCTGCTTCTCGATGGGGTCATTATATACGTCTATAACATTGTATATCCTAACCTAAGGCAACCTAACATCTCGGATGCAATATTTTACAACATTCTGGCTTGTCAGTCCCCACGTCTCGATCTGGACATTATATACATTTATAACGATATATATCCAAACTTAAGGGAAACTAACATCTCGGATATAATATTTTACAACATTCCTGGTGCTTCGGCTCCTACTTTTCGGTGGGAACATTATATACGTCTATAACGTTACATATCCTAACGTAAGGCAACATAACATCTCGGATGTTATATTTTACAACATTCCTGGCGTGTCGTCGCCTGCTTCTCGATGGGGACATTATATACGTCTATAACGTTGTATATCCTAACCTAACGCAACCTAACATCTCGGATGTATTATTTTACAACATTCTGGCTTGTCGGTCCCGACGTCTCGATCTGCACATTATATACGTCTATAACGATATATATCCAAACTTAAGGGAAACTAACATCTCGGATGTAATATTTTACAACATTCCTGGCGCTTCGGCTCCTACTTTTCGGTGGGAACATTATATACGTCTATAACGTTACATATCCTAACGTAAGGCAACATAACATCTCGGATGTTATATTTTACAACATTCCTGGCGTGTCGTCGCCTGCTTCTCGATGGGGACATTATATACGTCTATAACGTTGTATATCCTAGCCTAAGCAATCTAACATCTCGGATGTAATATTTTACAACATTCCTGGCGTGTCGTCGCCTGCTTCTCGATGGGGACATTATATACGTCTATAACGTTGTATATCCTAACCTAGCGCAACCTAACATCGCTGGTTTAATATTTTACAACATTCCTGACGCGTCGGCCCCTATTTCTCGGTGGGAACATTATATACGTCTATAACGTTATATATCATAACCTAAGGCAACCTAAAACCTCTACCGTAATAGTTTACAACATTCCTGGCGTGTCGGCTCGTACTTCTCGGTGCGAACATTATATACGCCTATAACGTTATATATCCTAACGTAACGCAACATAACATCTCGGATATAATATTTTACAACATTCCTGGCGTGTCGTCGCCTGCTTCTCGATGGGGACATTATATACGTCTATAACGTTGTATATCCTAACCTAACGCAACCTAACATCTGGAATGTAATATTTTACAACATTCCTGGCATGTCGGTCCCTACGTCTCGTTGGGAACGTTATATACGTCTATAACGACATATATCCAAACTTAAGGGAAACTAACATCTCGTATGTAATATTTTTCAACATTCCTGGCGTTTCGGCTCCTACTTTTCGGTGGGAACATTATATACGTCTATAACGTTACATATCCTAACGTAAGGCAACATAACATCTCGGATGTTATATTTTACAACATTCCTGGCGTGTCGTCGCCTGCTTGTCGATGGGGACATTATATACGTCTATAACGTTGTATATCCTAGCCTAAGCAATCTAACATCTCGGATGTAATATTTTACAACATTCCTGGCGTGTCGTCGCCTGCTTCTCGATGGGGACATTATATACGTCTATAACGTTGTATATCCTAACCTAACGCAACCTAACATCTGGGATGTAATATTTTACAACATTCCTGGCATGTCGGCTCCTATTTCTCGGTGGGAATATTATATACGTCTATAACGTTATATATCCTATCCTAAGGCAACCTAAAACCTCTACCGTAATAGTTTACAACATTCCTGGCGTGTCGGCTCGTACTTCTCGGTGGGAACATTATATACGTCTATAACGTTATATATCCTAATGTAACGCAACATAACATCTCGGATATAATATTTTACAACATTCCTGGCGTGTCGTCGCCTGCTTCTCGATGGGGACATTATATACGTCTATAACGTTGTATATCCTAACCTAACGCAACCTAACATGTGGGATGTAATATTTTACAACATTCCTGGCATGTCGGTCCCTACGTCTCGTTGGGAACGTTATATACGTCTATAACGACATATATCCAAACTTAAGGGAAACTAACATCTCCGATGTAATATTTTACAACATTCCTGGCGCTTCGGCTCCTACTTTTCGGTGGGAACATTATATACGTCTATAACGTTACATATCCTAACGTAAGGCAACATAACATCTCGGATGTTATATTTTACAACATTCCTGGCGTGTCGTCGCCTGCTTCTCGATGGGGACATTATATACGTCTATAACGTTGTATATCCTAACCTAACGCAACCTAACATCTCGGACGTATTATTTTACAACATTCTGGCTTGTCGGTCCCGACGTCTCGATCTGGACATTATATACGTCTAGAACGATATATATCCAAACTTAAGGGAAACTAACATCTCGGATGTAATATTTTATAACATTCCTGGCGCTTCGGATCCTACTTTACGGTGGGAACATTATATACGTCTATAACGTTGTATATCCTAACCTAACGCAACCTAACATCTGGGATGTAATATTTTACAACATTCCTGGCATGTCGGCCCCTATTTCTCGGTGGGTATATTATATACGTCTATAACGTTATATATCCTAGCCTAAGGCAACCTAACATCTCGAGTTTAATATTTTACAACATTCCTGACGCGTCGGCCCCTATTTCTCGGTGGGAACATTATATACGTCCATAACGTTATATATCATAACCTAAGGCAACCTAAAATCTCTACCGTAACAGTTTACAACATTCCTGGCGTGTCGGCTCGTACTTCTCGGTGCGAACATTACATACGTCTATAACGTTATATATCCTAACGTAAGGCAACATAACATCTCGGATGTAATATTTTACAACATACCTGGCGTGTCGTCGCCTGCTTCTCGATGGGGACATTATATACGTCTATAACGTTGTATATCCTAACCTAACGCAATCTAACATCTGGGATGTAATATTTTCCAACATTCCTGGCATGTCGGTCCCTACGTCTCGGAGGGAACGTTATATACGTCTATAACGATATATATCCAAACTTAAGGGAAACTAACATCTCGGGTGACATATTTTACAACATTCCTGGCGCTTCGGCTCCGACTTTTCGGTGGGAACATTATATACGTCTATAACGTTACATATCCTAACGTAAGGCAACATAACATCTCGGATGTTATATTTTACAACATTCCTGGCGTGTGGTCGCCTGCTTCTCGATGGGGTCATTATATACGTCTATAACATTGTATATCCTAACCTAAGGCAACCTAACATCTCGGATGCAATATTTTACAACATTCTGGCTTGTCAGTCCCCACGTCTCGATCTGGACATTATATACATTTATAACGATATATATCCAAACTTAAGGGAAACTAACATCTCGGATATAATATTTTACAACATTCCTGGTGCTTCGGCTCCTACTTTTCGGTGGGAACATTATATACGTCTATAACGTTACATATCCTAACGTAAGGCAACATAACATCTCGGATGTTATATTTTACAACATTCCTGGCGTGTCGTCGCCTGCTTCTCGATGGGGACATTATATACGTCTATAACGTTGTATATCCTAACCTAACGCAACCTAACATCTCGGATGTATTATTTTACAACATTCTGGCTTGTCGGTCCCGACGTCTCGATCTGCACATTATATACGTCTATAACGATATATATCCAAACTTAAGGGAAACTAACATCTCGGATGTAATATTTTACAACATTCCTGGCGCTTCGGCTCCTACTTTTCGGTGGGAACATTATATACGTCTATAACGTTACATATCCTAACGTAAGGCAACATAACATCTCGGATGTTATATTTTACAACATTCCTGGCGTGTCGTCGCCTGCTTCTCGATGCGGACATTATATACGTCTATAACGTTGTATATCCTAGCCTAAGCAATCTAACATCTCGGATGTAATATTTTACAACATTCCTGGCGTGTCGTCGCCTGCTTCTCGATGGGGACATTATATACGTCTATAACGTTGTATATCCTAACCTAGCGCAACCTAACATCGCTGGTTTAATATTTTACAACATTCCTGACGCGTCGGCCCCTATTTCTCGGTGGGAACATTATATACGTCTATAACGTTATATATCATAACCTAAGGCAACCTAAAACCTCTACCGTAATAGTTTACAACATTCCTGGCGTGTCGGCTCGTACTTCTCGGTGCGAACATTATATACGCCTATAACGTTATATATCCTAACGTAACGCAACATAACATCTCGGATATAATATTTTACAACATTCCTGGCGTGTCGTCGCCTGCTTCTCGATGGGGACATTATATACGTCTATAACGTTGTATATCCTAACCTAACGCAACCTAACATCTGGAATGTAATATTTTACAACATTCCTGGCATGTCGGTCCCTACGTCTCGTTGGGAACGTTATATACGTCTATAACGACATATATCCAAACTTAAGGGAAACTAACATCTCGTATGTAATATTTTTCAACATTCCTGGCGTTTCGGCTCCTACTTTTCGGTGGGAACATTATATACGTCTATAACGTTACATATCCTAACGTAAGGCAACATAACATCTCGGATGTTATATTTTACAACATTCCTGGCGTGTCGTCGCCTGCTTGTCGATGGGGACATTATATACGTCTATAACGTTGTATATCCTAGCCTAAGCAATCTAACATCTCGGATGTAATATTTTACAACATTCCTGGCGTGTCGTCGCCTGCTTCTCGATGGGGACATTATATACGTCTATAACGTTGTATATCCTAACCTAACGCAACCTAACATCTGGGATGTAATATTTTACAACATTCCTGGCATGTCGGCTCCTATTTCTCGGTGGGAATATTATATACGTCTATAACGTTATCTATCCTATCCTAAGGCAACCTAAAACCTCTACCGTAATAGTTTACAACATTCCTGGCGTGTCGGCTCGTACTTCTCGGTGGGAACATTATATACGTCTATAACGTTATATATCCTAATGTAACGCAACATAACATCTCGGATATAATATTTTACAACATTCCTGGCGTGTCGTCGCCTGCTTCTCGATGGGGACATTATATACGTCTATAACGTTGTATATCCTAACCTAACGCAACCTAACATGTGGGATGTAATATTTTACAACATTCCTGGCATGTCGGTCCCTACGTCTCGTTGGGAACGTTATATACGTCTATAACGACATATATCCAAACTTAAGGGAAACCTACATCTCGGATGTAATATTTTGCATCATTCCTGGCGCTTCGGCTCCTACTTTTCGGTGGGAACATTATATACGTCTATAACGTTACATATCCTAACGTAAGGCAACATAACATCTCGGATGTAATATTTTACAACATTCCTGGCGTGTCGTCGCCTGCTTCTCGATGGGGACATTATATACGTCTATAACGTTGTATATCCTAACCTAACGCATCCTAACATCTGGGATGTAATATTTTACAACATTCCTGGCATGTCGGCCCCTATTTCTCGGTGGGAATATTATATACGTCTATAACGTTATATATCCTAGCCTAAGGCAACCTAACATCTCGAGTTTAATATTTTACAACATTCCTGACGCTTCGGCCCCTATTTCTCGGTGGGAACATTATATACGTCTATAACGTTATATATCATAACCTAAGGCAACCTAAAACCTCTACCGTAATAGTTTACAACATTCCTGGCGTGTCGGCTCGTACTTCTCGGTGGGAACATTATATACGTCTATAACGTTATATATCCTAATGTAACGCAACATAACATCTCGGATATAATATTTTACAACATTCCTGGCGTGTCGTCGCCTGCTTCTCGATGGGGACATTATATACGTCTATAACGTTGTATATCCTAACCTAACGCAACCTAACATCTGGGATGTAATATTTTACAACATTCCTGGCCTGTCGGTCCCTACGTCTCGTTGGGAACGTTATATACGTCTATAACGACATATATCCAAACTTAAGGGAAACTAACATCTCGGATGTAATATTTTACAACATTCCTGGCGCTTCGGCTCCTACCTTTCGGTGGGAACATTATATACGTCTATAACGTTACATATCCTAACGTAAGGCAACATAACATCTCCGATGTTATATTTTACAACATTCCTGGCGTGTCGTCGCCTGCTTCTCGATGGGGACATTATATACGTCTATAACGTTGTATATCCTAACCTAACGCAACCTAACATCTGGGATGTAATATTTTACAACATTCCTGGCATGTCGGTCCCTACGTCTCGGTGGGAACGTTATATACGTCTATAACGACATATATCCAAACTTAAGGGAAACTAACATCTCGGATGTAATATTTTACAACATTCCTGGCGATTCGGCTCCCACTTTTCGGTGGGAACATTATATACGTCTATAACGTTACATATCCTAACGTAAGGCAACATAACATCTCGGATGTTATATTTTACAACATTCCTGGCGTGTCGTCGCCTGCTCCTCGATGGGGTCATTATATACGTCTATAACGTTGTATATCCTAACCTAAGGCAACCTAACATCTCGGATGTAATATTTTCCAACATTCTGGCTTGTCGGTCCCCACGTCTCGATCTGCACATTATATACGTCTATAACGATATATATCCAAACTTAAGGGAAACCTACATCTCGGATGTAATATTTTACATCATTCCTGGCGCTTCTGCTCCTACTTTTCGGTGGGAACATTATATACGTCTATAACGTTACATATCCTAACGTAAGGCAACATAACATCTCGGATGTAATATTTTACAACATTCCTGGCGTGTCGTCGCCTGCTTCTCGATGGGGACATTATATACGTCTATAACGTTGTATATCCTAACCTACCGCATCCTAACATCTGGGATGTAATATTTTACAACATTCCTGGCATGTCGGCCCCTATTTCTCGGTGGGAATATTATATACGTCTATAACGTTATATATCCTAGCCTAAGGCAACCTAACATCTCGAGTTTAATATTTTACAACATTCCTGACGCGTCGGCCCCTATTTCTCGGTGGGAACATTATATACGTCAATAACGTTATATATCATAACCTAAGGCAACCTAAAATCTCTACCGTAGTAGTTTACAACATTCCTGGCGTGTCGGCTCGTACTTCTCGGTGCGAACATTATATTCGTCTATAACGTTATATATCCTAACGTAAGGCAACACAACATCTCGGATATAATATTTTACAACATTCCTGGCGTGTCGTCGCCTGCTTCTCGATGGGGACATTATATACGTCTATAACGTTGTATATCCTAACCTAACGCAACCTAACATCTCGGATGTAATATTTTACAACATTCCTGGCGCTTCGGCTCCTACTTTTCGGTGGGAACATTATATACGTCTATAACGTTACATATCCTAACGTAAGGCAACATAACATCTCGGATGTAATATTTTACATTCCAGGCGTGTCGTCGCCTGCTTCTCGATGGGGACATTATATACGTCTATAACGTTTTATATCCTAGCCTAAGGCAACCTAACATCTCGGGTTTAATATTTTACAACATTCCTGACGCGTCGGCCCCTATTTCTCGGTGGGAACATTATATACGTCAATAACGTTATATATCATAACCTAAGGCAACCTAAAATCTCTACCGTAATAGTTTACAACATTCCTGGCGTGTCGGCTCGTACTTCTCGGTGCGAACATTATATACGTCTATAACGTTATATATCCTAACGTAAGGCAACATAACATCTCGGATGTTATATTTTACAACATTCCTGGCGTGTGGTCGCCTGCTTCTCGATGGGGTCATTATATACGTCTATAACATTGTATATCCTAACCTAAGGCAACCTAACATCTCGGATGTAATATTTTACAACATTCTGGCTTGTCAGTCCCCACATCTCCATCTGGACATTATATACATTTATAACGATATATATCCAAACTTAAGGGAAACTAACATCTCGGATGTAATATTTTGCAACATTCCTGGCGCTTCGGCTCCTACTTTTCGGTGGGAACATTATATACGTCTATAACGTTACATATCCTAACGTAAGGCAACATAACATCTCGGATGTTATATTTTACAACATTCCTGGCGTGTCGTCGCCTGCTTCTCGATGGGGACATTATATACGTCTATAACGTTGTATATCCTAGCCTAAGCAATCTAACATCTCGGATGTAATATTTTACAACATTCCTGGCGTGTCGTCGCCTGCTTCTTGATGGGGACATTATATACGTCTATAACGTTGTATATCCTAACCTAACGCAATCTAACATCTGGGATGTAATATTTTCTAACATTCCTGGCGCTTCGGCTCCTACTTTTCGGTGGGAACATTATATACGTCTATAACGTTACATATCCTAACGTAAGGCAACATAACATCTCGGATGTAATATTTTACAACATTCCTGGCGTGTCGTCGCCTGCTTCTCGATGGGGACATTATATACGTCTATAACGTTTTATATCCTAGCCTAAGGCAACCTAACATCTCGGGTTTAATATTTTACAACATTCCTGACGCGTCGGCCCCTATTTCTCGGTGGGAACATTATATACGTCAATAACGTTATATATCATAACCTAAGGCAACCTAAAATCTCTACCGTAATAGTTTACAACATTCCTGGCGTGTCGGCTCGTACTTCTCGGTGCGAACATTATATACGTCTATAACGATATATATCCAAACTTAAGGGAAACTAACATCTCGGGTGTCATATTTTACAACATTCCTGGCGCTTCGGCTCCTACTTTTCGGTGGGAACATTATATACGTCTATAACGTTACATATCCTAACGTAAGGCAACATAACATCTCGGATGTTATATTTTACAACATTCCTGGCGTGTCCTCGCCTGCTTCTCGATGGGGACATTATATACGTCTATAACGTTGTATATCCTAGCCTAAGCAATCTAACATCTCGGATGTAATATTTTACAACATTCCTGGCATGTCGGTCCCTACGTCTCGGTGGGAACATTATATACGTCTATAACGACATATATCCAAACTTAAGGGAAACTAACATCTCGGATGTAATATTTTACAATATTCCTGGCTCTTCGGCTCCTACTTTTCGGTGGGAACATTATATACGTCTATAACGTTACATATCCTAACGTAAGGCAACATAACATCTCGGATGTTATATTTTACAACATTCCTGGCGTGTCGTCGCCTGCTCCTCGATGGGGTCATTATATACGTCTATAACGTTGTATATCCTAACCTAGCGCAACCTAACATCTCGGATGTAATATTTTACAACATTCTGGCTTGTCGGTCCACACGTCTCGATCTGGACATTATATACGTCTATAACGATATATATCCAAACTTAAGGGAAACTAACATCTCGGATGTAATATTTTATAACATTCCTGGCGCTTCGGCTCCTACTTTTCGGTGGGAACATTATATACGTCTATAACGTTGTATATCCTAACCTAACGCAACCTAACATCTGGGATGTAATATTTTACAACATTCCTGGCATGTCGGCCCCTATTTCTCGGTGGGAATATTATATACGTCTATAACGTAATATATCCTAGCCTAAGGCAACCTAACATCTCGAGTTTAATATTTTACAACATTCCTGACGCGTCGGCCCCTATTTCTCGGTGGGAACATTATATACGTCTATAACGTTATATATCATAACCTAAGGCAACCTAAAATCTCTACCGTAACAGTTTACAATATTCCTGGCGTGTCGGCTCGTACTTCTCGGTGCGAACATTATATACGTCCATAACGTTATATATCCTAACGTAAGGCAACATAACATCTCGGATGTAATATTTTACAACATTCCTGGCGTGTCGTCGCCTGCTTCTCGATGGGGACATTACATAAATCCATATCGTTGTATATCCTAACCTAACGCAACCTAACATCTGGGATGTAATATTTTACAACATTCCTGGCATGTCGGTCCCTACGTCTCGGTGGTAACATTACATACGTCTATAACGTTATATATCCTAGCCTAAGGCGGCCTAACATGTCGAATATAATATTTTACATCATTCCTGGCGTGTCGGCCCGTAGTTCTCGGTGGTAACAATATATTCGTCTATAACGTTATGTATCCTAGCCTAAGGCAACCTAACGTGCCGAATGTAATATTTTACAACATTCCTGGCGTGTCGTCGCCTACTTCTCGATGGGGACATTATATACATCTATAACCTTGTATATCCTAACCTAAGGCAACCTAACATCTCGGATGTAATATTTTACAACATTCTGGCGTGTCGTCGCCTGCTTCTCGATGGGGACATTATATGCGTCTATAACGTTGTATATCCTAACCTAACGCAACCTAACATTTGGGATGCAATATTTTACAACATTCCTGGCATGTCGGTGCCTACGTCTCGGTGGGAACATTATATACGTCTATAACGATATATGTCCCAACCTAAGGCAACCTAACACCTCGGATGTAATAGTTGACAACATTCCTGGCGTGTCGTCGCCTGCTTCTCGATGGAGACATTATATACGTCTATAACGTTGTGTATCCTAACCTAACGCAATCTAACATCTGGGATGTAATATTCCTGGCGTGTCGTCGCCTACTTCTGGATGGGGAGATTATATACGTCTATAACGTTATATATCCTAACCTAAGGCAACCTAACATCTCGGATGTAATGGTTGACAACATTTCTGGCGTGTCCGCCCGTACTTCTCGGTGGGAACATTATATACGTCTATAACGTTATATATCCTAGCCTAAGGCCACATAACATGTCGAATGTAATATTTTACAACATTCCTGGCGTGTCGTCGCCTGCTTCTCGATGGGGACATTATATACGTCTTTAACGTTGTATATCCTAACCTAAAGCAACCTAACATCTGGGATGTAATATTTTACAAGATTCCTGGCATGTCGGTCCCCAAGTCTCGGTAGGAACATTATATACGTCTATAACGATATATATCCAAACCGAAGGGAACCTAACATCTCGGATGTAATATTTTACAACATTCCTGGCGTGTCGTCGCCTGCTTCTCGATGGAGACATTATATACGTCTATAACGTTGTATATCCTAACCTAACGCAACCTAACATCTCGGATGTACTATTTTACAAAATTCCTGGCATGTCGGTCCCTACATCTCGGTGGGAACTTACTATACGTCTATAAAGTTGTATATCCTAACCTAAGGGAACCTAACATCTCGGGTGTAATATTTTACAGCATTCCTGACTCGTCGGCCCCTATTTTTAGGTGTGAACATTATATACGTCTATAACGCTATATATCCTAGCCTAAGGCAACCTAAGATGTCGAATATAATATTTTACAACATTCTGGCGTGTCGTCGCCTGCTTCTCGATGGGGAGATTATATACGTCTATAACTTTGTATATCCTAACCTAACGCAACCTGACATGTCGAATGTAATATTTTACAACACTCCTGTCGTGTAGTCGCCTACTTCTGGATGGGGACATTATATACATCTATAACTTTGTATATCCTAACCTAAGGCAGCCTAACATCTCGGATGTAATATTTTACAACATTCCTGGCATGTCGGTCCCTACATCTCGGTGGGAACATACTATACGTCTATAACGTTGTATATCCTAACCTAAGGGAACCTAACATCTCGGGTGTAATATTTTACAACATTCCTGACGCGTCGGCCCCTATTTCTCGGTGGGAACATTATATACGTCTATAACGTTATATATCCTAGCCTAAGGCGACCTAACATGTCGGATGTAATAGTTGATAACATTCCTGGCGTGTCGGCCCGTACTTCTCGGTGGTAACATTACATACGTCTATAACGTTATATATCTTAGCCTAAGGCAACCTAACATGTCGAATGTAATATTTTACAACATTCCAGGCGTGTCGTCCCCTGCTTCTCGATGGGGACATTATATACGTCTATAACGTTGTATATCCTAACCTAACGCAACCTAACATTTCGGATGTAATATTTTACAACATTCCTGGCATGTCGGTCCCTACATCTCGGTGGGAACATACTATACGTCTATAACGTTGTATATCCTAACCTAAGGGAACCTAACATCTCGGGTGTAATATTTTAAAACATTCCTGACGCGTCGGCCCCTATTTTTCAGTGGGAACATTATATACGTCTATAACGTTATATATCCTAGCCTAAGGCAACCTAAGATGTCGAATGTAATATTTTACAACATTCCTGGCGTGTCGTCGCCTACTTCACGATGGGGACATTATACACATCTATAACATTGTATATCCTAACCTAAGGCAACCTAACATCTCGGATGTAATATTTTACAACATTCTGGCGTGTCGTCGCCTGCTTCTCGATGGGGAGATTATATACGTCTATAACGTTGTATATCCTAACCTAACGCAACCTAACATTTGGGATGCAATATTTTACAACATTCCTGGCATGTCGGTGCCTACGTCTCGGTGGGAACACTATATACGTCTATAACGATATATGTCCCAACCTAAGGCAACCTAACACCTCGGATGTAATAGTTGACAACATTCCTGTCGTCTAGGCCCGTACTTCTCGGTGGGAACATTGTATACGTCTATAACGTTATACATCCTAGCCTAAGGCGACCTAACATGTCGAATGTAATATTTTACATCATTCCTGGCGTGTCGTCGCCTGCTTCTCGATGGGAACATTATATACGTCTATAACGTTGTGTATCCTAACCTAACGCAACCTAACATCTGGGATGTAATATTCCTGGCGTGTCGTCGCCTACTTCTGGATGGGGAGATTATATGCGTCTATAACGTTATATATCCTAACCTTAGGCAACCTAACATCTCGGATGTAATAGTTGACAACATTTCTGGCGTGTACGCCCGTACTTCTCGGTGGGAACCTTATATACGTCTATAACGTTATATATCCTAGCCTAAGGCCACATAACATGTCGAATGTAATATTTTACAACATTCCTGGCGTGTCGTCGCCTGCATCTCGATGGGGACATTATATACGTCTATAACGTTGTATATCCTAACCTAAAGCAACCTAACATCTGGGATGTAATATTTTACAAGATTCCTGGCATGTCGGTCCCCAAGTCTCGGTAGGAACATTATATACGTCTATAACGATATATACCCAAACCGAAGGGAACCTAACATCTCGGATGTAATATTTTACAACATTCCTGGCGTGTCGTCGCCTGCTTCTCGATGGGGACATTATATACGTCTATAACGTTGTATATCCTAACCTAACGCAACCTAACATCTCGGTCGTAATATTTTACAACATTCCTGGCATGTCGGTCCCTACAGCTCGGTGGGAACATACTATACGTCTATAAAGTTGTATATCCTAACCTAAGGGAACCTAACATCTCGGGTGTAATATTTTACAACATTCCTGACTCGTCGGCCCCCATTTTTAGGTGGGAACATTATATACGTCTATAACGCTATATATCCTAGCCTAAGGCAACCTAAGATGTCGAATGTAATATTTTACAACATTCTGGCGTGTCGTCGCCTGCTTCTCGATGGGAACATTATATACGTCTATAACGTTGTGTATCCTAACCTAACGCAACCTAACATCTGGGATGTAATATTCCTGGCGTGTCGTCGCCTACTTCTGGATGGGGAGATTATATACGTCTATAACGTTATATATCCTAACCTAAGGCAACCTAACATCTCGGATGTAGTAGTTGACAACATTCCTGGCGTGTCCGCCCGTACTTCTCGGTGGGAACATTATATACGTCTATAACGTTATATATCCTAGCCTAAGGCCACATAACATGTCGAATGTAATATTATACAACATTCCTGGCGTGTCGTCGCCTGCTTCTCGATGGGGACATTATATACGTCTTTAACGTTGTATATCCTAACCTAAAGCAACCTAACATCTGGGATGTAATATTTTACAAGATTCCTGGCATGTCGGTCCCCAAGTCTCGGTAGGAACATTATATACGTCTATAACGATATATATCCAAACCGAAGGGAACCTAACATCTCGGATGTAATATTTTACAACATTCCTGGCGTGTCGTCGCCTGCTTCTCGATGGGGACATTATATACGTCTATAACGTTGTATATCCTAACCTAACGCAACCTAACATCTGGGATGTAATATCTTACAACATTCTGGCTTGTCTGTCCCCACGTCTCGATCTGGACATTATATACATTTATAACGCTATATATCCAAACTTAAGGGAAACTAACATCTCGGATGTAATATTTTACAACATTCCTGGCCCTTCGGCTCCTACTTTTCGGTGGGAACATTATATACGTCTATAACGTTACACATCCTAACGTAAGGCAACATAACGTCTCGGATGTTATATTTTACAACATTCCTGGCGTGTCGTCGCCTGCTTCTCGATGGGGACATTATATACGTCTATAACTTTGTATATCCTAGCCTAAGCAATCTAACATCTCGGATGTAATATTTTACAACATTCCTGGCATGTCGGTCCCTACGTCTCGGTGGGAACATTATATACGTCTATAACGACATATATCCAAACTTAAGGGAAACTAACATCTCGGATGTAATATTTTACAATATTCCTGGCTCTTCGGCTCCTACTTTTCGGTGGGAACATTATATACGTCTATAACGTTACATATCCTAACGTAAGGCAACATAACATCTCGGATGTTATATTTTACAACATTCCTGGCGTGTCGTCGCCTGCTCCTCGATGGGGTCATTATATACGTCTATAACGTTGTATATCCTAACCTAACGCAACCTGACATCTCGGATGTAATATTTTACAACATTCTGGCTTGTCGGTCCACACGTCTCGATCTGGACATTATATACGTCTATAACGATATATATCCAAACTTAAGGGAAACTAACATCTCGGATGTAATATTTTATAACATTCCTGGCGCTTCGGCTCCTACTTTTCGGTGGGAATATTATATACGTCTATAACGTTGTATATCCTAACCTAACGCAACCTAACATCTGGGATGTAATATTTTACAACATTCCTGGCATGTCGGCCCCTATTTCTCGGTGGGAATATTATATACGTCTATAACGTTATATATCCTAGCCTAAGGCAACCTAACATCTCGAGTTTAATATTTTACAACATTCCTGACGCGTCGGCCCCTATTTCTCGGTGGGAACATTATATACGTCCATAACGTTATATATCATAACCTAAGGCAACCTAAAATCTCTACCGTAACAGTTTACAACATTCCTGGCGTGTCGGCTCGTACTTCTCGGTGCGAACATTATATACGTCTATAACGATATATATCCAAACTTAAGGGAAACTAACATCTCGGATGTAATATTTTATAACATTCCTGGCGCTTCGGCTCCTACTTTTCGGTGGGAACATTATATACGTCTATAACGTTACATATCCCAACGTAAGGCAACATAACATCTCGGATGTTATATTTTACAACATTCCTGGCGCTTCGGCTCCTACTTTTCGGTGGGAACATTATATACGTCTATAACGTTACATATCCTAACGTAAGGCAACATAACATCTCGGATGTAATATTTTACAACATTCCTGGCGTGTCGTCGCCTGCATCTCGATGGGGACATTTTATACGTCTATAACGTTGTGTATCCTAACCTAACGCAACCTAACATCTGGGATGTAATATTCCTGGCGTGTCGTCGCCTACTTCTGGATGGGGAGATTATATACGTCTATAACGTTATATATCCTAACCTAAGGCAACCTAACATCTCGGATGTAATGGTTGACAACATTCCTGGCGTGTCCGCCCGTACTTCTCGGTGGGAACATTATATACGTCTATAACGTTATATATCCTAGCCTAAGGCCACATAACATGTCGAATGTAATATTTTACAACATTCCTGGCGTGTCGTCGCCTGCTTCTCGATGGGGACATTATATACGTCTTTAACGTTGTATATCCTAACCTAAAGCAACCTAACATCTGGGATGTAATATTTTACAAGATTCCTGGCATGTCGGTCCCCAAGTCTCGGTAGGAACATTATATACGTCTATAACGATATATATCCAAACCGAAGGGAACCTAACATCTCGGATGTAATATTTTACAACATTCCTGGCGTGTCGTCGCCTGCTTCTCGATGGAGACATTATATACGTCTATAACGTTGTATATCCTAACCTAACGCAACCTAACATCTCGGATGTACTATTTTACAAAATTCCTGGCATGTCGGTCCCTACATCTCGGTGGGAACTTACTATACGTCTATAAAGTTGTATATCCTAACCTAAGGGAACCTAACATCTCGGGTGTAATATTTTACAGCATTCCTGACTCGTCGGCCCCTATTTTTAGGTGGGAACATTATATACGTCTATAACGCTATATATCCTAGCCTAAGGCAACCTAAGATGTCGAATATAATATTTTACAACATTCTGGCGTGTCGTCGCCTGCTTCTCGATGGGGAGATTATATACGTCTATAACTTTGTATATCCTAACCTAACGCAACCTGACATGTCGAATGTAATATTTTACAACACTCCTGTCGTGTAGTCGCCTACTTCTGGATGGGGACATTATATACATCTATAACTTTGTATATCCTAACCTAAGGGAGCCTAACATCTCGGATGTAATATTTTACAACATTCCTGGCATGTCGGTCCCTACATCTCGGTGGGAACATACTATACGTCTATAACGTTGTATATCCTAACCTAAGGGAACCTAACATCTCGGGTGTAATATTTTACAACATTCCTGACGCGTCGGCCCCTATTTCTCGGTGGGAACATTATATACGTCTATAACGTTATATATCCTAGCCTAAGGCGACCTAACATGTCGGATGTAATAGTTGATAACATTCCTGGCGTGTCGGCCCGTACTTCTCGGTGGTAACATTACATACGTCTATAACGTTATATATCTTAGCCTAAGGCAACCTAACATGTCGAATGTAATATTTTACAACATTCCAGGCGTGTCGTCCCCTGCTTCTCGATGGGGACATTATATACGTCTATAACGTTGTATATCCTAACCTAACGCAACCTAACATTTCGGATGTAATATTTTACAACATTCCTGGCATGTCGGTCCCTACATCTCGGTGGGAACATACTATACGTCTATAACGTTGTATATCCTAACCTAAGGGAACCTAACATCTCGGGTGTAATATTTTACAACATTCCTGACGCGTCGGCCCCTATTTTTCAGTGGGAACATTATATACGTCTATAACGTTATATATCCTAGCCTAAGGCAACCTAAGATGTCGAATGTAATATTTTACAACATTCCTGGCGTGTCGTCGCCTACTTCACGATGGGGACATTATACACATCTATAACATTGTATATCCTAACCTAAGGCAACCTAACATCTCGGATGTAATATTTTACAACATTCTGGCGTGTCGTCGCCTGCTTCTCGATGGGGAGATTATATACGTCTATAACGTTGCATATCCTAACCTAACGCAACCTAACATTTGGGATGCAATATTTTACAACATTCCTGGCATGTCGGTGCCTACGTCTCGGTGGGAACACTATATACGTCTATAACGATATATGTCCCAACCTAAGGCAACCTAACACCTCGGATGTAATAGTTGACAACATTCCTGGCGTCTAGGCCCGTACTTCTCGGTGGGAACATTGTATACGTCTATAACGTTATACATCCTAGCCTAAGGCGACCTAACATGTCGAATGTAATATTTTACATCATTCCTGGCGTGTCGTCGCCTGCTTCTCGATGGGAACATTATATACGTCTATAACGTTGTGTATCCTAACCTAACGCAACCTAACATCTGGGATGTAATATCCCTGGCGTGTCGTCGCCTACTTCTGGATGGGGAGATTATATGCGTCTATAACGTTATATATCCTAACCTAAGGCAACCTAACATCTCGGATGTAATAGTTGACAACATTTCTGGCGTGTACGCCCGTACTTCTCGGTGGGAACCTTATATACGTCTATAACGTTATATATCCTAGCCTAAGGCCACATAACATGTCGAATGTAATATTTTACAACATTCCTGGCGTGTCGTCGCCTGCATCTCGATGGGGACATTATATACGTCTATAACGTTGTATATCCTAACCTAAAGCAACCTAACATCTGGAATGTAATATTTTACAAGATTCCTGGCATGTCGGTCCCCAAGTCTCGGTAGGAACATTATATACGTCTATAACGATATATACCCAAACCGAAGGGAACCTAACATCTCGGATGTAATATTTTACAACATTCCTGGCGTGTCGTCGCCTGCTTCTCGATGGGGACATTATATACGTCTATAACGTTGTATATCCTAACCTAACGCAACCTAACATCTCGGACGTAATATTTTACAACATTCCTGGCATGTCGGTCCCTACAGCTCGGTGGGAACATACTATACGTCTATAAAGTTGTATATCCTAACCTAAGGGAACCTAACATCTCGGGTGTAATATTTTACAACATTCCTGACTCGTCGGCCCCCATTTTTAGGTGGGAACATTATATACGTCTATAACGCTATATATCCTAGCCTAAGGCAACCTAAGATGTCGAATGTAATATTTTACAACATTCTGGCGTGTCGTCGCCTGCTTCTCGATGGGAACATTATATACGTCTATAACGTTGTGTATCCTAACCTAACGCAACCTAACATCTGGGATGTAATATTCCTGGCGTGTCGTCGCCTACTTCTGGATGGGGAGATTATATACGTCTATAACGTTATATATCCTAACCTAAGGCAACCTAACATCTCGGATGTAATAGTTGACAATATTCCTGGCGTGTCCGCCCGTACTTCTCGGTGGGAACATTATATACGTCTATAACGTTATATATCCTAGCCTAAGGCCACATAACATGTCGAATGTAATATTATACAACATTCCTGGCGTGTCGTCGCCTGCTTCTCGATGGGGACATTATATACGTCTTTAACGTTGTATATCCTAACCTAAAGCAACCTAACATCTGGGATGTAATATTTTACAACATTCCTGGCATGTCGGCCCCTATTTCTCGGTGGGAATATTATATACGTCTATAACGTTATATATCCTAGCCTAAGGCAACCTAACATCTCGAGTTTAATATTTTACAACATTCCTGACGCGTCGGCCCCTATTTCTCGGTGGGAACATTATATACGTCCATAACGTTATATATCATAACCTAAGGCAACCTAAAATCTCTACCGTAACAGTTTACAACATTCCTGGCGTGTCGGCTCGTACTTCTCGGTGCGAACATTATATACGTCTATAACGATATATATCCAAACTTAAGGGAAACTAACATCTCGGATGTAATATTTTATAACATTCCTGGCGCTTCGGCTCCTACTTTTCGGTGGGAACATTATATACGTCTATAACGTTACATATCCTAACGTAAGGCAACATAACATCTCGGATGTAATATTTTACAACATTCCTGGCGTGTCGTCGCCTGCATCTCGATGGGGACATTTTATACGTCTATAACGTTGTGTATCCTAACCTAACGCAACCTAACATCTGGGATGTAATATTCCTGGCGTGTCGTCGCCTACTTCTGGATGGGGAGATTATATACGTCTATAACGTTATATATCCTAACCTAAGGCAACCTAACATCTCGGATGTAATGGTTGACAACATTCCTGGCGTGTCCGCCCGTACTTCTCGGTGGGAACATTATATACGTCTATAACGTTATATATCCTAGCCTAAGGCCACATAACATGTCGAATGTAATATTTTACAACATTCCTGGCGTGTCGTCGCCTGCTTCTCGATGGGGACATTATATACGTCTTTAACGTTGTATATCCTAACCTAAAGCAACCTAACATCTGGGATGTAATATTTTACAAGATTCCTGGCATGTCGGTCCCCAAGTCTCGGTAGGAACATTATATACGTCTATAACGATATATATCCAAACCGAAGGGAACCTAACATCTCGGATGTAATATTTTACAACATTCCTGGCGTGTCGTCGCCTGCTTCTCGATGGAGACATTATATACGTCTATAACGTTGTATATCCTAACCTAACGCAACCTAACATCTCGGATGTACTATTTTACAAAATTCCTGGCATGTCGGTCCCTACATCTCGGTGGGAACTTACTATACGTCTATAAAGTTGTATATCCTAACCTAAGGGAACCTTACATCTCGGGTGTAATATTTTACAGCATTCCTGACTCGTCGGCCCCTATTTTTAGGTGGGAACATTATATACGTCTATAACGCTATATATCCTAGCCTAAGGCAACCTAAGATGTCGAATATAATATTTTACAACATTCTGGCGTGTCGTCGCCTGCTTCTCGATGGGGAGATTATATACGTCTATAACTTTGTATATCCTAACCTAACGCAACCTGACATGTCGAATGTAATATTTTACAACACTCCTGTCGTGTAGTCGCCTACTTCTGGATGGGGACATTATATACATCTATAACTTTGTATATCCTAACCTAAGGCAGCCTAACATCTCGGATGTAATATTTTACAACATTCCTGGCATGTCGGTCCCTACATCTCGGTGGGAACATACTATACGTCTATAACGTTGTATATCCTAACCTAAGGGAACCTAACATCTCGGGTGTAATATTTTACAACATTCCTGACGCGTCGGCCCCTATTTTTCAGTGGGAACATTATATACGTCCATAACGTTATATATCATAACCTAAGGCAACCTAAAATCTCTACCGTAACAGTTTACAACATTCCTGGCGTGTCGGCTCGTACTTCTCGGTGCGAACATTATATACGTCTATAACGATATATATCCAAACTTAAGGGAAACTAACATCTCGGATGTAATATTTTATAACATTCCTGGCGCTTCGGCTCCTACTTTTCGGTGGGAACATTATATACGTCTATAACGTTACATATCCCAACGTAAGGCAACATAACATCTCGGATGTTATATTTTACAACATTCCTGGCGCTTCGGCTCCTACTTTTCGGTGGGAACATTATATACGTCTATAACGTTACATATCCTAACGTAAGGCAACATAACATCTCGGATGTAATATTTTACAACATTCCTGGCGTGTCCTCGCCTGCTTCTCCATGGGGACATTATATACGTCTATAAAGTTGTATATCCTAACCTAACGCAACCTAACATCTGGGATGTAATATCTTACAACATTCCTGGCATGTCGGTCCCTACGTCTCGATGGGAACGTTATATACGTCTATAACGATATATATCCAAACTTAAGGGAAACTAACACCTCGGATGTAATATTTTACAACATTCCTGGCGCTTCGGCTCCTACTTTTCGGTGGGAACATTATATACGTCTATAACGTTACATATCCTAACGTAAGGCAACATAACATCTCGGATGTTATATTTTACAACATTCCTGGCGCGTCGTCGCCTGCTTCTCGATGGGGACATTATATACGTCTATAACGTTGTATATCCTAGCCTAAGCAAACTAACATCTGGGATGTAATATTTTACAACATTTCTGGCATGTCGGTCCCTACGTCTCGCTGGGAACGTTATATACGTCTATAACGACATATATCCAAACTTAAGGGAAACTAACATCTGGGATGTAATATTTTACAACATTCCTGGCGCTTCGGCTCCTACTTTTCGGTGGGAAAATTATATACGTCTATAACGTTACATATCCTAACGTAAGGCAACATAACATCTCGGATGTTATATTTTACAACATTCCTGGCGTGTCGTCGCCTGCTTCTCGATGGGGACATTATATACGTCTATAACGTTGTATATCCTAGCCTAAGCAATCTAACATCTCGGATGTAATATTTTACAACATTCCTGGCGTGTCGTCGCCTGCTTCTCGATGGGGACATTATATACGTCTATAACGTTGTATATCCTAACCTAACGCAACCTAACATCTGGGA
The DNA here is from genome assembly GCA_963969225.1 of Xylocopa violacea. Classification (NCBI taxonomy): domain Eukaryota; kingdom Metazoa; phylum Arthropoda; class Insecta; order Hymenoptera; family Apidae; genus Xylocopa; species Xylocopa violacea. The sequence goes on along the minus strand of CAXAJV010000532.1, from coordinate 60,486 downwards.
TGTAATATTCTACAACATTCCTGGCATGTCGGCCCCTATTTCTCGGTGGGAATATTATATACGTCTATAACGTTATATATCCTAGCCTAAGGCAACCTAACATCTCGGGTTTAATATTTTACAACATTCCTGACGCGTCGGCCCCTATTTCTCGGTGGGAACATTATATACTTCTTTAACGTTATATATCATAACCTAAGGCAACCTAAAATCTCAACCGTAATAGTTTACAACATTCCTGGCGCTTCGGCTCCTACTTTTCGGTGGGAACATTATATACGTCTATAACGTTACATATCCTAACGTAAGGCAACATAACATCTCGGATGTAATATTTTACAACATTCCTGGCGTGTCGCCGCCTGCTTCTCGATGGAGAAATTATATACGTCTATAACGTTGTATATCCTAACCTAACGCAACCTAACATCTGGGATGTAATATTTTACAACATTCCTGGCATGTCGGCCCCTATTTCTCGGTGGGAATATTATATACGTCTATAACGTTATATATCCTAGCCTAAGGCAACCTAACATCTCGGGTTTAATATTTTACAACATTCCTGACGCGTCGGCCCCTATTTCTCGGTGGGAACATTATATACTTCTATAACGTTATATATCATAACCTAAGGCAACCTAAATTCTCTACCGTAATAGTTTACAACATTCCTGGCGCTTCGGCTCCTACTTTTCGCTGGGAACGTTATATACGTCTATAACGTTACATATCCTAACGTAAGGCAACATAACATCTCGGATGTAATATTTTACAACATTCCTGTCGTGTCGTCGCCTGCTTCTCGATGGGGACGTTATATACGTCTATAACGTTGTATATCCTAACCTAACGCAACCTAACATCTGGGATGTAATATTTTACAACATTCCTGGCATGTCGGCCCCTTTTTCTCGGTGGGAATATGATATACGTCTATAACGTTATATATCCTAGCCTAAGGCAACCTAACATCTCGGGTTTAATATTTTACAACATTCCTGACGCGTCGGCCCCTATCTCTCGGTGGGAACATTATATACGTCTATAACGTTATATATCATAGCCTAAGGCAACCTAAAATCTCTACCGTAATAGTTTACGACGTTCCTGGCGTGTCGGCTCGTACTTCTCGGTGCGAACATTATATACGTCTATAACGTTATATATCCTAACGTAAGGCAACATAACATCTCGGATGTAATATTTTACAACATTCCTGGCGTGTCGTCGCCAGCTTCTCGATGGGGACATTATATACGTCTATAACGTTGTATATCCTAACCTATCGCAACCTAACATCTGGGATGTAATATTTTACAACATTCCTGGCATGTCGGTCCCTACGTCTCGGTGGGAACGTTATATACGTCTATAACGACATATATCCAAACTTAAGGGAAACTAACATCTCGGATGTAATATTTTACAACATTCCTGGCGATTCGGCTACTACTTTTCGGTGGGAACATTATATACGTCTATAACGTTACATATCCTAACGTAAGGCAACATAACATCTCGGATGTAATATTTTACAACATTCCTGGCGTGTCGTCGCCTGCTTCTCGATGGGGACATTATATACGTCTATAGCGTTGTATATCCTAACCTAACGCAACCTAACATCTCGGATGTAATATTTTACAACATTCCTGGCATGTCGTCGCCTGCTTCTCGATGGGGACATTACATAAGTCTATATCGTTGTATATCCTAACCTAACGCAACCTAACATCTGGGATGTAATATTTTACAACATTCCTGGCATGTCGGTCCCTACGTCTCGGTGGTAACATTACATACGTCTATAACGTTATATATCCTAGCCTAAGGCGGCCTAACATGTCGAATGTAATATTTTACATCATTCCTGGCGTGTCGGCCCGTAGTTCTCGGTGGTAACAATATATTCGTCTATAACGTTATGTATCCTAGCCTAAGGCAACCTAACGTGCCGAATGTAATATTTTACAACATTCCTGGCGTGTCGTCGCCTACTTCTCGATGGGGACATTATATACGTCTATATCGTTGTATATCCTAACCTAACGCAACCTAACTTCTGGGATGTAATATTTTACAACATTCCTGGCATGTCGGTCCCTACGTATCGGTGGTGACATTACATACGTCTATAACGTTATATATCCTAGCCTAAGGCAGCCTAACATGTCGAATGTAATATTTTACATCATTCCTGGCGTGTCGGCCCGTAGTTCTCGGTGGTAACAATATATTCGTCTATAACGTTATGTATCCTAGCCTAAGGCAACCTAACATGCCGAATGTAATATTTTAAAACATTCCTGGCGTGCCGTCGCCTACTTCTCGATGGGGACATTATATACGTCTATAACGTTGTATATCCTAACCTAACGCAACCTAACATCTGGGATGTATTATTTTACAACATTCCTGACTCGTCTGTTCCTACTTTTCGGTGGGAACATTATATACGTCTATAACGTTGTATATCCTAGTCCAAGGCAACCTAACATGTCGAATGTAATATTTTACAACATTCCTGGCGTGTCGTCGCCTACTTCTCGATGGGGACATTATATACATCTATAACCTTGTATATCCTAACCTAAGGCAACCTAACATCTCGGATGTAATATTTTACAACATTCTGGCGTGTCGTCGCCTGCTTCTCGATGGGGACATTATATACGTCTATAACGTTGTATATCCTAACCTAACGCAACCTAACATTTGGGATGCAATATTTTACAACATTCCTGGCATGTCGGTGCCTACGTCTCGGTGGGAACATTATATACGTCTATAACGATATATGTCCCAACCTAAGGCAACCTAACACCTCGGATGTAATAGTTGACAACATTCCTGGCGTCTAGGCCCGTACTTCTCGGTGGGAACATTGTATACGTCTATAACGTTATATATCCTAGCCTAAGGCCACATAACATGTCGAATGTAATATTTTACAACATTCCTGGCGTGTCGTCGCCTGCATCTCGATGGGGACATTATATACGTCTATAACGTTGTGTATCCTAACCTAACGCAACCTAACATCTGGGATGTAATATTCCTGGCGTGTCGTCGCCTACTTCTGGATGGGGAGATTATATACGTCTATAACGTTATATATCCTAACCTAAGGCAACCTAACATCTCGGATGTAATAGTTGACAACATTCCTGGCGTGTCCGCCCGTACTTCTCGGTGGGAACATTATATACGTCTATAACGTTATATATCCTAGCCTAAGGCCACATAAAATGTCGAATGTAATATTTTACAACATTCCTGGCGTGTCGTCGCCTGCTTCTCGATGGGGACATTATATACGTCTTTAACGTTGTATATCCTAACCTAAAGCAACCTAACATCTGGGATGTAATATTTTACAAGATTCCTGGCATGTCGGTCCCCAAGTCTCGGTAGGAACATTATATACGTCTATAACGATATATATCCAAACCGAAGGGAACCTAACATCTCGGATGTAATATTTTACAACATTCCTGGCGTGTCGTCGCCTGCTTCTCGATGGGGACATTATATACGTCTATAACGTTGTATATCCTAACCTAACGCAACCTAACATCTCGGATGTAATATTTTACAACATTCCTGGCATGTCGGTCCCTACATCTCGGTGGGAACATACTAAACGTCTATAAAGTTGTATATCCTAACCTAAGGGAACCTAACATCTCGGGTGTAATATTTTACAACATTCCTGACGCGTCGGCCCCTATTCCTCGCTGAGAACATTATATATGTCTATAACGTTATATATCATAACCTAAGGCAACCTAACATCTCTACCGTAATATTTTACAACATTCCTGTCGTGACGGCCCCTACTTCCCGATGGGGATATTATATACGTCCATAACGTTGTATACTCTAACCTAAGGCTATCTAACATCTCGTATGTAATAGTTGATAACATTCCTGGCGTGTCGGCCCGAACTTCTCGGTGGGAACATTATATACGTCTATAACGATACATATCCTAACGTAAGGCAACATGACATCTTGGATGTAATATTTTACAACATTCCTGGCGTATCGTCGCCTGCTTCTCGATGGGGACAGTATATACGTCTATAACGATATATATCCTAACCTAAAGCAACCTAACATCTCGGGTGTAATATTTTACAACATTCCTGACGCGTCGGCCCCTATTTCTCGGTGGGAACATAATACACGTCTATAACGTTATATATCCTAGCCTAAGGTAACCTAACATCTCGGATGTAATATTTTACAAAATTTCTGGCGTGTCGTCGCCTGCTTCTCGATGGGGACATTATATTCGTCTATATCGTTGTATATCCTAACCTAACGCAACCTAACGTCTGGGATGTAATATTTTACAACATTCCTGGCATGTCGGTCCCTACGTCTCGGTGGGAACATTATATACGTCTATAACGACATATGTCCTAACCTAAGGCAACCTAACATCTCGGAAGTAATAGTTGACAACTTTCCTGGCGTGTCCGCCCTTACTTCTCGGTGGGAACATTATGTACATCTATAACGTTATATATCCTAGCCGAAGGCGACCTAACATGTCGAATGTAATATTTTATAACATTCCTGGCGTGTCGGTCCCTACTTCTCGGTGGGAATATTATATACGTCTATAACGTTATATATCATAACCTAAGGCAACCTAACTTCTCGGATGTAATATTTTACAACATTTCTGGCATGTCGGTCCCTACTTCTCGGTGGGAATATTATATACGTCTATAACGTTGTGTATCCTAACCTAACGCAACCTAACATCTGGGATGTAATATTCCTGGCGTGTCGTCGCCTACTTCTGGATGGGGAGATTATATACGTCTATAACGTTATATATCCTAACCTAAGGCAGCCTAACATCTCGGATGTAATAGTTGACAACATTTCTGGCGTGTCCGCCCGTACTTCTCGGTGGGAACATTATATACGTCTATAACGTTATATATCCTAGCCTAAGGCCACATAACATGTCGAATGTAATATTTTACAATATTCCTGGCGTGTCGTCGCCTGCTTCTCGATGGGGACATTATATACGTCTATAACGTTGTATATCCTAACCTAAAGCAACCTAACATCTGGGATGTAATATTTTACAAGATTCCTGGCATGTCGGTCCCCAAGTCTCGGTAGGAACATTATATACGTCTATAAAGATATATATCCAAACCGAAGGGAACCTAACATCTCGGATGTAATATTTTACAACATTCCTGGCGTGTCGTCGCCTGCTTCTCGATGGGGACATTATATGCGTCTATAACGTTGTATATCCTAACCTAACGCAACCTAACATCTCGGATGTAATATTTTACAACATTCCTGGCATGTCGGTCCCTACATCTCGGTGGGAACATACTAAACGTCTATAAAGTTGTATATCCTAACCTAAGGGAACCTAACATCTCGGGTGTAATATTTTACAACATTCCTGACGCGTCGGCCCCTATTCCTCGCTGAGAACATTATATATGTCTATAACGTTATATATCATAACCTAAGGCAACCTAAAATCTCTACCGTAATATTTTACAACATTCCTGTCGTGACGGCCCCTACTTCCCGATGGGGATATTATATACGTCCATAACGTTGTATACTCTAACCTAAGGCTATCTAACATCTCGGATGTAATAGTTGATAACATTCCTGTCGTGTCGGCCCGAACTTCTCGGTGGGAACATTATATACGTCTATAACGATACATATCCTAACGTAAGGCAACATGACATCTTGGATGTAATATTTTACAACATTCCTGGCGTATCGTCGCCTGCTTCTCGATGGGGACAGTATATACGTCTATAACGATATATATCCTAACCTAAAGCAACCTAACATCTCGGGTGTAATATTTTACAACATTCCTGACGCGTCGGCCCCTATTTCTCGGTGGGAACATAATACACGTCTATAACGTTATATATCCTAGCCTAAGGTAACCTAACATCTCGGATGTAATATTTTACAAAATTTCTGGCGTGTCGTCGCCTGCTTCTCGATGGGGACATTATATTCGTCTATATCGTTGTATATCCTAACCTAACGCAACCTAACGTCTGGGATGTAATATTTTACAACATTCCTGGCATGTCGGTCCCTACGTCTCGGTGGGAACATTATATACGTCTATAACGACATATGTCCTAACCTAAGGCAACCTAACATCTCGGAAGTAATAGTTGACAACTTTCCTGGCGTGTCCGCCCTTACTTCTCGGTGGGAACATTATGTACATCTATAACGTTATATATCCTAGCCGAAGGCGACCTAACATGTCGAATGTAATATTTTATAACATTCCTGGCGTGTCGGTCCCTACTTCTCGGTGGGAATATTATATACGTCTATAACGTTATATATCACAACCTAAGGCAACCTAACTTCTCGGATGTAATATTTTACAACATTTCTGGCATGTCGGTCCCTACTTCTCGGTGGGAATATTATATACGTCTATAACGTTGTGTATCCTAACCTAACGCAACCTAACATCTGGGATGTAATATTCCTGGCGTGTCGTCGCCTACTTCTGGATGGGGAGATTATATACGTCTATAACGTTATATATCCTAACCTAAGGCAGCCTAACATCTCGGATGTAATAGTTGACAACATTTCTGGCGTGTCCGCCCGTACTTCTCGGTGGGAACATTATATACGTCTATAACGTTATATATCCTAGCCTAAGGCCACATAACATCTCGGATGTAATATTTTACAACATTCCTGGCGTGTCGTCGCCTGCTTCTCGATGGGGACATTATATGCGTCTATAACGTTGTATATCCTAACCTAACGCAACCTAACATCTCGGATGTAATATTTTACAAGATTCCTGGCATGTCGGTCCCTACATCTCGGTGGGAACATACTAAACGTCTATAAAGTTGTATATCCTAACCTAAGGGAACCTAACATCTCGGGTGTAATATTTTACAACATTCCTGACGCGTCGGCCCCTATTCCTCGCTGAGAACATTATATATGTCTATAACGTTATATATCATAACCTAAGGCAACCTAAAATCTCTACCGTAATATTTTACAACATTCCTGTCGTGACGGCCCCTACTTCCCGATGGGGATATTATATACGTCCATAACGTTGTATACTCTAACCTAAGGCTATCTAACATCTCGGATGTAATAGTTGATAACATTCCTGTCGTGTCGGCCCGAACTTCTCGGTGGGAACATTATATACGTCTATAACGATACATATCCTAACGTAAGGCAACATGACATCTTGGATGTAATATTTTACAACATTCCTGGCGTATCGTCGCCTGCTTCTCGATGGGGACAGTATATACGTCTATAACGATATATATCCTAACCTAAAGCAACCTAACATCTCGGGTGTAATATTTTACAACATTCCTGACGCGTCGGCCCCTATTTCTCGGTGGGAACATAATACACGTCTATAACGTTATATATCCTAGCCTAAGGTAACCTAACATCTCGGATGTAATATTTTACAAAATTTCTGGCGTGTCGTCGCCTGCTTCTCGATGGGGACATTATATTCGTCTATATCGTTGTATATCCTAACCTAACGCAACCTAACGTCTGGGATGTAATATTTTACAACATTCCTGGCATGTCGGTCCCTACGTCTCGGTAGGAACATTATATACGTCTATAACGATATATATCCAAACCGATGGGAACCTAACATCTCGGATGTAATATTTTACAACATTCCTGGCGTGTCGTCGCCTGCTTCTCGATGGGGACATTATATACGTCTATAACGTTGTATACCCTAACCTAACGCAACCTAACATCTCGGATGTAATATTTTACAACATTCCTGGCATGTCGGTCCCTACATCTCGGTGGGAACATACTATACGTCTATAAAGTTGTATATCCTAACCTAAGGGAACCTAACATCTCGGGTGTAATATTTTACAACATTCCTGACTCGTCGGCCCCTATTTTTAGGTGGGAACAATATATACGTCTATAACGCTATATATCCTAGCCTAAGGCAACCTAAGATGTCGAATGTAATATTTTACAACATTCTGGCGTGTCGTCGCCTGCTTCTCGATGGGGAGATTATATACGTCTATACCGTTGTATATCCTAACCTAACGCAACCTAACATTTGGGATGTAATATTTTACAACATTCCTTGCATGTCGGTGCCTACGTCTCGGTGGGAACATTATATACGTCTATATCGTTATACATCCTAGCCTAAGGCGACCTAACATGTCGAATGTAATATTTTACATCATTCCTGGCGTGTCGTCACCTGCTTCTCGATGGGAACATTATATACGGCTATAACGATATATATCCTAACCTAAGGCAGCCTAACATCTCGGATGTAATATTTTACAACATTCCTAGCATCTCGTCGCCTGCTTCTCGATGGGGACATTATATACGTCTATAACGTTATATATCCTAACCTAAGGCAACCTAACATCTCGGATGTAATATTTTACAACATTCTGACGTGTCGTCGCCTGCTTCTCGATGGGGAGATTATATACGTCTATAACGTTGTATATCCTAACCTAACGCAACCTAACATTTGGGATGTAATATTTTACAACATTCGTTGCATGTCGGTGCCTACGTCTCGGTGGGAACATTATATACGTCTATAACGATATATATCCTAACCTAAGGCAACCTAACACCTCGGATGTAATAGTTGACAACATTCCTGGCGTGTAGGCCCGTACTTCTCGGTGGGAACATTGTATACGTCTATAACGTTATATATCCTAACCTAAGGCAACCTAACATCTCGGATGTAATAGTTGACAACATTCCTAGCGTGTCCGCCCGTACTTCTCGGTGGGAACCTTATATACGTCTATAACGTTATATATCCTAGCCTAAGGCCACCTAACATGTCGAATGTAATATTTTACATCATTCCTGGCGTGTCGTCGCCTGCTTCTCGATGGGAACATTATATACGTCTATAACGTTGTGTATCCTAACCTAACGCAACCTAACATCTGGGATGTAATATTCCTGGCGTGTCGTCGCCTACTTCTGGATGGGGACATTATATACGTCTATAACGTTATATATCCTAACCTAAGGCAACCTAACATCTCGGATGTAATAGTTGACAACATTCCAGGCGTGTCCGCCCGTACTTTTCGGTGGGAACATTATATACGTCTATAACGTTATATATCCTAGTCTAAGGCAACCTAACATGGCGAATGTAATATTTTACAACATTCCTGGCGTGTCGTCGCCTACTTCTCGATGGGGACATTATATACATCTATAATCTTGTATATCCTAACCTAAGGCAGCCTAACATCTCGGATGTAGTATTTTACAACATTCCTGGCGTGTCGTCTCCTACTTCTGGATGGGGTCATTATATACATCCATAACGTTGTATATCCTAACCTAAGAGAACCTAACATCTCGGGTGTAATATTTTACAACATTCCTGACGCGTCGGTCCCTATTTTTCGGTGGGAATATTATATACGTCTATAACGTTATATATCCTAGCCTAAGGCAACCTAACACCTCGGATGTAATAGTTGACAACATTCCTGGCGTGTAGGCCCGTACTTCTCGGTGGGAACGTTGTATACATCTATAACGTTATATATCCTAGCCTAAGGCGACCTAACATATCGAATGTAATATATTACATCATTCCTGGCTTGTCGTCGCCTGCTTCTCGATGGGAACATTATATACGTCTATAACGTTGTGTATCCTAACCTAACGCAACCTAGCATCTGGGATGTAATATTCCTGGCGTGTCGTCGCCTACTTCTGGATGGGGACATTATATACGTCTATAACGTTATATATCCGAACCTAAGGCAACCTAACATCTCGGATGTAATAGTTGACAACATTCCTGGCGTGTGCGCCCGTACTTCTCGGTGGGAACCTTATATACGTCTATAACGTTATATATCCTAGCCTAAGGCCACCTAACATGTCGAATGTAATATTTTACAGCATTCCTGACGCGTCGGCCCCTATTTTTCAGTGGGAACATTATATACGTCTATAACGTTATATATCCTAGTCTAAGGCAACCTAACATGTCGAATGTAATATTTTACAACATTCCTGGCGTGTTGTCGCCTATTTCTCGATGGGGACATTATATACATCTATAATCTTGTATATCCTAACCTAAGGCAGCCTAACATCTCGGATGTAATATTTTACAACATTCCTGGCGTGTCGTCTCCTACTTCTGGATGGGGGCATTATATACATCTATAACGTTGTTTATCCTAACCTAAGGGAACCTAACATCTCGGGTGTAATATTTTACAACATTCCTGACGCGACGGCCCCTATTTTTCGGTGGGAATATTATATACGTCTATAACGTTATATATCATATCCTAAGGCAACCTAACATCTCGGATGTAATATTTTACAACATTCCTGGCATATCGGTCCCTACTTCTCGGTGGAAACATTGTATACGTCTATAACGATATATATTCTAGCCTAAGGCAACCTAACATCTCGGATGTAATATTTTACAACATTCCTGGCGCGTCGGCTCCTATTTTTCGGTGGGAACATTATATACGTCTATAACGTTATATATCCTAACCTAAGGGACCCTAACATGTCGTATGTAATATTTTACAACATTCCTGGCGTGTCGTAGCCTGCTTCTCGATGGGGAGATTATATACGTCTATAACGTTGTATATCCTAACCTAACGCAACCTAACATTTGGGATGTAATATTTTACAACATTCCTTGCATGTCAGTGCCTACGTCTCGGTGGGAACATTATATACATCTATAACGATATATATCCTAACCTAAGGCAACCTAACACCTCGGGTGTAATAGTTGACAACATTCCTGGCGTGTAGGCCCGTACTTCTCGATGGGGACATTATATACGTCTATAACGATATACATCCAAACCTAAGGGAACCTAACATCTCGGATGTAATATTTTAAAACATTCCTGGCATGTCGGTCCCTACTTCTCGGTGGGAATATTATATACGTCTATAACGTTGTATATCCTAACGTAACGCAACCTAACATCTCGGATGTAATAGTTGACAACATTCCAGGCGTGTCCGCCCGTACTTCTCGGTGGGAACATTATATACGTCTATAACGTTATATATCCTAGCCTAAGGCGACATAATATGTCGAATGTGATATTTTACAACATTCCTGGCGTGTCGTCTCCTGCTTCTCGATGGGGACATTATATACGTCTATAATGATGTATATCCTTACCTAACGCAACCTAACATCTGGAATTTAATATTTTACAACATTCCTGGAGTGTCGTCGCCTGCTTCTGGATGGGGTCATTATATACATCTATAACGTTGTATATCCTAACCTAAGGCAACCTAACATCTCGGATGTAATATTTTATAACATTCCTGGCATCTCGTCGCCTGCTTCTCGATGGGGACATTATATACGTCTATAACGTTGTATATCCTAACCTAACGCAACCTAACATCTGGGATGTAATATTCCTGGCGTGTCGTCGCCTACCCCTGGATGGGGACATTATATACGTCTATAACGTTATATATCCTAACCTAAGGCAACCTAACATCTCGGATGTAATAGTTGACAACATTCCTAGCGTGTCCGCCCGTACTTCTCGGTGGGAACCTTATATACGTCTATAACGTTATATATCCTAGCCTAAGGCCACCTAACATGTCGAATGTAATATTTTACATCATTCCTGGCGTGTCGTCGCCTGCTTCTCGATGGGTACATTATATACGTCTATAACGTTGTGTATCCTAACCTAACGCAACCTAACATCTGGGATGTAATATTCCTGGCGTGTCGTCGCCTACTTCTGGATGGGGACATTATATACGTCTATAACGTTATATATCCTAACCTAAGGCAACCTAACATCTCGGATGTAATAGTTGACAACATTCCTAGCGTGTCCGCCCGTACTTCTCGGTGGAAACCTTATATACGTCTATAACGTTATATATCCTAGCCTAAGGCCACCTAACATGTCGAATGTAATATTTTACATCATTCCTGGCGTGTCGTCGCCTGCTTCTCGATGGGAACATTATATACGTCTATAACGTTGTGTATCCTAACCTAACGCAACCTAACATCTGGGATGTAATATTCCTGGCGTGTCGTCGCCTACTTCTGGATGGGGACATTATATACGTCTATAACGTTATATATCCTAACCTAAGGCAACCTAACATCTCGGATGTAATATTTTACAACATTCTGGCGTGTCGTCGCCTGCTTCTCGATGGGGAGATTATATACGTCTATAACGTTGTATATCCTAACCTAACGCAACCTAACATTTGGGATGTAATATTTTACATCATTCGTTGCATGTCGGTGCCTACGTCTCGGTGGGAACATTATATACGTCTATAACGATATATATCCTAACCTAAGGCAACCTAACACCTCGGATGTAATAGTTGACAACATTCCAGGCGTGTCCGCCCGTACTTTTCGGTGGGAACATTATATACGTCTATAACGTTATATATCCTAGTCTAAGGCCACCTAACATGTCGAATGTAATATTTTACGACATTCCTGACGCGTCGGCCTCTATTTTTCGGTGGGAACATTATATACGTCTATAACGTTATATTTCCTAGTCTAAGGCAACCTAACATGTCGAATGTAATATTTTACAACATTCCTGACGTGTTGTCGCCTACTTCTCGATGGGGACATTATATACATCTATAATCTTGTATATCCTAACCTAAGGCAGCCTAACATCTCGGATGTAGTATTTTACAACATTCCTGGCGTGTCGTCTCCTACTTCTGGATGGGGTCATTATATACATCCATAACGTTGTATATCCTAACCTAAGAGAACCTAACATCTCGGGTGTAATATTTTACAACATTCCTGACGCGTCGGTCCCTATTTTTCGGTGGGAATATTATATACGTCTATAACGATATATATCCTAACCTAAGGCAACCTAAACCTCGGATGTAATAGTTGACAACATTCCTGGCGTGTAGGCCCGTACTTCACGGTGGGAACATTGTATACGTCTATAGCGTTATATATCCTAGCCTAAGGCCACCTAACATATCGAATGTAATGTTTTACATCATTCGTGGCGTGTCGTCGCCTGCTTCTCGATGGGAACATTATATACGACTATAGCGTTGTGTAGCCTAACCTAACGCAACCTAACATCTGGGATGTAATATTCCTGGCTTGTCGTCGCCTACCTCTGGATGGGGACATTATATACGTCTATAACGTTATATATCCTAACCTAAGGCAACCTAACATCTCGGATGTAATAGTTGACAACATTCCTAGCGTGTCCGCCCGTACTTCTCGGTGGGAACCTTATAGACGTCTATAACGTTATATATCCTAGCCTAAGGCCACCTAACATGTCGAATGTAATATTTTACATCTTTCCTGGCGTGTCGTCGCCTGCTTCTCGATGGGAACATTATATACGTCTATAACGTTGTGTGTCCTAACCTAACGCAACCTAACATCTGGGATGTAATATTCCTGGCGTGTCGTCGCCTACTTCTGGATGGGGACATTATATACGTCTATAACGTTATATATCCTAACCTAAGGCAACCTAACATCTCGGGTGTAATATTTTACAACATTCTGGCGTTTCGTCGCCTGCTTCTCGATGGGGAGATTATATACGTCTATAACGTTGTATATCCTAACCTAACGCAACCTAACATTTGGGATGTAATATTTTACATCATTCGTTGCATGTCGGTGCCTACGTCTCGGTGGGAACATTATATACGTCTATAACGATATATATCCTAACCTAAGGCAACCTAACACCTCGGATGTAATAGTTGACAACATTCCAGGCGTGTCCGCCCGTACTTTTCGGTGGGAACATTATATACGTCTATAACGTTATATATCCTAGTCTAAGGCCACCTAACATGTCGAATGTAATATTTTACGACATTCCTGACGCGTCGGCCTCTATTTTTCGGTGGGAACATTATATACGTCTATAACGTTATATATCCTAGTCTAAGGCAACCTAACATGGCGAATGTAATATTTTACAACATTCCTGGCGTGTTGTCGCCTACTTCTCGATGGGGACATTATATACATCTATAATCTTGTATATCCTAACCTAAGGCAGCATAACATCTCGGATGTAGTATTTTACAACATTCCTGGCGTGTCGTCTCCTACTTCTGGATGGGGTCATTATATACATCCATAACGTTGTATATCCTAACCTAAGAGAACCTAACATCTCGGGTGTAATATTTTACAACATTCCTGACGCGTCGGTCCCTATTTTTCGGTGGGAATATTATATACGTCTATAACGATATATATCCTAACCTAAGGCAACCTAAACCTCGGATGTAATAGTTGACAACATTCCTGGCGTGTCCGCCCGTACTTCTCGGTGGGAACATTGTATACGTCTATAACGTTATATATCCTAGCCTAAGGCGACCTAACATATCGAATGTAATATTTTACATCATTCCTGGCTTGTCGTCGCCTGCTTCTCGATGGGAACATTATATACGTCTATAACGTTTTGTATCCTAACCTAACGCAACCTAGCATCTGGGATGTAATATCCTGGCGTGTCCTCGCCTACTTCTGGATGGGGACATTATATACGTCTATAACGTTATATATCCGAACCTAAGGCAACCTAACATCTCGGATGTAATAGTTGACAACATTCCTGGCGTGTGCGCCCGTACTTCTCGGTGGGAACCTTATATACGTCTATAACGTTATATATCCTAGCCTAAGGCCACCTAACATGTCGAATGTAATATTTTACAGCATTCCTGACGCGTCGGCTCTATTTTTCAGTGGGAACATTATATACGTCTATAACGTTATATATCCTAGTCTAAGGCAACCTAACATGTCGAATGTAATATTTTACAACATTCCTGGCGTGTCGTCTCCTACTTCTGGATGGGGGCATTATATACATCTATAACGTTGTATATCCTAACCTAAGGCAACCTAACATCTCCGGTGTAATATTTTACAACATTCCTGACGCGACGGCCCCTATTTTTCGGTGGGAGTATTATATACGTCTATAACGTTATATATCATAACCTAAGGCAACCTAACATCTCGGATGTAATATTTTACAACATTCCTGGCATATCGGTCCCTACTTCTCGGTGGAAACATTGTATACGTCTATAACGATATATATAATAGCCTAAGGCAACCTAACATCTCGGATGTAATATTTTACAACATTCCTGGCGTGTCGTCGCCTAGTTTGGATGGGGTCATTATATACATCTATAACGCTGTATATCCTAACCTAAGGCAACATAACATCTCGGATGTAATAGTTGGCAAAATTCCTGGCGTGTCCGCCCGTACTTCTAGGTGGGAACATTATATACGTCTATAACGTTGTATATCCTAGCCTAAGACCAGCTAACATGTCGAATGTAATATTTTACAACATTCCTGTCGCGTCGGCCCCTATTTTTCGGTGGGAACATTATATACGTCTATAACGTTATATATCCTAGTCTAAGGCAACCTAACATGTCGACTGTAATATTTTACAACATTCCTGGCGTGTCGTCGCCTGCTTCTCGATGGGGACATAATATACATCTATAACATTGTATATCCTAACCTAAGGCAACCTAACATCTCGGATGTAATATTTTACAACATTCTGGCGTGTCGTCGCCGGGTTCTCGATGGGGAGATTATATACGTCTATAACGTTGTATATCCTAACGTAACGCAACCTAACATCTCGGATGTAATAGTTGACAACATTCCAGGCGTGTCCGCCCGTACTTCTCGGTGGGAACATTATATACGTCTATAACGTTATATATCCTAGCCTAAGGCGACATAATATGTCGAATGTGATATTTTACAACATTCCTGGCGTGTCGTCTCCTGCTTCTCGATGGGGACATTATATACGTCTATAATGATGTATATCCTAACCTAACGCAACCTAACATCTGGGATGTAATATTTTACAACATTACTGGCGTGTCGTCGCCTGCTTCCCGATGGGGACGTAATATACGTCTATACCGTTGTATATCCTTACCTAACGCAACCTAACATCTGGAATTTAATATTTTACAACATTCCTGGAGTGTCGTCGCCTGCTTCTGGATGGGGTCATTATATACATCTATAACGTTGTATATCCTAACCTAAGGCAACCTAACATCTCGGATGTAATATTTTATAACATTCCTGGCATCTCGTCGCCTGCTTCTCGATGGGGACATTATATACGTCTATAACGTTGTATATCCTAACCTAACGCAACCTAACATCTGGGATGTAATATTCCTGGCGTGTCGTCGCCTACCCCTGGATGGGGACATTATATACGTCTATAACGTTATATATCCTAACCTAAGGCAACCTAACATCTCGGATGTAATATTTTACAACATTCTGGCGTGTCGTCGCCTGCTTCTCGATGGGGAGATTATATACGTCTATAACGTTGTATATCCTAACCTAACGCAACCTAACATTTGGGATGTAATATTTTACATCATTCGTTGCATGTCGGTGCCTACGTCTCGGTGGGAACATTATATACGTCTATAACGATATATATCCTAACCTAAGGCAACCTAACACCTCGGATGTAATAGTTGACAACATTCCAGGCGTGTCCGCCCGTACTTTTCGGTGGGAACATTATATACGTCTATAACGTTATATATCCTAGTCTAAGGCCACCTAACATGTCGAATGTAATATTTTACATCTTTCCTGGCGTGTCGTCGCCTGCTTCTCGATGGGAACATTATATACGTCTATAACGTTGTGTGTCCTAACCTAACGCAACCTAACATCTGGGATGTAATATTCCTGGCGTGTCGTCGCCTACTTCTGGATGGGGACATTATATACGTCTATAACGTTATATATCCTAACCTAAGGCAACCTAACATCTCGGGTGTAATATTTTACAACATTCTGGCGTTTCGTCGCCTGCTTCTCGATGGGGAGATTATATACGTCTATAACGTTGTATATCCTAACCTAACGCAACCTAACATTTGGGATGTAATATTTTACATCATTCGTTGCATGTCGGTGCCTACGTCTCGGTGGGAACATTATATACGTCTATAACGATATATATCCTAACCTAAGGCAACCTAACACCTCGGATGTAATAGTTGACAACATTCCAGGCGTGTCCGCCCGTACTTTTCGGTGGGAACATTATATACGTCTATAACGTTATATATCCTAGTCTAAGGCCACCTAACATGTCGAATGTAATATTTTACGACATTCCTGACGCGTCGGCCTCTATTTTTCGGTGGGAACATTATATACGTCTATAACGTTATATATCCTAGTCTAAGGCAACCTAACATGGCGAATGTAATATTTTACAACATTCCTGGCGTGTTGTCGCCTACTTCTCGATGGGGACATTATATACATCTATAATCTTGTATATCCTAACCTAAGGCAGCATAACATCTCGGATGTAGTATTTTACAACATTCCTGGCGTGTCTTCTCCTACTTCTGGATGGGGTCATTATATACATCCATAACGTTGTATATCCTAACCTAAGAGAACCTAACATCTCGGGTGTAATATTTTACAACATTCCTGACGCGTCGGTCCCTATTTTTCGGTGGGAATATTATATACGTCTATAACGATATATATCCTAACCTAAGGCAACCTAAACCTCGGATGTAATAGTTGACAACATTCCTGGCGTGTCCGCCCGTACTTCTCGGTGGGAACATTGTATACGTCTATAACGTTATATATCCTAGCCTAAGGCGACCTAACATATCGAATGTAATATTTTACATCATTCCTGGCTTGTCGTCGCCTGCTTCTCGATGGGAACATTATATACGTCTATAACGTTTTGTATCCTAACCTAACGCAACCTAGCATCTGGGATGTAATATTCCTGGCGTGTCGTCGCCTACTTCTGGATGGGGACATTATATACGTCTATAACGTTATATATCCGAACCTAAGGCAACCTAACATCTCGGATGTAATAGTTGACAACATTCCTGGCGTGTCCGCCCTTACTTCTCGGTGGGAACATTATGTACATCTATAACGTTATATATCCTAGCCGAAGGCGACCTAACATGTCGAATGTAATATTTTATAACATTCCTGGCGTGTCGGTCCCTACTTCTCGGTGGGAATATTATATACGTCTATAACGTTATATATCATAACCTAAGGCAACCTAACTTCTCGGATGTAATATTTTACAACATTTCTGGCATGTCGGTCCCTACTTCTCGGTGGGAATATTATATACGTCTATAACGTTGTGTATCCTAACCTAACGCAACCTAACATCTGGGATGTAATATTCCTGGCGTGTCGTCGCCTACTTCTGGATGGGGAGATTATATACGTCTATAACGTTATATATCCTAACCTAAGGCAGCCTAACATCTCGGATGTAATAGTTGACAACATTTCTGGCGTGTCCGCCCGTACTTCTCGGTGGGAACATTATATACGTCTATAACGTTATATATCCTAGCCTAAGGCCACATAACATGTCGAATGTAATATTTTACAACATTCCTGGCGTGTCGTCGCCTGCTTCTCGATGGGGACATTATATACGTCTATAACGTTGTATATCCTAACCTAAAGCAACCTAACATCTGGGATGTAATATTTTGCAAGATTCCTGGCATGTCGGTCCCCAAGTCTCGGTAGGAACATTATATACGTCTATAAAGATATATATCCTAACCTAAGGGAACCTAACATCTCGGGTGTAATATTTTACAACATTCCTGACGCGTCGGCCCCTATTCCTCGCTGAGAACATTATATATGTCTATAACGTTATATATCATAACCTAAGGCAACCTAACATCTCTACCGTAATATTTTACAACATTCCTGTCGTGACGGCCCCTACTTCCCGATGGGGATATTATATACGTCCATAACGTTGTATACTCTAACCTAAGGCTATCTAACATCTCGGATGTAATAGTTGATAACATTCCTGGCGTGTCGGCCCGAACTTCTCGGTGGGAACATTATATACGTCTATAACGATACATATCCTAACGTAAGGCAACATGACATCTTGGATGTAATATTTTACAACATTCCTGGCGTATCGTCGCCTGCTTCTCGATGGGGACACTATATACGTCTATAACGATATATATCCTAACCTAAAGCAACCTAACATCTCGGGTGTAATATTTTACAACATTCCTGACGCGTCGGCCCCTATTTCTCGGTGGGAACATAATACACGTCTATAACGTTATATATCCTAGCCTAAGGTAACCTAACATCTCGGATGTAATATTTTACAAAATTTCTGGCGTGTCGTCGCCTGCTTCTCGATGGGGACATTATATTCGTCTATATCGTTGTATATCCTAACCTAACGCAACCTAACGTCTGGGATGTAATATTTTACAACATTCCTGGCATGTCGGTCCCTACGTCTCGGTAGGAACATTATATACGTCTATAACGATATATATCCAAACCGAAGGGAACCTAACATCTCGGATGTAATATTTTACAACATTCCTGGCGTGTCGTCGCCTGCTTCTCGATGGGGACATTATATACGTCTATAACGTTGTATACCCTAACCTAACGCAACCTAACATCTCGGATGTAATATTTTACAACATTCCTGGCATGTCGGTCCCTACATCTCGGTGGGAACATACTATACGTCTATAATGTTGTATATCCTAACCTAAGGGAACCTAACATCTCGGGTGTAATATTTTACAACATTCCTGACTCGTCGGCCCCTATTTTTAGGTGGGAACAATATATACGTCTATAACGCTATATATCCTAGCCTGAGGCAACCTAAGATGTCGAATGTAATATTTTACAACATTCTGGCGTGTCGTCGCCTGCTTCTCGATGGGGAGATTATATACGTCTATACCGTTGTATATCCTAACCTAACGCAACCTAACATTTGGGATGTAATATTTTACAACATTCCTTGCATGTCGGTGCCTACGTCTCGGTGGGAACATTATATACGTCTATATCGTTATACATCCTAGCCTAAGGCGACCTAACATGTCGAATGTAATATTTTACATCATTCCTGGCGTGTCGTCACCTGCTTCTCGATGGGAACATTATATACGGCTATAACGATATATATCCTAACCTAAGGCAGCCTAACATCTCGGATGTAATATTTTACAACATTCCTAGCATCTCGTCGCCTGCTCCTCGATGGGGACATTATATACGTCTATAACGTTGTATATCCTAACCTAAGGCAACCTAACATCTCGGATGTAATATTTTACAACATTCTGACGTGTCGTCGCCTGCTTCTCGATGGGGAGATTATATACGTCTATAACGTTGTATATCCTAACCTAACGCAACCTAACATTTGGAATGTAATATTTTACAACATTCGTTGCATGTCGGTGCCTACGTCTCGGTGGGAACATTATATACGTCTATAACGATATATATCCTAACCTAAGGCAACCTAACACCTCGGATGTAATAGTTGACAACATTCCTGGCGTGTAGGCCCGTACTTCTCGGTGGGAACATTGTATACGTCTATAACGTTATATATCCTAACCTAAGGCAACCTAACATCTCGGATGTAATAGTTGACAACATTCCTAGCGTGTCCGCCCGTACTTCTCGGTGGGAACCTTATATACGTCTATAACGTTATATATCCTAGCCTAAGGCCACCTAACATGTCGAATGTAATATTTTACATCATTCCTGGCGTGTCGTCGCCTGCTTCTCGATGGGAACATTATATACGTCTATAACGTTGTGTATCCTAACCTAACGCAACCTAACATCTGGGATGTAATATTCCTGGCGTGTCGTCGCCTACTTCTGGATGGGGACATTATATACGTCTATAACGTTATATATCCTAACCTAAGGCAACCTAACATCTCGGACGTAATAGTTGACAACATTCCAGGCGTGTCCGCCCGTACTTTTCGGTGGGAACATTATATACGTCTATAACGTTATATATCCTAGTCTAAGGCAACCTAACATGGCGAATGTAATATTTTACAACATTCCTGGCGTGTCGTCTCCTACTTCTGGATGGGGTCATTATATACATCCATAACGTTGTATATCCTAACCTAAGAGAACCTAACATCTCGGGTGTAATATTTTACAACATTCCTGACGCGTCGGTCCCTATTTTTCGGTGGGAATATTATATACGTCTATAACGATATATATCCTAACCTAAGGCAACCTAAACCTCGGATGTAATAGTTGACAACATTCCTGGCGTGTAGGCCCGTACTTCACGGTGGGAACATTGTATACGTCTATAGCGTTATATATCCTAGCCTAAGGCCACCTAACATATCGAATGTAATGTTTTACATCATTCGTGGCGTGTCGTCGCCTGCTTCTCGATGGGAACATTATATACGACTATAGCGTTGTGTAGCCTAACCTAACGCAACCTAACATCTGGGATGTAATATTCCTGGCTTGTCGTCGCCTACCTCTGGATGGGGACATTATATACGTCTATAACGTTATATATCCTAACCTAAGGCAACCTAACATCTCGGATGTAATAGTTGACAACATTCCTAGCGTGTCCGCCCGTACTTCTCGGTGGGAACCTTATAGACGTCTATAACGTTATATATCCTAGCCTAAGGCCACCTAACATGTCGAATGTAATATTTTACATCTTTCCTGGCGTGTCGTCGCCTGCTTCTCGATGGGAACATTATATACGTCTATAACGTTGTGTGTCCTAACCTAACGCAACCTAACATCTGGGATGTAATATTCCTGGCGTGTCGTCGCCTACTTCTGGATGGGGACATTATATACGTCTATAACGTTATATATCCTAACCTAAGGCAACCTAACATCTCGGGTGTAATATTTTACAACATTCTGGCGTTTCGTCGCCTGCTTCTCGATGGGGAGATTATATACGTCTATAACGTTGTATATCCTAACCTAACGCAACCTAACATTTGGGATGTAATATTTTACATCATTCGTTGCATGTCGGTGCCTACGTCTCGGTGGGAACATTATATACGTCTATAACGATATATATCCTAACCTAAGGCAACCTAACACCTCGGATGTAATAGTTGACAACATTCCAGGCGTGTCCGCCCGTACTTTTCGGTGGGAACATTATATACGTCTATAACGTTATATATCCTAGTCTAAGGCCACCTAACATGTCGAATGTAATATTTTACGACATTCCTGACGCGTCGGCCTCTATTTTTCGGTGGGAACATTATATACGTCTATAACGTTATATATCCTAGTCTAAGGCAACCTAACATGGCGAATGTAATATTTTACAACATTCCTGGCGTGTTGTCGCCTACTTCTCGATGGGGACATTATATACATCTATAATCTTGTATATCCTAACCTAAGGCAGCATAACATCTCGGATGTAGTATTTTACAACATTCCTGGCGTGTCTTCTCCTACTTCTGGATGGGGTCATTATATACATCCATAACGTTGTATATCCTAACCTAAGAGAACCTAACACCTCGGGTGTAATATTTTACAACATTCCTGACGCGTCGGTCCCTATTTTTCGGTGGGAATATTATATACGTCTATAACGATATATATCCTAACCTAAGGCAACCTAAACCTCGGATGTAATAGTTGACAACATTCCTGGCGTGTCCGCCCGTACTTCTCGGTGGGAACATTGTATACGTCTATAACGTTATATATCCTAGCCTAAGGCGACCTAACATATCGAATGTAATATTTTACATCATTCCTGGCTTGTCGTCGCCTGCTTCTCGATGGGAACATTATATACGTCTATAACGTTTTGTATCCTAACCTAACGCAACCTAGCATCTGGGATGTAATATTCCTGGCGTGTCGTCGCCTACTTCTGGATGGGGACATTATAGACGTCTATAACGTTATATATCCGAACCTAAGGCAACCTAACATCTCGGATGTAATAGTTGACAACATTCCTGGCGTGTCCGCCCTTACTTCTCGGTGGGAACATTATGTACATCTATAACGTTATATATCCTAGCCGAAGGCGACCTAACATGTCGAATGTAATATTTTATAACATTCCTGGCGTGTCGGTCCCTACTTCTCGGTGGGAATATTATATACGTCTATAACGTTATATATCATAACCTAAGGCAACCTAACTTCTCGGATGTAATATTTTACAACATTTCTGGCATGTCGGTCCCTACTTCTCGGTGGGAATATTATATACGTCTATAACGTTGTGTATCCTAACCTAACGCAACCTAACATCTGGGATGTAATATTCCTGGCGTGTCGTCGCCTACTTCTGGATGGGGAGATTATATACGTCTATAACGTTATATATCCTAACCTAAGGCAGCCTAACATCTCGGATGTAATAGTTGACAACATTTCTGGCGTGTCCGCCCGTACTTCTCGGTGGGAACATTATATACGTCTATAACGTTATATATCCTAGCCTAAGGCCACATAACATGTCGAATGTAATATTTTACAACATTCCTGGCGTGTCGTCGCCTGCTTCTCGATGGGGACATTATATACGTCTATAACGTTGTATATCCTAACCTAAAGCAACCTAACGTCTGGGATGTAATATTTTACAACATTCCTGGCATGTCGGTCCCTACGTCTCGGTAGGAACATTATATACGTCTATAACGATATATATCCAAACCGAAGGGAACCTAACATCTCGGATGTAATATTTTACAACATTCCTGGCGTGTCGTCGCCTGCTTCTCGATGGGGACATTATATACGTCTATAACGTTGTATACCCTAACCTAACGCAACCTAACATCTCGGATGTAATATTTTACAACATTCCTGGCATGTCGGTCCCTACATCTCGGTGGGAACATACTATACGTCTATAATGTTGTATATCCTAACCTAAGGGAACCTAACATCTCGGGTGTAATATTTTACAACATTCCTGACTCGTCGGCCCCTATTTTTAGGTGGGAACAATATATACGTCTATAACGCTATATATCCTAGCCTAAGGCAACCTAAGATGTCGAATGTAATATTTTACAACATTCTGGCGTGTCGTCGCCTGCTTCTCGATGGGGAGATTATATACGTCTATACCGTTGTATATCCTAACCTAACGCAACCTAACATTTGGGATGTAATATTTTACAACATTCCTTGCATGTCGGTGCCTACGTCTCGGTGGGAACATTATATACGTCTATATCGTTATACATCCTAGCCTAAGGCGACCTAACATGTCGAATGTAATATTTTACATCATTCCTGGCGTGTCGTCACCTGCTTCTCGATGGGAACATTATATACGGCTATAACGATATATATCCTAACCTAAGGCAGCCTAACATCTCGGATGTAATATTTTACAACATTCCTAGCATCTCGTCGCCTGCTCCTCGATGGGGACATTATATACGTCTATAACGTTGTATATCCTAACCTAAGGCAACCTAACATCTCGGATGTAATATTTTACAACATTCTGACGTGTCGTCGCCTGCTTCTCGATGGGGAGATTATATACGTCTATAACGTTGTATATCCTAACCTAACGCAACCTAACATTTGGAATGTAATATTTTACAACATTCGTTGCATGTCGGTGCCTACGTCTCGGTGGGAACATTATATACGTCTATAACGATATATATCCTAACCTAAGGCAACCTAACACCTCGGATGTAATAGTTGACAACATTCCTGGCGTGTAGGCCCGTACTTCTCGGTGGGAACATTGTATACGTCTATAACGTTATATATCCTAACCTAAGGCAACCTAACATCTCGGATGTAATAGTTGACAACATTCCTAGCGTGTCCGCCCGTACTTCTCGGTGGGAACCTTATATACGTCTATAACGTTATATATCCTAGCCTAAGGCCACCTAACATGTCGAATGTAATATTTTACATCATTCCTGGCGTGTCGTCGCCTGCTTCTCGATGGGAACATTATATACGTCTATAACGTTGTGTATCCTAACCTAACGCAACCTAACATCTGGGATGTAATATTCCTGGCGTGTCGTCGCCTACTTCTGGATGGGGACATTATATACGTCTATAACGTTATATATCCTAACCTAAGGCAACCTAACATCTCGGATGTAATAGTTGACAACATTCCAGGCGTGTCCGCCCGTACTTTTCGGTGGGAACATTATATACGTCTATAACGTTATATATCCTAGTCTAAGGCAACCTAACATGGCGAATGTAATATTTTACAACATTCCTGGCGTGTCGTCGCCTACTTCTCGATGGGGACATTATATACATCTATAATCTTGTATATCCTAACCTAAGGCAGCCTAACATCTCGGATGTAGTATTTTACAACATTCCTGGCGTGTCGTCTCCTACTTCTGGATGGGGTCATTATATACATCCATAACGTTGTATATCCTAACCTAAGAGAACCTAACATCTCGGGTGTAATATTTTACAACATTCCTGACGCGTCGGTCCCTATTTTTCGGTGGGAATATTATATACGTCTATAACGTTATATATCCTAGCCTAAGGCAACCTAACACCTCGGATGTAATAGTTGACAACATTCCTGGCGTGTAGGCCCGTACTTCTCGGTGGGAACGTTGTATACATCTATAACGTTATATATCCTAGCCTAAGGCGACCTAACATATCGAATGTAATATTTTACATCATTCCTGGCTTGTCGTCGCCTGCTTCTCGATGGGAACATTATATACGTCTATAACGTTGTGTATCCTAACCTAACGCAACCTAGCATCTGGGATGTAATATTCCTGGCGTGTCGTCGCCTACTTCTGGATGGGGACATTATATACGTCTATAACGTTATATATCCGAACCTAAGGCAACCTAACATCTCGGATGTAATAGTTGACAACATTCCTGGCGTGTGCGCCCGTACTTCTCGGTGGGAACCTTATATACGTCTATAACGTTATATATCCTAGCCTAAGGCCACCTAACATGTCGAATGTAATATTTTACAGCATTCCTGACGCGTCGGCCCCTATTTTTCAGTGGGGACATTATATACGTCTATAACGTTATATATCCTAGTCTAAGGCAACCTAACATGTCGAATGTAATATTTTACAACATTCCTGGCGTGTTGTCGCCTATTTCTCGATGGGGACATTATATACATCTATAATCTTGTATATCCTAACCTAAGGCAGCCTAACATCTCGGATGTAATATTTTACAACATTCCTGGCGTGTCGTCTCCTACTTCTGGATGGGGGCATTATATACATCTATAACGTTGTTTATCCTAACCTAAGGGAACCTAACATCTCGGGTGTAATATTTTACAACATTCCTGACGCGACGGCCCCTATTTTTCGGTGGGAATATTATATACGTCTATAACGTTATATATCATATCATAAGGCAACCTAACATCTCGGATGTAATATTTTACAACATTCCTGGCATATCGGTCCCTACTTCTCGGTGGAAACATTGTATACGTCTATAACGATATATATTCTAGCCTAAGGCAACCTAACATCTCGGATGTAATATTTTACAACATTCCTGGCGCGTCGGCTCCTATTTTTCGGTGGGAACATTATATACGTCTATAACGTTATATATCCTAACCTAAGGGACCCTAACATGTCGTATGTAATATTTTACAACATTCCTGGCGTGTCGTAGCCTGCTTCTCGATGGGGAGATTATATACGTCTATAACGTTGTATATCCTAACCTAACGCAACCTAACATTTGGGATGTAATATTTTACAACATTCCTTGCATGTCAGTGCCTACGTCTCGGTGGGAACATTATATACATCTATAACGATATATATCCTAACCTAAGGCAACCTAACACCTCGGGTGTAATAGTTGACAACATTCCTGGCGTGTAGGCCCGTACTTCTCGATGGGGACATTATATACGTCTATAACGATATACATCCAAACCTAAGGGAACCTAACATCTCGGATGTAATATTTTAAAACATTCCTGGCATGTCGGTCCCTACTTCTCGGTGGGAATATTATATACGTCTATAACGTTGTATATCCTAACGTAACGCAACCTAACATCTCGGATGTAATAGTTGACAACATTCCAGGCGTGTCCGCCCGTACTTCTCGGTGGGAACATTATATACGTCTATAACGTTATATATCCTAGCCTAAGGCGACATAATATGTCGAATGTGATATTTTACAACATTCCTGGCGTGTCGTCTCCTGCTTCTCGATGGGGACATTATATACGTCTATAATGATGTATATCCTTACCTAACGCAACCTAACATCTGGAATTTAATATTTTACAACATTCCTGGAGTGTCGTCGCCTGCTTCTGGATGGGGTCATTATATACATCTATAACGTTGTATATCCTAACCTAAGGCAACCTAACATCTCGGATGTAATATTTTATAACATTCCTGGCATCTCGTCGCCTGCTTCTCGATGGGGACATTATATACGTCTATAACGTTGTATATCCTAACCTAACGCAACCTAACATCTGGGATGTAATATTCCTGGCGTGTCGTCGCCTACCCCTGGATGGGGACATTATATACGTCTATAACGTTATATATCCTAACCTAAGGCAACCTAACATCTCGGATGTAATAGTTGACAACATTCCTAGCGTGTCCGCCCGTACTTCTCGGTGGGAACCTTATATACGTCTATAACGTTATATATCCTAGCCTAAGGCCACCTAACATGTCGAATGTAATATTTTACATCATTCCTGGCGTGTCGTCGCCTGCTTCTCGATGGGTACATTATATACGTCTATAACGTTGTGTATCCTAACCTAACGCAACCTAACATCTGGGATGTAATATTCCTGGCGTGTCGTCGCCTACTTCTGGATGGGGACATTATATACGTCTATAACGTTATATATCCTAACCTAAGGCAACCTAACATCTCGGATGTAATAGTTGACAACATTCCTAGCGTGTCCGCCCGTACTTCTCGGTGGAAACCTTATATACGTCTATAACGTTATATATCCTAGCCTAAGGCCACCTAACATGTCGAATGTAATATTTTACATCATTCCTGGCGTGTCGTCGCCTGCTTCTCGATGGGAACATTATATACGTCTATAACGTTGTGTATCCTAACCTAACGCAACCTAACATCTGGGATGTAATATTCCTGGCGTGTCGTCGCCTACTTCTGGATGGGGACATTATATACGTCTATAACGTTATATATCCTAACCTAAGGCAACCTAACATCTCGGATGTAATATTTTACAACATTCTGGCGTGTCGTCGCCTGCTTCTCGATGGGGAGATTATATACGTCTATAACGTTGTATATCCTAACCTAACGCAACCTAACATTTGGGATGTAATATTTTACATCATTCGTTGCATGTCGGTGCCTACGTCTCGGTGGGAACATTATATACGTCTATAACGATATATATCCTAACCTAAGGCAACCTAACACCTCGGATGTAATAGTTGACAACATTCCAGGCGTGTCCGCCCGTACTTTTCGGTGGGAACATTATATACGTCTATAACGTTATATATCCTAGTCTAAGGCCACCTAACATGTCGAATGTAATATTTTACGACATTCCTGACGCGTCGGCCTCTATTTTTCGGTGGGAACATTATATACGTCTATAACGTTATATATCCTAGTCTAAGGCAACCTAACATGTCGAATGTAATATTTTACAACATTCCTGGCGTGTTGTCGCCTACTTCTCGATGGGGACATTATATACATCTATAATCTTGTATATCCTAACCTAAGGCAGCCTAACATCTCGGATGTAGTATTTTACAACATTCCTGGCGTGTCGTCTCCTACTTCTGGATGGGGTCATTATATACATCCATAACGTTGTATATCCTAACCTAAGAGAACCTAACATCTCGGGTGTAATATTTTACAACATTCCTGACGCGTCGGTCCCTATTTTTCGGTGGGAATATTATATACGTCTATAACGATATATATCCTAACCTAAGGCAACCTAAACCTCGGATGTAATAGTTGACAACATTCCTGGCGTGTCCGCCCGTACTTCTCGGTGGGAACATTGTATACGTCTATAACGTTATATATCCTAGCCTAAGGCGACCTAACATATCGAATGTAATATTTTACATCATTCCTGGCTTGTCGTCGCCTGCTTCTCGATGGGAACATTATATACGTCTATAACGTTTTGTATCCTAACCTAACGCAACCTAGCATCTGGGATGTAATATTCCTGGCGTGTCGTCGCCTACTTCTGGATGGGGACATTATATACGTCTATAACGTTATATATCCGAACCTAAGGCAACCTAACATCTCGGATGTAATAGTTGACAACATTCCTGGCGTGTGCGCCCGTACTTCTCGGTGGGAACCTTATATACGTCTATAACGTTATATATCCTAGCCTAAGGCCACCTAACATGTCGAATGTAATATTTTACAGCATTCCTGACGCGTCGGCTCTATTTTTCAGTGGGAACATTATATACGTCTATAACGTTATATATCCTAGTCTAAGGCAACCTAACATGTCGAATGTAATATTTTACAACATTCCTGGCGTGTCGTCTCCTACTTCTGGATGGGGGCATTATATACATCTATAACGTTGTATATCCTAACCTAAGGCAACCTAACATCTCCGGTGTAATATTTTACAACATTCCTGACGCGACGGCCCCTATTTTTCGGTGGGAGTATTATATACGTCTATAACGTTATATATCATAACCTAAGGCAACCTAACATCTCGGATGTAATATTTTACAACATTCCTGGCATATCGGTCCCTACTTCTCGGTGGAAACATTGTATACGTCTATAACGATATATATAATAGCCTAAGGCAACCTAACATCTCGGATGTAATATTTTACAACATTCCTGGCGTGTCGTCGC
This sequence comes from Xylocopa violacea, assembly GCA_963969225.1. Taxonomy (NCBI): domain Eukaryota; kingdom Metazoa; phylum Arthropoda; class Insecta; order Hymenoptera; family Apidae; genus Xylocopa; species Xylocopa violacea. The sequence continues at coordinate 30,542 of CAXAJV010000532.1, read as the reverse complement.
CTAGTTTGGATGGGGTCATTATATACATCTATAACGCTGTATATCCTAACCTAAGGCAACATAACATCTCGGATGTAATAGTTGGCAAAATTCCTGGCGTGTCCGCCCGTACTTCTAGGTGGGAACATTATATACGTCTATAACGTTGTATATCCTAGCCTAAGACCAGCTAACATGTCGAATGTAATATTTTACAACATTCCTGTCGCGTCGGCCCCTATTTTTCGGTGGGAACATTATATACGTCTATAACGTTATATATCCTAGTCTAAGGCAACCTAACATGTCGACTGTAATATTTTACAACATTCCTGGCGTGTCGTCGCCTGCTTCTCGATGGGGACATAATATACATCTATAACATTGTATATCCTAACCTAAGGCAACCTAACATCTCGGATGTAATATTTTACAACATTCTGGCGTGTCGTCGCCGGGTTCTCGATGGGGAGATTATATACGTCTATAACGTTGTATATCCTAACGTAACGCAACCTAACATCTCGGATGTAATAGTTGACAACATTCCAGGCGTGTCCGCCCGTACTTCTCGGTGGGAACATTATATACGTCTATAACGTTATATATCCTAGCCTAAGGCGACATAATATGTCGAATGTGATATTTTACAACATTCCTGGCGTGTCGTCTCCTGCTTCTCGATGGGGACATTATATACGTCTATAATGATGTATATCCTAACCTAACGCAACCTAACATCTGGGATGTAATATTTTACAACATTACTGGCGTGTCGTCGCCTGCTTCCCGATGGGGACGTAATATACGTCTATACCGTTGTATATCCTTACCTAACGCAACCTAACATCTGGAATTTAATATTTTACAACATTCCTGGAGTGTCGTCGCCTGCTTCTGGATGGGGTCATTATATACATCTATAACGTTGTATATCCTAACCTAAGGCAACCTAACATCTCGGATGTAATATTTTATAACATTCCTGGCATCTCGTCGCCTGCTTCTCGATGGGGACATTATATACGTCTATAACGTTGTATATCCTAACCTAACGCAACCTAACATCTGGGATGTAATATTCCTGGCGTGTCGTCGCCTACCCCTGGATGGGGACATTATATACGTCTATAACGTTATATATCCTAACCTAAGGCAACCTAACATCTCGGATGTAATAGTTGACAACATTCCTAGCGTGTCCGCCCGTACTTCTCGGTGGGAACCTTATATACGTCTATAACGTTATATATCCTAGCCTAAGGCCACCTAACATGTCGAATGTAATATTTTACATCATTCCTGGCGTGTCGTCGCCTGCTTCTCGATGGGTACATTATATACGTCTATAACGTTGTGTATCCTAACCTAACGCAACCTAACATCTGGGATGTAATATTCCTGGCGTGTCGTCGCCTACTTCTGGATGGGGACATTATAAACGTCTATAACGTTATATATCCTAACCTAAGGCAACCTAACATCTCGGATGTAATAGTTGACAACATTCCTAGCGTGTCCGCCCGTACTTCTCGGTGGAAACCTTATATACGTCTATAACGTTATATATCCTAGCCTAAGGCCACCTAACATGTCGAATGTAATATTTTACATCATTCCTGGCGTGTCGTCGCCTGCTTCTCGATGGGAACATTATATACGTCTATAACGTTGTGTATCCTAACCTAACGCAACCTAACATCTGGGATGTAATATTCCTGGCGTGTCGTCGCCTACTTCTGGATGGGGACATTATATACGTCTATAACGTTATATATCCTAACCTAAGGCAACCTAACATCTCGGATGTAATATTTTACAACATTCTGGCGTGTCGTCGCCTGCTTCTCGATGGGGAGATTATATACGTCTATAACGTTGTATATCCTAACCTAACGCAACCTAACATTTGGGATGTAATATTTTACATCATTCGTTGCATGTCGGTGCCTACGTCTCGGTGGGAACATTATATACGTCTATAACGATATATATCCTAACCTAAGGCAACCTAACACCTCGGATGTAATAGTTGACAACATTCCAGGCGTGTCCGCCCGTACTTTTCGGTGGGAACATTATATACGTCTATAACGTTATATATCCTAGTCTAAGGCCACCTAACATGTCGAATGTAATATTTTACGACATTCCTGACGCGTCGGCCTCTATTTTTCGGTGGGAACATTATATACGTCTATAACGTTATATATCCTAGTCTAAGGCAACCTAACATGTCGAATGTAATATTTTACAACATTCCTGGCGTGTTGTCGCCTACTTCTCGATGGGGACATTATATACATCTATAATCTTGTATATCCTAACCTAAGGCAGCCTAACATTTCGGATGTAGTATTTTACAACATTCCTGGCGTGTCGTCTCCTACTTCTGGATGGGGTCATTATATACATCCATAACGGTGTATATCCTAACCTAAGAGAACCTAACATCTCGGGTGTAATATTTTACAACATTCCTGACGCGTCGGTCCCTATTTTTCGGTGGGAATATTATATACGTCTATAACGATATATATCCTAACCTAAGGCAACCTAAACCTCGGATGTAATAGTTGACAACATTCCTGGCGTGTAGGCCCGTACTTCACGGTGGGAACATTGTATACGTCTATAGCGTTATATATCCTAGCCTAAGGCCACCTAACATATCGAATGTAATGTTTTACATCATTCGTGGCGTGTCGTCGCCTGCTTCTCGATGGGAACATTATATACGACTATAGCGTTGTGTAGCCTAACCTAACGCAACCTAACATCTGGGATGTAATATTCCTGGCTTGTCGTCGCCTACCTCTGGATGGGGACATTATATACGTCTATAACGTTATATATCCTAACCTAAGGCAACCTAACATCTCGGATGTAATAGTTGACAACATTCCTAGCGTGTCCGCCCGTACTTCTCGGTGGGAACCTTATAGACGTCTATAACGTTATATATCCTAGCCTAAGGCCACCTAACATGTCGAATGTAATATTTTACATCTTTCCTGGCGTGTCGTCGCCTGCTTCTCGATGGGAACATTATATACGTCTATAACGTTGTGTGTCCTAACCTAACGCAACCTAACATCTGGGATGTAATATTCCTGGCGTGTCGTCGCCTACTTCTGGATGGGGACATTATATACGTCTATAACGTTATATATCCTAACCTAAGGCAACCTAACATCTCGGGTGTAATATTTTACAACATTCTGGCGTTTCGTCGCCTGCTTCTCGATGGGGAGATTATATACGTCTATAACGTTGTATATCCTAACCTAACGCAACCTAACATTTGGGATGTAATATTTTACATCATTCGTTGCATGTCGGTGCCTACGTCTCAGTGGGAACATTATATACGTCTATAACGATATATATCCTAACCTAAGGCAACCTAACACCTCGGATGTAATAGTTGACAACATTCCAGGCGTGTCCGCCCGTACTTTTCGGTGGGAACATTATATACGTCTATAACGTTATATATCCTAGTCTAAGGCCACCTAACATGTCGAATGTAATATTTTACGACATTCCTGACGCGTCGGCCTCTATTTTTCGGTGGGAACATTATATACGTCTATAACGTTATATATCCTAGTCTAAGGCAACCTAACATGGCGAATGTAATATTTTACAACATTCCTGGCGTGTTGTCGCCTACTTCTCGATGGGGACATTATATAAATCTATAATCTTGTATATCCTAACCTAAGGCAGCATAACATCTCGGATGTAGTATTTTACAACATTCCTGGCGTGTCGTCTCCTACTTCTGGATGGGGTCATTATGTACATCCATAACGTTGTATATCCTAACCTAAGAGAACCTAACATCTCGGGTGTAATATTTTACAACATTCCTGACGCGTCGGTCCCTATTTTTCGGTGGGAATATTATATACGTCTATAACGATATATATCCTAACCTAAGGCAACCTAAACCTCGGATGTAATAGTTGACAACATTCCTGGCGTGTCCGCCCGTACTTCTCGGTGGGAACATTGTATACGTCTATAACGTTATATATCCTAGCCTAAGGCGACCTAACATATCGAATGTAATATTTTACATCATTCCTGGCTTGTCGTCGCCTGCTTCTCGATGGGAACATTATATACGTCTATAACGTTTTGTATCCTAACCTAACGCAACCTAGCATCTGGGATGTAATATTCCTGGCGTGTCGTCGCCTACTTCTGGATGGGGACATTATATACGTCTATAACGTTATATATCCGAACCTAAGGCAACCTAACATCTCGGATGTAATAGTTGACAACATTCCTGGCGTGTGCGCCCGTACTTCTCGGTGGGAACCTTATATACGTCTATAACGTTATATATCCTAGCCTAAGGCCACCTAACATGTCGAATGTAATATTTTACAGCATTCCTGACGCGTCGGCTCTATTTTTCAGTGGGAACATTATATACGTCTATAACGTTATATATCCTAGTCTAAGGCAACCTAACATGTCGAATGTAATATTTTACAACATTCCTGGCGTGTCGTCTCCTACTTCTGGATGGGGGCATTATATACATCTATAACGTTGTATATCCTAACCTAAGGCAACCTAACATCTCCGGTGTAATATTTTACAACATTCCTGACGCGACGGCCCCTATTTTTCGGTGGGAGTATTATATACGTCTATAACGTTATATATCATAACCTAAGGCAACCTAACATCTCGGATGTAATATTTTACAACATTCCTGGCATATCGGTCCCTACTTCTCGGTGGAAACATTGTATACGTCTATAACGATATATATAATAGCCTAAGGCAACCTAACATCTCGGATGTAATATTTTACAACATTCCTGGCGTGTCGTCGCCTAGTTTGGATGGGGTCATTATATACATCTATAACGCTGTATATCCTAACCTAAGGCAACATAACATCTCGGATGTAATAGTTGGCAAAATTCCTGGCGTGTCCGCCCGTACTTCTAGGTGGGAACATTATATACGTCTATAACGTTGTATATCCTAGCCTAAGACCAGCTAACATGTCGAATGTAATATTTTACAACATTCCTGTCGCGTCGGCCCCTATTTTTCGGTGGGAACATTATATACGTCTATAACGTTATATATCCTAGTCTAAGGCAACCTAACATGTCGACTGTAATATTTTACAACATTCCTGGCGTGTCGTCGCCTGCTTCTCGATGGGGACATAATATACATCTATAACATTGTATATCCTAACCTAAGGCAACCTAACATCTCGGATGTAATATTTTACAACATTCTGGCGTGTCGTCGCCGGGTTCTCGATGGGGAGATTATATACGTCTATAACGTTGTATATCCTAACCTAACGCAACCTAACATTTGGGATGTAATATTTTACAACACTCCTTGCATGTCGGTGCCTACGTCTCGGTGGGAACATTATATACGTCTATAACGATATATATCCTAACCCAAGGCAACCTAACACCTCGGATGTAATAGGTGACCACATTCCTGGCATGTAGGCCCGTACTTCTCGGAGGGAACATTGTATACGCCTATAACGTTATATATCCTAGCCTAAGGCGACCTAACATGTCGAATGTAATATTTTACATCATTCCTGGCGTGTCGTCTCCTGCTTCTCGATGGGAACATTATATACGCCTATAACGTTATATATCATAACCTAAGGCAACCGAACATCTGGGATGTAATATTTTACAACATTCCTGGCATATCGGTCCCTACTTCTCGGTGGAAACATTGTATACGTCTATAACGATATATATCCTAGCCTAAGGCAACCTAACATCTCGCATGTAATATTTTACAACATTCCTGGCGTGTCGTCGCCTACTTCTCGATGGGGACATTATATACGTCGATAACGTTATATATCCTAGCCTAAGGCAACCTAACATGTCGAATGTAATATTTTACAACATTCCTGGCGTGTCGTCGCCTACTTCTCGATGGGGACATTATATACATCTATAACATTGTATATCCTAACCCAAGGCAACCTAACATCTCGGATGGAATATTTTACAACATTCCTGGCATATCGGTCCCTACTTCTCGGTGGACACATTGCATACGTCTATAACGTTATATATCCTAACCTAAGGCAACCTAACATCTCGGATGTAATATTTTACAACATTCTGGCGTGTCGTCGCCTGCTTCTCGATGGGAACATTATATACATCTATAACGTTGTATATCCTAACCTACCGCAACCAAACATCTCGGATGTAATATTTTACAACATTCCTGGCATGTCGGTCCCTACTTCTCGGTGGGAATATTATATACGTCTATAATGTTGTATATCATAACCTAAGGCAACCTAACATCTCGGATGTAATATTTTACAACATTCCTGGCATATCGGTCCCTACTTCTCGGTGGAAACATTGTATACGTCTATAACCATATATATCCTAGCCTAAGGCAACCTAACATCTCGGATGTAATATTTTACAACATTCCTGGCGCGTCGGCTCCTATTTTTCGGTGGGAACATTATATACGTCTATAACGTTATATATCCTAACCTAAGGGACCCTAACATGTCGTATGTAATATTTTACAACATTCCTGGCGTGTCGTAGCCTGCTTCTCGATGGGGACATTATATACGTCTATAACGTTGTATATCCTAACCTAAAGCAACCTAACATCTGGGATGTAATATTTTACAACATTCCTGGCGTGTCGTCGCCTAGTTTGGATGGGGTCATTATATACATCTATAACGCTGTATATCCTAACCTAAGGCAACCTAACATCTCGGATGTAATATTTTACAACATTCCTGGCATGTCGGTCCCTACATCTCGGTGGGAACATACTATACGTCTATAATGTTGTATATCCTAACCTAAGGGAACCTAACATCTCGAGTGTAAACCTTTACAACATTCCTGACGCGTCGGGCCCTATTTTTCGGTGGGAACATTATATACGGCTATAACGTTATATATCCTAGCCTAAGGCAACCTAACATGTCGAATGTAATATTTTACAACATTCCTGTCGTGTCGTCGCCTGCTTCTCGATGGGGATATTATATACGTCTATAACGTTGTATATCCTAACATAACGCAACCTAACATTTGGGATGTAATATTTTACAGCATTCCTTGCATGTCAGTGCCTACGTCTCGGTGGGAACATTATATACGTCTACAACGATATATATCCTAACCTAAGGCAACCTAACACCTCGGATGTAATAGTTGACAACATTCCTGGCGTGTAGGCCCGTACTTCTCGGTGGGAACATTGTATACGTCTATAACGTTATATATCCTAGCCTAAGGCGACCTATCATATCGAATGTAATATTTTACATCATTCCTGGCGTGTCGTCGCCTGCTTCTCGATGGGAACATTATATACGTCTATAACATTGTGTATCCTAACCTAACGCAACCTAACATTTGGGATGTAATATTCCTGGCGTGTCGTCGCCTACTTCTGGATGGGGACATTATATACGTCTATAACGTTATATATCCTAACCTAAGGCAACCTAACATCTCGGATGTAATAGTTGGCAAAATTCCTGGCGTGTCCGCCCGTACTTCTCGGTGGGAACATTATATACGTCTATAACGTTGTATATCCTAGCCTAAGACCAGCTAACATGTCGAATGTAATATTTTACAACATTCCTGTCGCGTCGGCCCCTATTTTTCGGTGGGAACATTATATACGTCTATAACGTTATATATCCTAGTCTAAGGCAACCTAACATGTCGACTGTAATATTTTACAACATTCCTGGCGTGTCGTCGCCTGCTTCTCGATGGGGACATAATATACATCTATAACATTGTATATCCTAACCTAAGGCAACCTAACATCTCGGATGTAATATTTTACAACATTCTGGCGTGTCGTCGCCGGCTTCTCGATGGGGAGATTATATACGTCTATAACGTTGTATATCCTAACCTAACGCAACCTAACATTTGGGATGTAATATTTTACAACACTCCTTGCATGTCGGTGCCTACGTCTCGGTGGGAACATTATATACGTCTATAACGATATATATCCTAACCTAAGGCAACCTAACACCTCGGATGTAATAGTTGACAACATTCCAGGCGTGTCCGCCCGTACTTTTCGGTGGGAACATTATATACGTCTATAACGTTATATATCCTAGTCTAAGGCCACCTAACATGTCGAATGTAATATTTTACGTACATTCCTGACGCGTCGGCCTCTAATTTTCGGTGGGAACATTATATACGTCTATAACGTTATATATCCTAGTCTAAGGCAACCTAACATGGCGAATGTAATATTTTACAACATTCCTGGCGTGTTGTCGCCTACTTCTCGATGGGGACATTATATACATCTATAATCTTGTATATCCTAACCTAAGGCAGCCTAACATCTCGGATGTAGTATTTTACAACATTCCTGGCGTGTCGTCTCCTACTTCTGGATGGGGTCATTATATACATCCATAACGTTGTATATCCTAACCTAAGAGAACCTAACATCTCGGGTGTAGTATTTTACAACATTCCTGACGCGTCGGTCCCTATTTTTCGGTGGGAATATTATATACGTCTATAACGATATATATCCTAACCTAAGGCAACCTAAACCTCGGATGTAATAGTCGACAACATTCCTGGCGTGTCCGCCCGTACTTCTCGGTGGGAACATTGTATACGTCTATAACGTTATATATCCTAGCCTAAGGCGACCTAACATATCGAATGTAATATTTTACATCATTCCTGGCTTGTCGTCGCCTGCTTCTCGATGGGAACATTATATACGTCTATAACGTTTTGTATCCTAACCTAACGCAACCTAGCATCTGGGATGTAATATTCCTGGCGTGTCGTCGCCTACTTCTGGATGGGGACATTATATACGTCTATAACGTTATATATCCGAACCTAAGGCAACCTAACATCTCGGATGTAATAGTTGACAACATTCCTGGCGTGTGCGCCCGTACTTCTCGGTGGGAACCTTATATACGTCTATAACGTTATATATCCTAGCCTAAGGCCACCTAACATGTCGAATGTAATATTTTACAGCATTCCTGACGCGTCGGCTCTATTTTTCAGTGGGAACATTATATACGTCTATAACGTTATATATCCTAGTCTAAGGCAACCTAACATGTCGAATGTAATATTTTACAACATTCCTGGCGTGTCGTCTCCTACTTCTGGATGGGGGCATTATATACATCTATAACGTTGTATATCCTAACCTAAGGGAACCTAACATCTCCGGTGTAATATTTTACAACATTCCTGACGCGACGGCCCCTATTTTTCGGTGGGAGTATTATATACGTCTATAACGTTATATATCATAACCTAAGGCAACCTAACATCTCGGATGTAATATTTTACAACATTCCTGGCATATCGGTCCCTACTTCTCGGTGGAAACATTGTATACGTCTATAACGATATATATAATAGCCTAAGGCAACCTAACATCTCGGATGTAATATTTTACAACATTCCTGGCGTGTCGTCGCCTAGTTTGGATGGGGTCATTATATACATCTATAACGCTGTATATCCTAACCTAAGGCAACATAACATCTCGGATGTAATAGTTGGCAAAATTCCTGGCGTGTCCGCCCGTACTTCTCGGTGGGAACATTATATACGTCTATAACGTTGTATATCCTAGCCTAAGACCAGCTAACATGTCGAATGTAATATTTTACAACATTCCTGTCGCGTCGGCCCCTATTTTTCGGTGGGAACATTATATACGTCTATAACGTTATATATCCTAGTCTAAGGCAACCTAACATGTCGACTGTAATATTTTACAACATTCCTGGCGTGTCGTCGCCTGCTTCTCGATGGGGACATAATATACATCTATAACATTGTATATCCTAACCTAAGGCAACCTAACATCTCGGATGTAATATTTTACAACATTCTGGCGTGTCGTCGCCGGGTTCTCGATGGGGAGATTATATACGTCTATAACGTTGTATATCCTAACCTAACGCAACCTAACATTTGGGATGTAATATTTTACAACACTCCTTGCATGTCGGTGCCTACGTCTCGGTGGGAACATTATATACGTCTATAACGATATATATCCTAACCCAAGGCAACCTAACACCTCGGATGTAATAGGTGACCACATTCCTGGCATGTAGGCCCGTACTTCTCGGAGGGAACATTGTATACGCCTATAACGTTATATATCCTAGCCTAAGGCGACCTAACATGTCGAATGTAATATTTTACATCATTCCTGGCGTGTCGTCTCCTGCTTCTCGATGGGAACATTATATACGCCTATAACGTTATATATCATAACCTAAGGCAACCGAACATCTGGGATGTAATATTTTACAACATTCCTGGCATATCGGTCCCTACTTCTCGGTGGAAACATTGTATACGTCTATAACGATATATATCCTAGCCTAAGGCAACCTAACATCTCGCATGTAATATTTTACAACATTCCTGGCGTGTCGTCGCCTACTTCTCGATGGGGACATTATATACGTCGATAACGTTATATATCCTAGCCTAAGGCAACCTAACATGTCGAATGTAATATTTTACAACATTCCTGGCGTGTCGTCGCCTACTTCTCGATGGGGACATTATATACATCTATAACATTGTATATCCTAACCCAAGGCAACCTAACATCTCGGATGGAATATTTTACAACATTCCTGGCATATCGGTCCCTACTTCTCGGTGGACACATTGCATACGTCTATAACGTTATATATCCTAACCTAAGGCAACCTAACATCTCGGATGTAATATTTTACAACATTCTGGCTTGTCGTCGCCTGCTTCTCGATGGGAACATTATATACATCTATAACGTTGTATATCCTAACCTACCGCAACCAAACATCTCGGATGTAATATTTTACAACATTCCTGGCATGTCGGTCCCTACTTCTCGGTGGGAATATTATATACGTCTATAATGTTATATATCATAACCTAAGGCAACCTAACATCTCGGATGTAATATTTTACAACATTCCTGGCATATCGGTCCCTACTTCTCGGTGGAAACATTGTATACGTCTATAACCATATATATCCTAGCCTAAGGCAACCTAACATCTCGGATGTAATATTTTACAACATTCCTGGCGCGTCGGCTCCTATTTTTCGGTGGGAACATTATATACGTCTATAACGTTATATATCCTAACCTAAGGGACCCTAACATGTCGTATGTAATATTTTACAACATTCCTGGCGTGTCGTAGCCTGCTTCTCGATGGGGACATTATATACGTCTATAACGTTGTATATCCTAACCTAAAACAACCTAACATCTGGGATGTAATATTTTACAACATTCCTGGCGTGTCGTCGCCTAGTTTGGATGGGGTCATTATATACATCTATAACGCTGTATATCCTAACCTAAGGCAACCTAACATCTCGGATGTAATATTTTACAACATTCCTGGCATGTCGGTCCCTACATCTCGGTGGGAACATACTATACGTCTATAATGTTGTATATCCTAACCTAAGGGAACCTAACATCTCGAGTGTAAACCTTTACAACATTCCTGACGCGTCGGGCCCTATTTTTCGGTGGGAACATTATATACGGCTATAACGTTATATATCCTAGCCTAAGGCAACCTAACATGTCGAATGTAATATTTTACAACATTCCTGTCGTGTCGTCGCCTGCTTCTCGATGGGGATATTATATACGTCTATAACGTTGTATATCCTAACATAACGCAACCTAACATTTGGGATGTAATATTTTACAGCATTCCTTGCATGTCAGTGCCTACGTCTCGGTGGGAACATTATATACGTCTACAACGATATATATCCTAACCTAAGGCAACCTAACACCTCGGATGTAATAGTTGACAACATTCCTGGCGTGTAGGCCCGTACTTCTCGGTGGGAACATTGTATACGTCTATAACGTTATATATCCTAGCCTAAGGCGACCTATCATATCGAATGTAATATTTTACATCATTCCTGGCGTGTCGTCGCCTGCTTCTCGATGGGAACATTATATACGTCTATAACATTGTGTATCCTAACCTAACGCAACCTAACATTTGGGATGTAATATTCCTGGCGTGTCGTCGCCTACTTCTGGATGGGGACATTATATACGTCTATAACGTTATATATCCTAACCTAAGGCAACCTAACATCTCGGATGTAATAGTTGGCAAAATTCCTGGCGTGTCCGCCCGTACTTCTCGGTGGGAACATTATATACGTCTATAACGTTGTATATCCTAGCCTAAGACCAGCTAACATGTCGAATGTAATATTTTACAACATTCCTGTCGCGTCGGCCCCTATTTTTCGGTGGGAACATTATATACGTCTATAACGTTATATATCCTAGTCTAAGGCAACCTAACATGTCGACTGTAATATTTTACAACATTCCTGGCGTGTCGTCGCCTGCTTCTCGATGGGGACATAATATACATCTATAACATTGTATATCCTAACCTAAGGCAACCTAACATCTCGGATGTAATATTTTACAACATTCTGGCGTGTCGTCGCCGGCTTCTCGATGGGGAGATTATATACGTCTATAACGTTGTATATCCTAACCTAACGCAACCTAACATTTGGGATGTAATATTTTACAACACTCCTTGCATGTCGGTGCCTACGTCTCGGTGGGAACATTATATACGTCTATAACGATATATATCCTAACCCAAGGCAACCTAACACCTCGGATGTAATAGGTGACCACATTCCTGGCATGTAGGCCCGTACTTCTCGGAGGGAACATTGTATACGCCTATAACGTTATATATCCTAGCCTAAGGCGACCTAACATGTCGAATGTAATATTTTACATCATTCCTGGCGTGTCGTCTCCTGCTTCTCGATGGGAACATTATATACGCCTATAACATTATATATCATAACCTAAGGCAACCGAACATCTGGGATGTAATATTTTACAACATTCCTGGCATATCGGTCCCTACTTCTCGGTGGAAACATTGTATACGTCTATAACGATATATATCCTAGCCTAAGGCAACCTAACATCTCGCATGTAATATTTTACAACATTCCTGGCGTGTCGTCGCCTACTTCTCGATGGGGACATTATATACGTCGATAACGTTATATATCCTAGCCTAAGGCAACCTAACATGTCGAATGTAATATTTTACAACATTCCTGGCGTGTCGTCGCCTACTTCTCGATGGGGACATTATATACATCTATAACATTGTATATCCTAACCCAAGGCAACCTAACATCTCGGATGGAATATTTTACAACATTCCTGGCATATCGGTCCCTACTTCTCGGTGGAAACATTGCATACGTCTATAACGTTATATATCCTAACCTAAGGGACCCTAACATGTCGTATGTAATATTTTACAACATTCCTGGCGTGTCGTAGTCTGCTTCTCGATGGGGACATTATATACGTCTATAACGTTGTATATCCTAACCTAAAGCAACCTAACATCTGGGATGTAATATTTTACAACATTCCTGGCGTGTCGTCGCCTAGTTTGGATGGGGTCATTATATACATCTATAACGCTGTATATCCTAACCTAAGGCAACCTAACATCTCGGATGTAATATTTTACAACATTCCTGGCATGTCGGTCCCTACATCTCGGTGGGAACATACTATACGTCTATAACGTTGTATATCCTAACCTAAGGGAACCTAACATCTCGGGTGTAAACTTTTACAACATTCCTGACGCGTCGGGCCCTATTTTTCAGTGGGAACATTATATACGGCTATAACGTTATATATGCTAGCCTAAGGCAACCTATCATGTCGAATGTAATATTTTACAACATTCCTGTCGTGTCGTCGCCTGCTTCTCGATGGGGAGATTATATACGTCTATAACGTTGTATATCCTAACCTAACGCAACCTAACATTTGGGATGTAATATTTTACAACATTCCTTGCATGTCGGTGCCTACGTCTCGGTGGGAACATTATATACGTCTATAACGATATATATCCTAACCTAAGGCAACCTAACACCTCGGATGTAATAGTTGACAACATTCCTGGCGTGTAGGCCCGTACTTCTCGGTGGGAACATTGTATACGTCTATAACGATATATATCCTAGCCTAAGGCGACCTAACATGTCGAATGTAATATTTTACATCATTCCTGGCGTGTCGTCGCCTGCTTCTCGATGGGAACATTATATACGTCTATAACGTTATATATCATAACCTAAGGCAACCGAACATCTGGGATGTAATATTCCTGGCGTGTCGTCGCCTACTTCTGGATGGGGAGATTATATACGTCTATAACGTTATATATCATAACCTAAGGCAATCTAACATCTGGGATGTAATACTTTACAACATTCCTGGAGTGTCGTCGCCTACTTCTGGCTAGGGTAATAATATACATCTATAACGTTGTATATCCTAACCTAAGGCAACCTAACATCTCGAATGTAATATTTTATAACATTCCTGGCGTGTCGCCGCCTGCTTCTCGATGGGGATATTATATACGTCTATAACGTTGTATATCCTAACCTAACGCAACCTAACATCTCGGATGTAATATTTTACAACATTCCTGGCATGTCGGTTCCTACGTCTCGGTGGGAACACACTATACGTCTATAACGTTGTATATCCTAACCTAAGGGAACCTAACATCTCGGGAGTAATATTTTACAACATTCCTGACGCGTCGGCCCCTATTTTTCGGTGGGAACATTATATACGTCTATAAAGTTATATATCCTAGCCTAAGGCAACCTAACATGTTGAATGTAATACTTTACAACATTCCTGGCCTGTCGTCGCCAACTTCTCGATGGGGACATTATATACATCTATAACATTGTATATCCTAACCTAAGGCAACCTAACATCTCGGATATATTATTTTACAACATTCTGGCGTTTCGTCGCCTGCTTCTCGATGGGGAGATTATATACTTCTATAACGTTGTATATCCTAAACTAACGCAACCTAACATTTGGGATGTATTATTTTACAACATTCCTTGCATGTCGGTGCCTACGTCTCGGTGGGAACATTATATACGTCTATAACAATATATATTCTAACCTAAGGCAACCTAACACCTCGGATGTTATAGTTGACAACATTCCTGGCGTGTAGGTCCGTACTTCTCGGTGGGAACATTGTATACGTCTATAACGTTATATATCCTAGCCTAAGGCGACCTAACATATCGAATGTAATATTTTACATCATTCCTGGCGTGTCGTCGCCTGCTTCTCGATGGGGATATTATATACGTCTATAACGTTGTATATCCTAACCTAACGCAACCTAACATCTCGGATGTAATATTTTACAACATTCCTGGCATGTCGGTCCCTACGTCTCGGTGGGAACATACTATACGTCTATAACGTTGTATATCCTATCCTAAGGGAACATAACATCTCGGGTGCAATATTTTACAACATTCCTGACGCGTCGGCCCCTATTTTTCGGTGGGAACATTATATACGTCTATAACGTTATATATCCTAGCCTAAGGCGACCCAACATGTCGAATGTAATATTTTACAACATTCCTGGCGTGTCGTCTACTGCTTCTCGATGGGGACATTATATACGTCTATAATGTTGTATATCTTA
Source organism: Xylocopa violacea (assembly GCA_963969225.1). Lineage (NCBI taxonomy): Eukaryota > Metazoa > Arthropoda > Insecta > Hymenoptera > Apidae > Xylocopa > Xylocopa violacea. Next base: position 14,917 of record CAXAJV010000532.1, on the reverse strand, counting down.
ACCTAACGCAACTTAACATCTGGGATGTAATATTTTACAGCATTCGTGGTGTGTCGTCGCCTACTTCTGGATGGGGTCATTATATACATCTATAACGTTGTATATCCTACCCTAAGGGAACCTAACACCTCGGGTGTAATATTTTACAACATTCCCGACGCGTCGGCCCCTATTTTTCGGTGAGAACATTATATACATTTATAACGGTATATATCATAGCCTAAGGCAACCTAACATCTCGGATGTAATAGTTGACAACATTCCTGGCGTGTCCGCCCGTACTTCTCGGTGGGAACATTATATACGTCTATAACGTGATATATCCTAGCCTAAGGCTACATAACATGTCGAATGTAATATTTTACAACATTCCTGGCGTGTCGTCGCCTGCTTCTCGATGGGGACATTATATACGTCTATAACGTTGTATATCCTAACCTAAAGCAACCTAACATCTGGGATGTAATATTTTACAAGATTCCTGGCATGTCGGTCCCCAAGTCTCGGTAGGGACATTATATACGTCTATAACGATATATATCCAAACCTAAGGGAACCTAACATCTCGGATGTAATATTTTACAACATTCCTGGCATGTCGGTCCCTACTTCTCGGTGGGAATATTATATACGTCTATAACGTTATATATCATAACCTAAGGCAACCTAACATCTCGGATGTAATATTTTACAACATTCCTGGCATGTCGGTGCCTACGTCTCGGTGGGAACATTGTATACGTCTATAACGATATATATCCTAGTCTAAGGCAACCTAATATGTCAAATGTAATATTTTACAACATTCCTGGCGTGTCGTCGCCTACTTCTCGATGGGGACATTATATAAATCTATAACCTTGTATATCCTAACCTAAAGCAGCCTAACATCTCGGATGTAATATTTCACAACATTCCTGGCATGTCGGTCCCTACTTCTCGGTGGAAACATTGTATACGTCTATAACGATATAAATGCTAACCTAAGGCAAACTAACATCTCGGATGTAATAGTTGACAACATTCCAGGCGTGTCAGCCCGTACTTCTCGGTGGGAACATTATATACGTCTATAACGCTATATATCCTAGCCTAAGGCTACCTAACATGTCGATTGTAATATTTTACAACATTCCTGGCCTGTCGTCTCCTGCTCCTCGATGGGGACATTATATACGTCTATAACGTTGTATATCCTAACCCAAAGCAACCTAACATCTCGGATGTAATAGTTGACAACATTCCTGGCGTGTAGGCCCGTAGTTCTCGGTGAGAACATTCTATACGTCTATAACGTTGTATATCCTAGCCTAAGGCGACCTAATATATCGAATGTAATATTTTACATCATTCCTGGCGTCTCATCGCCTGCTTCTCAATGGGAACATTATATACGTCTATAACGTTGTATATCCTAACCTAACGCAACCTAACATCTGGGATGTAATATTCCTGGCGTGTCGTCGCCTACTTCTGGATAGGGACATTATATACGTCTATAACGTTATATATCCTAACCTAAGGGAACCTAACATCTCGGGTGTAATATTTGAAAACATTCCCGGCGTGTTAGCCCGTACTTCTCGGTGGGAACATCATATACGTCTATAGCGATATATATCATAGCCTAAGGCAACCTAACATCTCGGATGTAATATTTTACAACATTCCTGGCGCGTCGGCTCCTATTTTTCGGTGGGAACATTATATACGTCTATAACGTTATATATCCTAACCTAAGGGAATCTAACATCTCGGGTGTAATATTTTACAACATTCATGACACGTCGTCGCCTGCTTCTCGATGGGGACATTATATAAGTCTATAACGTTGTATATCCTAACCTAGCGCAACCTAACATCTGGGATGTAATATTCCTGTCTTGTCGTCGCCTACTTCTGGATGGGGACATTGTATACGTCTATAACGATATATATCCTAGTGTAAGGCAACCTAATATGTCAAATGTAATATTTTACAACATTCCTGGCGTGTCGTCGCCTACTTCTCGATGGGGACATTATATAAATCTATAACCTTGTATATCCTAACCTAAAGCAGCCTAACATCTCGGATGTAATATTTCACAACATTCCTGGCATGTCGGTCCCTACTTCTCGGTGGAAACATTGTATACGTCTATAACGATATATATGCTAACCTAAGGCAAACTAACATCTCGGATGTAATAGTTGACAACATTCCAGTCGTGTCAGCCCGTACTTCTCGGTGGGAACATTATATACGTCTATAACGCTATATATCCTAGCCTAAGGCGACCTAACATGTCGAATGTAATATTTTACAACATTCCTGGCCTGTCGTCCCCTGCTCCTCGATGGGGACATTATATACGTCTATAACGTTGTATATCCTAACCTAAAGCAACCTAACATCTCGGATGTAATAGTTGACAACATTCCTGGCGTGTAGGCCCGTACTTCTCGGTGGGAACATTCTATACGTCTATAACGTTGTATATCCTAGCCTAAGGCGACCTAATATATCGAATGTAATATTTTACATCATTCCTGGCATCTCATCGCCTGCTTCTCAATGGGAACATTATATACGTCTATAACGTTGTATATCCTAACCTATCGCAACCTAACATCTGGGATGTAATATTCCTGGCGTGTCGTCGCCTACTTCTGGATAGGGACATTATATACGTCTATAACGTTATGTATCCTAACCTAAGGGAACCTAACATCTCGGGTGTAATATTTGAAAACATTCCCGGCGTGTTAGCCCGTACTTCTCGGTGGGAACATCATATACGTCTATAGCGATATATATCATAGCCTAAGGCAACCTAACATCTCGGATGTAATAGTTGACAACATTCCTGGCGTGTCCGACCGTACTTCTCGGCGGAAACATTGTATACGTCTATAACGTTGTATATCATAGTCCAAGGCAACCTAACATGTCGAATGTAATATTTTACAACATTCCTGGCGTGTCGTCGCCTACTTCTCGCTGGGGACATTATATACATCTATAACCTTGTATATCCTAACCTAAGGCAACCTAACATCTCGGATGTAATATTTTACAACATTCTGGCGTGTCGTTGCCTGCTTCTCGATGGGGACATTATATACGTCTATAACGTTGTATATCCTAACCTAACGCAACCTAACATTTGGGATGTAATATTTTACAACATTCCTGGCATGTCGGTGCCTACGTCTCGGTGGGAACATTATATACGTCTATAACGATATATGTCCCAACCTAAGGCAACCTAACACCTCGGATGTAATAGTTGACAACATTCCTGGCGTCTAGGCCCGTACTTCTCGGTGGGAACATTGTATACGTCTATAACGTTATATATCCTAGCCTAAGGCGACCTAACATGTCGAATGTAATATTTTACATCATTCCTGGCGTGTCGTCGCCAGCTTCTCGATGGGAACATTATATACGTCTATAACGTTGTGTATCCTAACCTAACGCAACCTAACATCTGGGATGTAATTTTCCTGGCGTGTCGTCGCCTACTTCTGGATGGGGAGATTATATACGTCTATAACGTTATATATCCTAACCTAAGGCATCCTAACATCTCGGATGTAATAGTTGACAACATTTCTGGCGTGTCCGCCCGTACTTCTCGGTGGGAACATTATATACGTCTATAACGATATATATCCAAACCGAAGGGAACCTAACATCTCGGATGTAATATTTTACAACATTCCTGGCGTGTCGTCGCCTGCTTCTCGATGGCGACATTATATACGTCTATAACGTTGTATATCCTAACCTAACGCAACCTAACATCTCGGATGTAATATTTTACAACATTCCTGGCATGTCGGTCTCTACATCTCGGTGGGAACATACTATACGTCTATAAAGTTGTATATCCTAACCTAAGGGAACCTAACATCTCGGGTGTAATATTTTACAACATTCCTGACTCGTCGGCCCCTATTTTTAGGTGGGAACATTATATACGTCTATAACGCTATATATCCTAGCCTAAGGCAACCTAAGATGTCGAATGTAATATTTTACAACATTCTGGCGTGTCGTCGCCTACTTCTGGATGGGGAGATTATATACGTCTATAACGTTATATATCCTAACCTAAGGCAACCTAACATCTCGGATGTAATAGTTGGCAACATTCCTGGCGTGTCCGCCCGTACTTCTCGGTGGGAACATTATATACGTCTATAACGTTATATATCCTAGCCTAAGGCCACATAACATGTCGAATGTAATATTTTACAACATTCCTGGCGTGTCGTCGCCTGCTTCTCGACGGGGACATTATATACGTCTTTAACGTTGTATATCCTAACCTAAAGCAACCTAACATCTGGGATGTAATATTTTACAAGATTCCTGGCATGTCGGTCCCCAAGTCTCGGTAGGAACATTATATACGTCTATAACGATATATATCCAAACCGAAGGGAACCTAACATCTCGGATGTAATATTTTACAACATTCCTGGCGTGTCGTCGCCTGCTTCTCGGTGGGGACATTATATACGTCTATAACGTTGTATATCCTAACCTAACGCAACCTAACATGTCGAATGTAATATTTTACAACATTCCTGGCGTGTCGGTCCCTACTTCTCGGTGGGAATATTATATACGTCTATAACGTTATATATCATAACCTAAGGCAACCTAACTTCTCGGATGTAATATTTTACAACATTTCTGGCATGTCGGTCCCTACTTCTCGGTGGGAATATTATATACGTCTATAACGTTGTGTATCCTAACCTAACGCAACCTAACATCTGGGATGTAATATTCCTGGCGTGTCGTCGCCTACTTCTGGATGGGGAGATTATATACGTCTATAACGTTATATATCCTAACCTAAGGCAACCTAACATCTCGGATGTAATATTTTACAACATTCTTGGCATGTCGGACCCTACATCTCGGTGGGAACATACTATACGTCTATAAAGTTGTATATCCTAACCTAAGGGAACATAACATCTCGGGTGTAATATTTTACAACATTCCTGACTCGTCGGCCCCTATTTTTAGGTGGGAACATTATATACGTCTATAACGCTATATATCCTAGCCTAAGGCAACCTAAGATGTCGAATGTAATATTTTACAACATTCTGGCGTGTCGTCCCCTGCTTCTCGATGGGGACATTATATACGTCTATAACGTTATATATCCTAGTCTAAGGCGACCTAACATGTCGAATGTAATATTTTACAACATTCCTGGCGTGTCGGTCCCTACTTCTCGGTGGGAATATTATATACGTCTATAACGTTATATATCATAACCTAAGGCAACCTAACTTCTCGGATGTAATATTTTACAACATTTCTGGCATGTCGGTCCCTACTTCTCGGTGGGAATATTATATACGTCTATAACGTTATATAACATAACCTAAGGCAACCTAACTTCTCGGATGTAATACTTTACAACATTCCTGGCTCGTCGGTTCCTACTTTTCGGTGGGAACATTATATACGTCTATAACGATATATGTCCCAACCTAAGGCAACCTAACACCTCGGATGTAATAGTTGACAACATTCCTGGCGTCTAGGCCCGTACTTCTCGGTGGGAACATTGTATACGTCTATAACGTTATATATCCTAGCCTAAGGCGACCTAACATGTCGAATGTAATATTTTACATCATTCCTGGCGTGTCGTCGCCAGCTTCTCGATGGGAACATTATATACGTCTATAACGTTGTGTATCCTAACCTAACGCAACCTAACATCTGGGATGTAATTTTCCTGGCGTGTCGTCGCCTACTTCTGGATGGGGAGATTATATACGTCTATAACGTTATATATCCTAACCTAAGGCATCCTAACATCTCGGATGTAATAGTTGACAACATTTCTGGCGTGTCCGCCCGTACTTCTCGGTGGGAACATTATATACGTCTATAACGATATATATCCAAACCGAAGGGAACCTAACATCTCGGATGTAATATTTTACAACATTCCTGGCGTGTCGTCGCCTGCTTCTCGGTGGGGACATTATATACGTCTATAACGTTGTATATCCTAACCTAACGCAACCTAACATGTCGAATGTAATATTTTACAACATTCCTGGCGTGTCGGTCCCTACTTCTCGGTGGGAATATTATATACGTCTATAACGTTATATATCATAACCTAAGGCAACCTAACTTCTCGGATGTAATATTTTACAACATTTCTGGCATGTCGGTCCCTACTTCTCGGTGGGAATATTATATACGTCTATAACGTTGTGTATCCTAACCTAACGCAACCTAACATCTGGGATGTAATATTCCTGGCGTGTCGTCGCCTACTTCTGGATGGGGAGATTATATACGTCTATAACGTTATATATCCTAACCTAAGGCAACCTAACATCTCGGATGTAATATTTTACAACATTCTTGGCATGTCGGACCCTACATCTCGGTGGGAACATACTATACGTCTATAAAGTTGTATATCCTAACCTAAGGGAACATAACATCTCGGGTGTAATATTTTACAACATTCCTGACTCGTCGGCCCCTATTTTTAGGTGGGAACATTATATACGTCTATAACGCTATATATCCTAGCCTAAGGCAACCTAAGATGTCGAATGTAATATTTTACAACATTCTGGCGTGTCGTCCCCTGCTTCTCGATGGGGACATTATATACGTCTATAACGTTATATATCCTAGTCTAAGGCAACCTAACATGCCGAATGCAATATTTTACAACATTCCTGGCATGTCAGTCCCTACTTCTCGGTGGGAATATTATATACGTCTATAACGTTATATATCATAACCTAAGGCAACCTAACATTTCTACCGTAATATTTTACAACATTCCTGTCGTGACGGCCCCTACTTCCCGATGGGGACATTATATACGTCCATAGCGTTGTATACTCTAACCTAAGGCAATCTAACATCTCGGATGTAATAGTTGATAACATTCCTGGCGTGTCGGCCCGAACTTCTCGGTGGGAACATTATATACGTCTATAACGATACATATCCTAACGTAAGGCAACATGAAATCTTGGATGTAATATTTTACAACAGTCCTGGCGTATCGTCGCCTGCTTCTCGATGGGGACACTATATACGTCTATAACGATATATATCCTAACCTAAAGCAACCTAACATCTCGGGTGTAATATTTTAAAACATTCCTGACGCGTCGGCCCCTATTTCTCGGTGGGAACATAATACACGTCTATAACGTTATATATCCCAGCCTAAGGTAACCTAACATCTCGGATGTAATATTTTACAACATTTCTGGCGTGTCGTCGCCTGCTTCTCGATGGGGACATTATATTCGTCTATATCGTTGTATATCCTAACCTAACGCAACCTAACGTCTGGGATGTAATATTTTACAGCATTCCTGGCATGGTGGTCCCTACGTTTCGGTGGGAACATTATATACGTCTATAACGATATATGTCCTAACCTAAGGCAACCTAACATCTCGGAAGTAATAGTTGACAACTTTCCTGGCGTGTCCGCCCTTACTTCTCGGTGGGAGCATTACGTACATCTATAACGTTATATATCCTAGCCTAAGGCGACCTAACATGTCGAATGTAATATTTTACAACATTCCTGGCGTGTCGGTCCCTACTTCTCGGTGGGAATATTATATACGTCTATAACGTTATATATCATAACCTAAGGCAACCTAACTTCTCGGATGTAATATTTTACAACATTTCTGGCATGTCGGTCCCTACTTCTCGGTGGGAATATTATATACGTCTATAACGTTATATAACATAACCTAAGGCAACCTAACTTCTCGGATGTAATACTTTACAACATTCCTGGCTCGTCGGTTCCTACTTTTCGGTGGGAACATTATATACGTCTATAACGTTATATATCCTAGTCTAGGTAACCTAACATGTCGAAAGTAATATTTTACAACATTCCTGGCGTGTCGTCGCCTACTTCTCGATGGGGACATCATATACATCTATAACATTGTATATCCTAACCTAAGGCAACCTAACATCTCGGATGTAATATTTTACAACATTCTGGCGTGTCGTCGCCTGCTTCTCGATGGGGAGATTATATACATCTATAACATTGTATATCCTAACCTAAGGCAACCTAACATCTCGGATGTAATATTTTACATCATTCTGGCGTGTCGTCGCCTGCTTCTCGATGGGGAGATTATATACGTCTATAACGTTGTATATCCTAACCTAACGCAACCTAACATTTGGGATGTAATATTTTACAACATTCCTGGCACGTCGGTGCCTACGTCTCGGTGGGAACATTATATACGTCTATAACGATATATATCCTAACCTAAGGCAACCTAACATCTCGGATGTAATAGTTGAAAACATTCCTGGCGTGTCCACCCGTACTTCTCGGTGGGAACATTGTATACGTCTATAACGTTATATATCCTAGCCTAAGGCCACCTAACATTTCGAATGTAATATTTTACATCATTCCTGGCGTGTCGTCGCCTGCTTCTCGATGGGAACATTATATACGTCTATAACGTTGTGTATCCTAACCTAACGCAACCTAACATCTGGGATGTAATATTCCTGGCGTGTCGTCGCCTACTTCTGGATGGGGACATTATATACGTCTATAACGTTATATATCCTAACCTAAGGCAACCTAACATCTCGGATGTAATAGTTGACAACATTCCAGGCGTGTCCGCCCGTACTTTTCGGTGGGAACATTATATACGTCTATAACGTTATATATCCTAGCCTAAGGCAACCTAACACCTCGGATGTAATAGTTGACAACATTCCTGGCGTGTAGGCCCGTACTCCTCGGTGGGAACATTATATACGTCTATAACGTTATATATCCTAGCCTAAGGCCACCTAACATGTCGAATGTAATATTTTACAACATTCCTGGCGTGTCGTCGCCTGCTTCTCGATGGGGACATTATATACATCTATAACATTGTATATCCTAACTTAAGGCTACCAAACATAGCGAATGTAATATTTTACAACATTCCTGGCGTGTTGTCGCCTACTTCTCGATGGGGACATTATATACATCTATAATCTTGTATATCCTAACCTAAGGCAGCCTAACATCTCGGATGTAGTATTTTACAACATTCCTGGCGTGTCGTCGCCTACTTCTGGATGGGGTCATTATATACATCCATAACGTTGTATATCCTAACCTAAGGGAACCTAACATCTCGGGTGTAATATTTTACAACATTCCTGACGCGTCGGTCCCTATTTTTCGGTGGGAATATTATATACGTCTATAACGTTATATATCCTAGCCTAAGGCAACCTAACATCTCGGATGTAATATTTTACAACATTCCGGGCATATCGGTCCCTACTTCTCGGTGGAAACATTGTATACGTCTATAACGATATATATCCTAGCCTAAGGCAACCTAACATCTCGGATGTAATATTTTACAACATTCCTGGCGCGTCGGCTCCTATTTTTCGGTGGGAACATTATATACGTCTATAACGTTATATATCCTAACCTAAGGGACCCTAACATGTCGTATGTAATATTTTACAACATTCCTGGCGTGTCGTAGCCTGCTTCTCGATGGGGACATTATATACGTCTATAACGTTGTATATCCTATCCTAAGGGAACCTAACATCTCGAGTGTAAACTTTTACAACATTCCTGACGCGTCGGGCCCTATTTTTCGGTGGGAACATTATATACGGCTATAACGTTATATATCCTAGCCTAAGGCAACCTAACATGTCGAATGTAATACTTTACAACATTCCTGTCGTGTCGTCGCCTGCTTCTCGATGGGGAGATTATATACGTCTATAGCGTTGTATATCCTAACCTAACGCAACCTAACATTTGGGATGTAATATTTTACAACATTCCTTGCATGTCGGTGCCTACGTCTCGGTGGGAACATTATATACGTCTATAACGAGATATATCCTAACCTAAGGCAACCTAACACCTCGGATGTAATAGTTGACAACATTCCTGGCGTGCAGGCCCGTACTTCTCGGTGGGAACATTGTATACGTCTATAACGATATATATCCTAGCCTAAGGCGACCTAACATGTCGAATGTAATATTTTACATCATTCCTGGCGTGTCGTCTCCTGCTTCTCGATGGGAACATTATATACGTCTATAACGTTATATATCATAACCTAAGGCAACCTAACATCTCGGATGTAATATTTTACAACATTCCTGGCATATCGGTCCCTACTTCTCGGTGGAAACATTCTGTACGTCTATAACGATATATATCCTAGCCTAAGGCAACCTAACATCTCGGATGTAATATTTTACAACATTCCTTGCATATCGGTCCCTACTTCTCGGAGGAAACATTGTATACGTCTATAACGATATATATCCTAGCCTAAGGCAACCTAACATCTCGGATGTAATATTTTACAACATTCCTGGTGTGTCGTCGCCTACTTCTCGATGGGGACATTATATACATCTATAACATTGTATATCCTAACCTAAGGCAACCTAACATCTCGGATGTAATATTTTACAACATTCTGGCGTGTCGTCGCCGGCTTCTCGATGGGGAGATTATAAACGTCTATAACGTTGTATATCCTAACCTAACGCAACCTAACATTTGGGATGTAATATTTTACAACATTCCTTGCATGTCGGTGCCTACGTCTCGGTAGGAACATTATATACGTCTATAACGATATATATCCTGACCCAAGGCAACCTAGCACCTCGGATGTAATAGTTGACAACATTCCTGGCGTGTAGGCCCGTACTTCTCGATGGGAACATTGTATACGTCTATAACGTTATATATCCTAGCCTAAGGCAACCTAACGTATCGAATGTAATATTTTACATCATTCCTGGCGTGTCGTCGCCTGCTTCTCGATGGGATCATTATATACGTCTATAACGTTGTGTATCCTAACCTAACGCAACCTAACATCTGGGATGTAATATTCCTGGCGTGTCGTCGCCTACTTCTGGATGGGGACATTATATACGTCTATAACGTTATATATCCTAACCTAAGGCAACCTAACATCTCGGATGTAATAGTTGGCAAAATTCCTGGCGTGTCCGCCCGTACTTCTCGGTGGGAATATTATATACGTCTATAACGTTGTATATCCTAGCCTAAGGCCAGCTAACATGTCGAATGTAATATTTTACAACATTCCTGACGCGTCGGCCCCTATTTTTCGGTGGGAACATTATATACGTCTATAACGTTATATATCCTAGTCTAAGGCAACCTAACATGTCGACTGTAATATTTTACAACATTCCTGGCGTGTCGTCGCCTGCTTCTCGATGGGGACATAATATACATCTATTACATTGTATATCCTAACCTAAGGCAACCTAACATCTCGGATGTAATAGGTGACCACATTCCTGGCATGTAGGCCCGTACTTCTCGGTGGGAACATTGTATACGCCTATAACGTTATATATCCTAGCCTAAGGCGACCTAACATGTCGAATGTAATATTTTACATCATTCCTGGCGTGTCGTCGCCTGCTTCTCGATGGGAACATTATATACGTCTATAACGTTATATATCATAACCTAAGGCAACCGAACATCTGGGATGTAATATTTTACAACATTCCTGGCATATCGGTCCCTACTTCTCGGTGGAAACATTGCATACGCCTATAACGATATATATCCTAGCCTAAGGCAACCTAACATGTCGAATGTAATATTTTACATCATTCCTGGCGTGTCATTGCCTGCTTCTCGATGGGAACATTATATACGTCTATAACGTTGTGTATCCTAACCTAACGCAACCTAACATCTGGGATGTAATATTCCTGGCGTGTCGTCGCCTACTTCTGGATGGGGAGATTATATACGTCTATAACGTTATATATCCTAACCTAAGGCAACCTAACATCTCGGATGTAATAGTTGACAACATTCCTGGCGTGTCCGCCCGTACTTCTCGGTGGGAACATTATATACGTCTATAACGTGATATATCCTAGCCTAAGGCTACATAACATGTCGAATGTCATATTTTACAACATTCCTGGCGTGTCGTCGCCTGCTTCTCGATGGGGACATTATATACGTCTATAACGTTGTATATCCTAACCTAAAGCAACCTAACATCTGGGATGTAATATTTTACAAGATTCCTGACATGTCGGTCCCCAAGTCTCGGTAGGAACATTATATACGTCTATAACGATATATATCCAAACCTAAGGGAACCTAACATCTCGGATGTAATATTTTACAACATTCCTGGCATGTCGGTCCCTACTTCTCGGTGGGAATATTATATACGTCTATAACGTTATATATCATAACCTAAGGCAACCTAACATCTCAGATGTAATATTTTACAACATTCCTGGAATATGGGTCCATACTTCTCGGTGTAAACATTGTATACGTCTATAACGATATATATCCTAGCCTAAGGCAACCTAACATCTCGGATGTAATATTTTACAACATTCTGGCGTGTCGTCGCCTGCTTCTCGATGGGGAGATTATATAAGTCTATAACGTTATATATCCTAACCTAAGGCAACCTAACATCTCGGATGTAATAGTTGGCAAAATTCCTGGCGTGTCCGCCCGTACTTCTCGGTGGGAACATTATATACGTCTATAACGTTGGATATCCTAGCCTAAGGCCAGCTAACATGTCGAATGTAATATTTTACCACATTCCTGACGCGTCGGCCCCTATTTTTCGGTGGGAACATTATATACGTCTATAACGTTATATATCCTAGTCTAAGGCAACCTAACATGTCGACTGTAATATTTTACAACATTCCTGGCGTGTCGTCGCCTGCTTCTCGATGGGGACATAATATACATCTATTACATTGTATATCCTAACCTAAGGCAACCTAACATCTCGGATGTAATATTTTACAACATTCTGGCGTGTCGTCGCCGGCTTCTCGATGGGGAGATTATATACGTCTATAACGTTGTATATCCTAACCTAACGCAACCTAACATTTGGGATGTAATATTTTACAACACTCCTTGCATGTCGGTGCCTACATCTCGGTGGGAACATTATATACGTCTATAACGATATATATCCTAACCCAAGGCAACCTAACACCTCGGATGTAATAGGTGACCACATTCCTGGCATGTAGGCCCGTACTTCTCGGTGGGAACATTGTATACGCCTATAACGTTATATATCCTAGCCTAAGGCGACCTAACATGTCGAATGTAATATTTTACATCATTCCTGGCGTGTCGTCGCCTGCTTCTCGATGGGAACATTACATGCGTCTATAACGTTATATACCATAACCTATGGGAACCTAACATCTCGGATGTAATATTTTAAAACATTCCTGGCATGTCGGTCCCTACTTCTCGATGGGAACATTATATACGTCTATAACGTTATATATCATAACCTAAGGCAACCGAACATCTGGGATGTAATATTTTACAACATTCCTGGCATATCGGTCCCTACTTCTCGGTGGAAACATTGTATACGTCTATAACGATATATATCCTAGCCTAAGGCAACCTAACATCTCGCATGTAATATTTTACAACATTCCTGGCGTGTCGTCGCCTACTTCTCGATGGAGACATTATATACGTCGATAACGTTATATATCCTAGCCTAAGGCAACCTAACATCTCGGATGTAATAGTTGACAACATTCCTGGCGTGTCGTCGCCTGCTTCTAGATGGGGACATTATATACGTCTATAACGTTGTATATCCTATCCTAAGGGAACCTAACATCTCGAGTGTAAACTTTTACAACATTCCTGACGCGTCGGGCCCTATTTTTCGGTGGGAACATTATATACGTCTATAACGATATATATCCTAACCTAAGGCAACCTAACACCTCGGATGTAATAGTTGACAACATTCCTGGCGTGCAGGCCCGTACTTCTCGGTGGGAACATTGTATACGTCTATAACGATATATATCCTAGCCTAAGGCGACCTAACATGTCGAATGTAATATTTTACATCATTCCTGGCGTGTCGTCGCCTGCTTCTCGATGGGAACATTACATGCGTCTATAACGTTATATACCATAACCTAAGGGAACCTAACATCTCGGATGTAATATTTTAAAACATTCCTGGCATGTCGGTCCCTACTTCTCGGTGGGAATATTATATACGTCTATAACGTTATATATCATAACCTAAGGCAACCTAACATCTCGGATGTAATATTTTACAACATTCCTGGCATATCGGTCCCTACTTCTCGGTGGAAACATTGTGTACGTCTATAACGATATATATCCTAACCTAAGGCAACCTAACACCTCGGATGTAATAGGTGACAACATTCCTGGCGTGCAGGCCCGTACTTCTCGGTGGGAACATTGTATACGTCTATAACGATATATATCCTAGCCTAAGGCGACCTAACATGTCGAATGTAATATTTTACATTATTCCTGGCGTGTCGTCGCCTGCTTCTCGATGGGAACATTACATGCGTCTATAACGTTATATACCATAACCTAAGGGAACCTAACATCTCGGATGTAATATTTTAAAACATTCCTGGTATGTCGGTCCCTACTTCTCGGTGGGAATATTATATACGTCTATAACGTTATATATCATAACCTAAGGCAACCTAACATCTCGGATGTAATATTTTACAACATTCCTGGCATATGGGTCCCTACTTCTCGGTGGAAACATTGTATACGTCTATAACGATATATATCCTAGCCTAAGGCAACCTAACATCTCGGATGTAATATTTTACAACATTCCTGGCGTGTCGTCGCCTACTTCTCGATGGGGACATTATATACATCTATAACATTGTATATCCTAACCTAAGGCAACCTAACATCTCGGATGTAATATTTTACAACATTCTGGCGTGTCGTCGCCTGCTTCTCGATGGGGAGATTATATAAGTCTATAA